>QRFJ01000141.1:1086727-1614735 GCA_006176705.1 Cocos nucifera | reverse complement strand
TGGCGCGAATTGTTGGACACCATCACCTCATATGCATTACCTTGTTTAATTAATTGCCCACTACCGATTATGCATGAACCATGGGTGACCGAAGAGGACCCTTGAGTTTGGTAAATGAAGTGGAGTCTATTTCAACTCGGCGACCTATTACAATCAAATTAATGCTAGTGTTGAACTAGATGGTGCTTCATAATACATGAAACCTAGCTAAAAATAATGTTGACCCTATTTCAAGTCAATGGCTATATATATCTTTGCTTCAACAATTCATCAATTTTGGCAACATGATTGGCAGTGTCCAGAATTGAGGAAGGCTAAAAAACCTTTGCCTATATCTATTATATATCCAGATGAAGATTTAGATTGGATTCACTTACCGAGTGTTTGATATTTGTGGCAAAGAGGACTGGCTTACATGTCCATAGTGCTTCAGTTACATTGCAAGGAAAGATGGAGAAATCGGAGTCATGCATCCACCTGATGATATGTCCATAGTCCTCCAATTACATGTCCATAGTCCTTCAATTACATTGTAAGCGAAGGTAGTTTACATGCCCATAGTCCAATGGATTACCAAGAGCACTGCAAACTCTATCATGCGTCCATCTGTATGGATCTCAAAGCATCCAATGGGGGATTCGAATGAAGGAAGCCATGTCCCTCTGGGAAAAGATGATGTACAGAGGATTCTGGACATTGAAAAAGGAAAAACCGGGGTACAAACAGGTGTCGAGTTGCAATGAAAGAGTTTTTTTATGATACTTCGAAGATTAGAAAGGAAGATATTTTCCTATTCAACTCTTGAAAAGAGAGGTGGGGTATTTTTTTTCTATACATTAGCTCTAAATGGTACAATAAAACAATAAGTTGGTTTTGCCTTCAATATGTATACATTTATATAAAAGTTCAATGTCACATCAGACTGTAGGTCATGCTGACGAGGGGTCATGCCGAATAATTGAGCTTCAAAAATCACATCGACTATAGGTCATGCCATTGACGAAGTCCAAAGAATAATATCAACCAAGCATGAAAGCACAGAGCCTAACACAAGCTACTTGCCGGCGATGACTAAAGGGCTAGCATTCCTGGCCGCATCAACTCTAAACCATAGAAATCTCAACAAATTATTTTGAAGAAATTATCCATCTATGATTCTATTACATCAATGAGCATATGCACAGCGTACATTTCAAGTCTGTATTTGGGAGATACCATTATTTTTCGAGTAAATAAAGTAAATGAACACGGAACTAATCTCTTTCCATATAAATGCCCAGAATTTTTAAATATGATTAGCAAACCAACAACAGCAACAAACAATGATGGCGATAAAACCATAAATATACAATTTAAACTAGCCATATTTCCAGAACTGCAAACACTAGATCTTGCAAACCCACGCACAAGTACGCATCAACTAGCATCATACATTTAATGTATAGGGGCAGAGAAACTCACATTATTCTATATAATATGATCATCCCCCAACTCTTCTCCGAAAACCTAAGCAAAGATATATAGAGGGACACACACATCATCTTCCACTTTCTATATTTAACGCTGCTCTCTTTTCTATGCTGTACCATCTAGAGATTTCATTTTCAGTGTAGCTTGATGGCCGACCAAGCAAGCTCTCAATCTCTTCAGAATTATGCTGTAAAAAAGGATGCTGTTTGAATTTTCTTAATCGATCGAGATCATCAGCCACCTCCTTCATTGTAGGTCTATCTTCACCCCTAACATTGAGGCATTGTCTTGCTAGCTCAGCAGCTTCTCCTATCAACTCCACATCCTCTTCATTTTTAATGTGAGTGTCCAAAAGCTGTAGAAGTCGATCCTCCTTCATGGCGGATAAAAAACTTGACGAGAGGCTCTTTTCTTCATCAGATCCTTCAAAATAGATTGCCTTCCTTCCAGTGAGAAGCTCCAAAAGGACTACACCAAAACTATAAACATCACTTTTCTCGGTTAATTGGCATGTTTGCAGGTATTCTGGATCCAAGTAACCACAAGTCCCCTGGACTAGTGTAGCAAACTGAGTTTCATCCTTTGGCACGAACATTGAAGCTCCAAAATCCGACACCTTTGCATTGTAGTTGTCATCTAAAAGTATGTTCGAGGACTTGACATCTCCATGAAGGATTGGTGGTGAAGCTGATGAATGTAGATATTGCAGGGCTTCTGCGGACTGTAACGCAATCTCCAAACGGGTATCCAATGAAATGGGCGATGTCCTATTCCTGTCATGGATTAATTGGAATAAGGTTCCATTGGAGACAAATTCATAAACCAAGATCGGGACTTCGACCTCCAGACAACATCCCAAGAGCTTCACCACATTCTTATGGTTGATCTGAGAAAGAATAACCATCTCCTTCCCAAATTCCTTCTTCTGGTGGTCATCAATTAGTTTTGATTTTTTTATGGCAACTGCATGACCGTCGTCCAGTATTCCCTTGTATACAGTTCCATGGCCTCCACCTCCAAGAATTCGGCCCTTGTCAAAGTTGTTTGTTGCCTGCTCAAGCTCTTCTTTCGTAAATACCTTAAATGCCGGACCTTGCTTCGACTTCATCTCTTCAAGTAACAACCGCCCTCCATGTCGCCTAAAGTATTCCTCTTTTATCCTGTTAAGTTTTCTTCTATCATGTACCATGGAGGCGACGATACATAGCAATAGTAGAAAGGCAACGCTGGTGCTGGTGACAATGCCTGAAGATTGTAAATAGACAGAGAAATCATCAATGAGTTCGAGTAATGAGTTGGAGCGCGGTTTCTCTGCGGTGCACCGCACCGTGGGGTGCACAGCGCGCCGTCGCTGCCGTCCGCAACAGGTATGCATCCACGCGCGCGATGGACGCTGTGCGCTGTGCACAGCAGGGGATCCGCGCGGTTTCCCTCATATTTATTTCTTTTCCACCGTAGTAAACGAAGATCGAAACTTTCGAGCAGCCTAGTTCTATATATGCTTAGCACAGTCGAAGTTTGTGGTCGATGCATGTCTAATGGAACTGGATAGAAGTGGTAGAAACCGAGATTTATTAATTTGCTAAGGGAGGGATTACCTATAACCAATTTCACTGATGTGGAAAGATTGCCGTGGTCGGGATTGCAGGTTCCATATTTCGGGTCGCCCTTCGTGCCTGGTGGGCATTTACAAAGGTAATCCCCAGGCATGTTGGTACAAATCCCATTGCATGGATACTCGTCTTTGAGGGTGCACTCGTCAATATCTACCATCCCAGTTCAACAAATGCAGGAGGTCAGCTCCAGAAACACGGAGGGAAAGACACATGCACTCACATAGAGAGAAGGTATTTACAGACCTTGGCATCCGTCGGCGAGATAGGGGTTGCCTTTGTAGCCACTGGAGCAATTGCAAAGATATCCCAAGCCATTGGAGGAGTTGAAACATTTGCTGTTCTTGCTGAGGCACGCATAGGAGGTTGTGTTGCGCTGTGCGACCTCGCACGTCTCGTTTCCGATGGCCCAGTCCAGCACCACGGGCGCCCGCCCCCCATTCGTCTCATTCAGCTCGCGAGTAGTAATGTAAGCCGTGCTGAAGTCGAACCAATCGACTTCGGCCAGAACGGCGTAGCTGCAGGGATTGAAATGCCACACCTGGGAGTTGTTGAAGTCGTCATCGAAGGTCACATCATAGTAGTTGATTCCCTTGGGGATGGAGGTCTGGCAGCAGCCATGGCCGGAGCATGACCCGTTTTTCAGGTTCTCCTTGGAGCAGCCCGACGCGCATGCGCCATCGAACATTTCATTCTGGTTCTGCCCGCTGACGTACGCGAAGGTGTCGCAGCCGACAACTGTGAACTTGTTATCGGTGTCGGAGAACCGGAATGGATAGCGAGTGAAATTTAGACGCCACGTGCTGTACGACACGTCGGCGTACGTGGCGTTGTAGCATTGCCAGGAAATCTGATTGTAGATGCGAGCCTGGGCTGGTAGCAAGGATACGTTGATGAACTCGACGTTGGTGAGGAAAGGTTTGCGGACGCCATTGCCAGTGTCGTTGCAGGTAAGTGCGAAACCACGAGCTGGAAAGGAGCAGTTCGGGCCGATGCCGAATGGGTAGGGGATGTCAACGTCTCCGCATTTCGGTGGGCAGCGGGGCAGTGTGTCGCCCAATGCCGACGCCGTCACGGCAATAAGCAGTGCCAAGAGAGAGTGGCACAGCAGCATCCATGCGCCCATGAATGGCTTTGCTCCTCTGATCCTTTTCTCGGACACTCCCATAAATATATCTCTCATTCTTCATTCGATCTATCAAACTGCTTCCATTGAGGATAGTCCACCTTCCCTATAAAATAGGACGGCTCTTCAGGGTAAGAACATTTGCAGCTCATCAGCCATGTGCCAGTCCGGTAGAATTAATACTTAAACTCATAAGTCGTTGGTACAAGGTGCCAAAGATCGGAGTCAACTACTAAGTTGGGAGAACAATGACCGGCAATACGGAGGGTTAAAAATTTAGCACCATCTGAGTGGTTCTCCTTTTTCCCTTAAGATATTTGAGTTAATACTGGCAAGAATTTTAGACCTGGAAGAGCTATGGACAGGTCTTAGGTTTGCAGCTTCACGTGCAAGTAGTGGCAGCATTTTCTTAATTCACGTATGCACATGCATAGAGATTCCCATGTGCGCTCGATCTTCCACATTTGTCATCCCATATATATACATTGAACAACGTATGAGCAACCGCGCGCAAACAGAACTTTTTTTTCCTTCTTTTTTGTATGATGGACTTCCATTCATGACCATGCATCACCCAAGACATCAACATTCTGAGCACAATTCATGCATTCAAGTAATAGAAGACGTATTCTGATGCTAGCAAGCAAAAGAGTTGGATACCTCTAATGATACCGAATGCATTTTAAATTTCTACTGTCCAAAAATGCAAGCAGACGCAATGCATGCCAACGGTATGACAGATACGACGAATTTTGGGATTAGGGATTCCTTGTTTTCCTTTGCGAGTTAAGGGTCATGACTCATGGGGGTGGTTAGATTATGTTCCGCAAGCTATATATAAAATGCATTATTGGTGGAAGGTAAGAAAAGGAAAACTAGATCCAAGTTGTATATGTGAGTCAGGCTCCACCTATAGATTATTAAAACGGGAACCTTGATCATCAAGCAACTGCCATGTATCAGGATCTGTGTTTGATATAGTATATACGGGACAATTTGACGGATCACTAGTTTAAGACTCGGAAAAAACGACAATAATATTAGAAAAGAGGCACTCAGAAAATTACCATATAGATATAGATTAGTAATAGCAAAGTCGTTGAAACCAAATAGCAGAGTCACAGCACTCAGAAAAAGGAATAGCAAAGTAGCTGGAACCGACTACTTCCATCAACACTAAAATAAGCCACGTTCGGTGCCGCCTGCCTTCCCAGACTTTCGAACGATTTCGAACGAATCCTTTTCAATTATTCTATTCTCCCCCTTCTCTTTGTTCCGATCACCCCTCGGTTCCTAAAATTTTATTATCAATGGAAGCAGTTTTATATATCAAACCTTAATTCATATCTTCTCCTTCATTTTGCTCAAAACTTATTTCGTTGTAATAAAAAAAATAAGCTCTTTTCATTGATTATATCAAACCTTAATTCATATCTTCTCCTCCATTTTGCTCAAAACTTATTTCGTTGTAATAAAAAAAACAAACTCTTTCCATTGATAATAAAATTTTATTTTTTAATTTTTATTAATTTTTAATTAATTTTTTAATAAAAATATTAATTTTTAAAAAATATATATATATATATTGATCATTAATTTTTAAAAATTAATATGAATTAATTGATAAATTAATACTTTTATTGATGAATTTATGATACTTATCACACTCTCCAACTTAACCTTTGCTCGTCCTCGAGTAAAGAAAAAATTTAGATTAATTACCATATTTCATTGAGATCCTCCTTCATAAGAATAGGTCTAGGATTTAAGATCAAAAGTTTAGACAGTATTACTAACTAAGTATTGAATTTTAGAAGCAAATTTCATGATAGATTAATCAAAAACTTTTTTAGAGTTCATCTAAAGATTTTTAGCACTTAGTTTTGTGAATACTAACTTAGCATTTGGGTGTTAATTCAAAGGACAAACAAATCTTCTTTTATCACCTATTTTGATTGATTTTTTATATACTCTTAAGTTAAGTGCATGAATTAAAGTAGCTTTCACACTGCTCTTTTTTTTTTTGAAAATTATGCTGAGCATCCTGATCTTCCCTTCACCGTTTGATGTAAACTTCTAAACTTGACTTACGTGCAGAGTTCTTGTTTGCGGTAATCCACATATACTCTGTATTTTATATTTTTTATTTAAGCAGATAGCTCTTTTCTTAAATTCAAGTTTCTTTAATTGAGGTATATATAAACCACCAATTTTTAGTAATAATTGAATCCTCAATTAGCTTTATAATCAATACTTACTTTGCTTTATTAGTGTGCATGTGCAATTAGAAGTATTGTTAGCCTTTAAATGACCTAAATAGGCTGCTAATGATTTGACCAAGTAATCTTACTTCTTAACTTGCTACCATTATTAGTTAATACTTTCTAACTTTATTACTTTTTTTAGTTTATTTTGCTTAACATTCTCTTTCCTAAAATATGATTTATCCAAAAAAAATTTTAAAATAGTTTTAAAATTTAATTTTTTTTATTTTTATTATATATATTTTATTTTTAATTTTATTTTTATTTTTATTATTTATTATTTTTTTATTTTTATTTTTATTATATATATATATATTTTTTTTTTTCTTATCCCCCAACTTTAATTGACATTGTCCTCAATGGGGAGGGAGAACAAATAAAAGGGTGTAAATTATGTTTATTCATTTAGCATGGGTCTTGAAGTTTTTGATCCTTCTCCAGCTTAGCCTAAAAAAAAATTAAAAAAAAAAAAATAAGATTCAAGAAATATTAGATTGCCTCCCAACAAGTGCTAAGTTTAAAGTCTTCAGCCAGATTAAACAGTGATAATAGACTAACCGAGATATGTTGGTTCATAAAGAACCATGGTTTCTTCCATAGATTCTGTGGGTAATTTCAAAAATGATTTCAATCATTGACCATTAACTTTAGAAACAACACCATTGCTTGAATTTTCAATTTCTACAGCTCCGTATGGGAAAATTTTTTTAACAAAGAAAGGTTCTATCCATCTAGACCTAAACTTTCCAGGAAAAAGATATAACATTGAATTATATAAAAAAACTTTTTTGTCCAGGATTGAAAGATTTTCTATGAATTGCTTGATCATGAAATACTTTCATCCATTCCTTGTATACCTTGGCATTCTCATAAGCTTTATTTCTTAATTCTTCTAATTTATTGATCTGAAGCTTCCTATGATTTTCGGCTACGTCTAGGTCTATATTTAATTTCTTTATTGCCCACATGACTTTATGTTCTAACTCAATAGACAAGTGACATGGTTCTCCAAATACAATCCTATAAGAAGACATTCTTAGGTTAGTCTTGTAGGCAGTGCGATAGGCTCAAAGTGCATTAATTAATTTCACAGACCAATCCTTCCTATTGGTATTAACAATTTTCTCCAAGATTTATTTGATTTGTCTATTTGACACTTCAACTTGCCCACTAGTCTAAGGATGATATGGTGTAGCTAATTTATGGATAACATTATATTTTTTATTAATGCAGTAAAGGATCGATTGCAAAAATGTATTTTCTGATCATTAATGATTGCTCTAGGAGTACCAAAGCGAGAGAGAATATTTTTCTTAAGAAATTTAACGACCACTTTGCTATCATTGGACTTACATGGAAAAGCTTCTACCCACTTGGAAACATAATCAACAGCTACTAAGATATACTCATTTTCGAAGGAATTTGGAAATGATCCCATAAAATCAATTTTTCAGACGTCAAAAATTTCAACTATCAAGATTGGATTGAGTGGCATCATATCTCTCTTTGTAATCCGACCCATTTGTTGGCATCGATCATAACTTTTACAGTATACATGTGCATCCTTAAATAAATTAGGCTAATAAAATTCACATTGAAGTACTTTGGCAGTAGTCTTCTTGGATGCAAAATGACCACCACATGCTTGATCATGACAAAATGATAGAATACTTTTAACCTCATTATCAGGAACATACTTCCTAATGATCTGATCAGAACACTGTTTAAACATATATGGATCATCCCAAATGAAATACTTTACTTGGAAAAAGAATTTATGTTTATCCTGACTAGTCTAATGAGAAGGCACTTTACCAATGGCTAAATAATTCATAATATCTGCATACCAAGGTTCAATGGATACTGACATGAGTTGTTCATCTGGAAAATACTCATTGACAGGTGGTTAGTTAGATGGCGCAACTATGATTCGGGATAAGTGATCAGCAACTGCATTCTCTATCCCTTTTTTGTCTTTAATTTTTAGGTCAAATTCTTGAAGAAACAATATCCATCGAATTAAATATGCCTTGGCATCTTTCTTTGCTAGGAGATGTCTAATGGCTGAGTGATCAGTATAGACAATTACATGAGATCCAACCAAATAGGACCTAAATTTTTCTAGGACAAAGACAACGGCTAAGAATTCTCTATGGCGGTGTAATTAAGCTGCGCATCATTTAATATTTTTCTTGCATAATAAATAACTCTCGGCAGCTTATTGATTTTTTGACCTAAGACCGCACCTACAACATGATCAGATGCATCACACATGAGCTCAAAAGATTAATACTTTTATTGATAAATTAATACTTTTATTGATAAATTTATGGTACTTATCACACCCCTCAATTTAAGCTTTGCTCGTCCTCGAGTAAAGAAAGAATTTAGATTAATTACCATATTTCATTGAGATCCTCCTTCACAAGAATAGGTCTAGAATTTAAGATCAAAAGTTTAGACGGTATTACTAACTAAGTATTGAATTTCAGAAGCAAATTTCATGACAGATTAATTAAAATTTTTTTTTGAGTTCATCTAAAGATTTTTAGCACTTGGTTTCATGAATACTAACTTAGCATTTGGGTGTTAATTCAAAGGACAAACGAATCTTCTTTTATCACCTATTTTGATTGACTTTTTATATACTCCTAAGTTAAGTGCATGAATTAAGATAGTTTTCACACTACTCTTTTTTTTTTTTTTGAAAATTATGCTGAGCATCTTGGCCTTTCCTTCACCATTTGATGTGAACTTCTATACTTGACTTAGGTGCAGAGTTCTAGTTTGGGGCAATCCACATATACTCTATATTTTATATTTTTTATTTAAGCAGATAGCTCTTTTCTTAAATTCAAGTTTCTTTAATTAAGGTATATATAAACCACCAATTTTTAGTGATAATTGAATCCTCAATTAGCCTTATAATCAACATCTACTTTGCTTCATTAGTGTGCATGTGCAATTAGAAGTGTTGTTAGCCTTTAAATGATCTAAGTAGGCTGCTAATGGTCTGACCAAGTAATCTTACTTCTTAACTTACTACCATTATTAGTTAATACTCTCAAACTTTATTACTTTTTCTAGTTTATTTTGCTTAAGATTCTCTTTCCTGAAATATGGTTTATCCAAAAATATTTTAAAATAATTTTAAAATTTATTTTTTTTTATTTTTATTATATATATATATATTAATTTTAATTTTAATTTTATTTTTATTATTTGTTATTATTTTTTTTATTTTTTTTATTATTATATATATATTTTTAATTTCTTTTTCTTACCCTCTAACTTTAATTGGCATTGTCCTTAATGGAGAGGGAGAACAAATAAAATGGTGTAAATTATGTTTATTCATTTAGCATGGATCTTGAAGCTTTTGATCCTTCTCCAGCTTAGCCTAAAAAGAAAATAAATTTAAAAAAAATAAATTAGATTCAAAAAATATTGGATTGTCTTCCAACAAGCACTAAGTTTAAAGTCTTCAATCAGATTAAACAATGATAATAGACTAACTAAGATATGTTGGTTCATAAAGAACCATGGCTTCCTCTATAGATTCTGTAGGTAATTCCAAGAATGGTTTCAATCATGGACCATTAACTTTAGAAACAACACCATTGCTTGAATTTTCAATTTCTACAGTCCCATATGGAAAAAATTTTTTAATAAAGAAAGGTTCTGTCCATCTAGACCTAAACTTTTCAGAAAAAAGATGTAACATTGAATTATACAAAATAACGTTTTATCCAGGATTGAAAGATTTTCTATGAATTGCTTGATCATGAAATATTTTCATCCGTTCCTTATATATCTTGGCATTCTCGTAAGCTTCATTTCTTAGTTCTTCTAATTCATTGATCTGAAGCTTCCTATGATTTTCGGCTACGTCTAGGTCCATAAATTTTTTTATTGCCCACATGGCTTTATATTCTAACTCAACAGGCAAGTGACATAGTTTTTCAAACATAATCCTATAAGGAGACATTCTTTGGTTGGTCTTGTAGGCAGTACGGTAGTCCCAAAGTGCATCAATTAATTTCACAAACCGATCCTTCCTATTGGCATTAACAGTTTTCTCTAAGATTTATTTGATTTATCGATTTGACACTTCAACTTGTCCACTAGTCTAAGGATGATATGGTGTGGCTAGTTTATGGATAACATTATATTTTTCATTAATGCGGTAAAGGATCGATTGCAAAAATATATTTTCTGATCACTAATGATTGCTCTAGGAGTACCAAAGTGAGAGAAAATATTTTTCTTAAGAAATTTAATGACCACTTTGCTTTCATTGGACTTACATGGAATAACTTCTACCCACTTGGAAACATAATCAACAGCTACTAAGATATACTCATTTTTGAAGAAATTTGAAAATGGTCCCATAAAATCAATTTTTCAGACATTAAAAATTTTAACTACCAAGATTGGATTGAGTGGCATCATATCTCTCTTTGTAATCCGACCCATTTGTTGGTATTGATCACAACTTTTATAGTACACATGTGCATCCTTAAATAAATTAGGCTAATAAAATCCACATTAAAGTACTTTGGCAGTAGTCTTCTTGGATGCGAAATGACCACCATATGCTTGGTCATGACAAAATGACAGAATACTTTTAACCTCATTATCAGGGACACACCTCCTAATGATCTAATCAGAATACTGTTTAAACAGATATGAATCATCCCAAATTAAAAATACTTGGAAAAAAAATTTGTATTTATCCTGACTAGTCTAATGAGAAGGCACTTTACTAATGGCTAAATAATTTATAATATATGCATATCAAGGTTCAGTGGATACTGACATGAGTTGTTCATCTGAAAAATACTCATTGACAGGTGGTTCGTTAGATGGAGTAACTATGATTCAGGATAAGTGATCAGCAACTGTATTCTCTATCCCTTTCTTATCTTTAATTTTTAGGTCAAATTCTTAAAGGAGCAATATCCATCGAATTAAACGTGCCTTGGCATCTTTCTCTGCTAGGAGATGTCTAATGGCTGAGTGATTAGTATAGACAATTACATGAGATCCAACCAAATAGGATCTGAATTTTTTTAGGGCAAAGATAACAACTAAGAATTCTCCATGGTGGTATAATTAAGCTGCGCATCATTTAATATTTTTCTTGTATAATAAATAACTCTCGATAGCTTATTGATTTTTTGATCTAAAACTGCACCTACGGCATGATCAGATGCATCACACATGAGCTCAAAAGGTTCGGTCCAGATAGGTGGATGAATGATGGGGGCTGAAATAAGTGCCTTTTTGAGAAATTCAAAAGACTCAAAGCACTTAGAAGTAAACTCAAATTTTACTTCTTTTGCTAACAAGTTCGTTAAAGGGTGAGCCACTTTGTTAAAATCGGATATGAACCTTCTATAAAATTCAGCATGTCCTAGAAATGAACGAATTTCTTTAACAGTCTTGAATGATGGAAGACTTGCAATCAGGTCAACTTTGGCCTTATCAACTTCTATTCCTTTCTTTGAAATTACATGGCTAAGAACTATACCTTCTCTGACCATGAATTGACATTTTTTCCAATTAAGAACCAAATGCTTCTTCTTACATCTTCCTAGAACAAGTCTTAGATGGTTTAAGCATTTAGAGAAGCTAGGTCCAAAGATAGAAAAGTTATTCATAAAAATTTTTAGAAATCATTCAATCATATCGAAAAACATGCTGATCATATATCTCTGAAAGGTTGCTGGAGCATTACATAGTCCAAAGGGCATACACCTATAAGCAAAGGTTTCGAATGGACAGGTGAATATGGTCTTTTTCTGATCTTCAGGGGCTATGAGGATCTGATTATAACCAGAGTATCCATCTAGAAAATAGTAAAATTCTTGTCTGACTAATTTTTTCAATATTTGATCAATACATGACAAAGGAAAGTGATTTTTTTTTGTAGCTGCATTCAATTTTCTATAATCTATACAGACCCTCCATCCCATTTGGGTTCTAGTTGGGATTAGTTCATTAGCATCATTCTGAACTACTGTTACCTCAGATTTTTTTGGTACCACTTGTACAGGGCTTACCCACGAACTATCAGAAATGGGATAAATAATTTCATTATCCAACAACTTTAGAATTTTCTTTTTGACTACATCCTTCATGGCTGGGTTCAATCTTCTTTGGACATCTCGAGTTAGTTTAGCCTCTTCCTCTAGGTGTATCCTATGTTGAACTATGAAAGGGCTTATTCCTTTAATGTCTGCCATGGTCCAGCCTATTGCTTCTCGATTTTCTCTTAAGACTGCTAATAATTTCTCTTCTTGGTTAGGATTCAGATCTGATGCAATAATTATAGGCAAGATTTTCTTTGGACCTAAATATACATACTTGGGGTGCTCAGGAAGAGGTTTCAACTCTACTTTGGGTGCCTTTTCTTTTGATAACTCAGGTAATGGTTTAGTCATTTCTATAGATGGTTCAGTGGAAGGCTCCCATCTCTGGCCATTTTTATTATCTTCAAGTATTTTATTTAGGTTCTCATATTCATGGGTTGGCCAGATACTAGATTCAAGATCGACTTCCTCATCGCTAATGTCTATGGATTCATAAATTTTATCTTGGACTATACTTACATTAACATGCTTGGTAGATTTCTATTCTAAATTAAAAATATTTAGCTCGATAGTCATATTTCCAAAAGACAGTTTCAAAAGTCCATTTCGATAATTGATTTCAGCATTAGCAGTAGCTAGGAATGGTCTTCCTAAAATCATTGGGATTTGACTCTTAGGATTTGATATTGGCTCAGTCTCCAAAATGATAAAATCAATTGGAAAGATAAATCTTCCAACCTTAATCAAAACATCTTTTACCATTTTCTTGGGGATTCTAAAAGATCGGTCTGCTAATTATAATGTGATCCCTATTAACTGAAGCTTTTCTAATCCTAATTGCTTATAAACTAAATAGGGCAAAATATTTATACTAGCCCCTAAATCAAGTAATGCCTTCTCAATGTGGATTTCTCCTATGACACATAAAATTGTTGGAAAACCTGGATCTTTATACTTTATAGGCATATGACTTAACAAATATGAACTCAAACTTGCTACTAAGAAAGCTCTCTTTGGTACGTTAGTCATCTTTTTCTTGGTGCAAAGGTCTTTTAAGAATTTGGCATAAGTCAAAATTTGTTGGATCATGTCCAGTAGAGGAATGTTTACTTGAACTTGCTTAAATACCTCTAACATTTTATCTAAATATTTTGATTATTTATTAGACCTTAATCGATTTGAAAAAGGAGCTCTGGAGATTATGGGCATCTTATTTGATGCACTATCAATTTCAGGAGCTTGAGTTTGTAAGGTAGATTGTTCATTAGATGGCTCAACAGACTCAGCACTCGAGTCTTCTCTAGTGTCGGGTATATTTACCTTATTATCCATTTATTTTTCTGATCTCAAGAAATGAATAGCATCAACTTGATTAACCTGATTTTCTTGGGGTCTATCATTTTGATTTCTTGGGTTGGGCTCAGGTTGGCTAGGTAGCCTACCTCATTCACATTCACTTATGGTAGATGCTAGTTGACTCACTTGCATTTCTAAGCAGGCTATGGCCTGAGAATTTGAATTCAGAATTTGGTCCATGGTTTGCATGAAATTGCTTAAGATGGTATTGGTATCAGTATTAGATTTAGCTAGGACTTTTAGGCTTTTTTCTAAAGAAAAAAAAATTTATTAATATTAAAGCCTGGTGGTGGTAGGATGTTTATCATAGGATTAGGCCTTAGGTTCTGCTGATTGAAACTTGGACCGCCTATATTTGAATTTTATGACCATAAAAAATTTGGATGATTCCTCCAATCTGGGTTATAGGTGGGTGCATAGGGATTGTTCAACTTGTGCACATCAATTATCTAATTGATTCATAATGAGGGGATATTCCTCAAGGACATGATCTGGTGCATTGCACCTATTGCACATGGGTGCAGACACTTGGTTCACACTGACTGATTTCTAAAATTCTAAGGCCTCTAGTCTATGTGTCAAAGTTGCAATTTTGGCTTCTGCAGCTAGGGAGGTTTGAATTTGGTATATTCCACCTCTTGAAGGTATGGATTTTTCTGGTTTCCTAGTTGTTTCCCATTGTAAGCTTTTTTTGGCTAGGTCTTCTAAAAATTGTCAGGCTTCATTTGGTTCTTTGTACATAAATTATCTCTGGCACATTGACTCTAGCATTGTTTAGAAATTTGAATCTAACCCTTCATAAATTATTTGGCATAGTCTCCAAATTTCTATTTCATGGTGTGGGCATTAGGTCAAGAGGTTCTTGAATCGATCGAAGTATTTCCAAAATGATTCACTAGCTAGTTGATAGAATTGATTTATTTTATTTCTAATTCTAGTTGTTTTATGATGAGAAAAATATTTTTTTAAGAATATTCTCATAAAGCCCTTCCAGGTCCTGATAGATTGATTTGAAAGACTATAAAGCCACTTTTTGGTATTATCCTTAAGGGTAAAATTGATTAATCTCAGTTTGATTTCGTCCTCCGATAATTGTTGTAGTTTTATGGTTGCACAAACCTCTTCAAATTTCTTAATGAATATATATGCATCCTCTATTCTCGTAAATTTTGGAAGCATGTTAATGATTTGAGGTTTAATTTCAAAATTATTTGCTATGGATTGGAACAATCTGATACAAGAGGATTGGACGGAATCAATTGGATAACATAAGTCCTTAAGAATTTGAGTGGCCGCTTTCAGCCTCCCTCGTTATCAAAAAAATAAAAAACAAAAATAAAAAGAAAGATAAGTGCTAGACTATTCTGAGATGCGGTATATTTCATGTTCACACCTCCTTCAAGAGGATCATCTGGTTGCGGACTATTTTGCAAATGCTTGGACTATGAATTTTCCTAGTTGTTTGGCTCATCTACTTCGAGCATATGCTGCAGGGTTTTTTTTTCCCTTCGACTGCAGTGATTATATCACTCCTCGTAACCAACAATAAATAAATAAATAAACATTGTAACTATCACATATTTTCTACTTATCCTTTTAGTCAAGGTCCAACTAGAATTTTATTTCATTTGGACTTTGGATTTTTTTCTTATGCATGTGTTTGACGATAGGGATGATTGAAGCCACAATACGTTGTGATCTAAATTGGTTCAATCGATGTCTAGTCTCTCTCTATATAAATGATTATAATTTCTCCCAAGAAAAGTGGTTAGCCTAAAGTTTGAAGAGTTATAAAGGCAATTGGTGCTAAAATACGATGCTTGCACGCAAGTTGAAATATGTTACTTAAACAAATAGGTGGCGGCCTTCCTAGTTCGTCTTGTAGATTGCTCTCCTCCGCAACCAGGCACTCTCAACGTCAACTTTGATAGAGCTTTCAAAGGAAGAAGAAAGGCTTGAGCATGTTATGCAAGTCTTGATTATGATGGTCGCTTGCTACGGCATTGGAGCAGTACCTTTGGTTATTAATTCAGTTCCTTTCAATGGGTAGGCTTTTTTTTTTTAATTTTTTGATAGTAAGGGGAGGGGGGAGGCTAAACCACCCAAATTTTATTAATGGATGAAAAGAGGGAGAATATACGTTAACTGATCAAGTCTTTGGAGAGCAGTGATTAGTTATTGCTTAGGCTGGCATCAAATCAACTTTGGAGACGCTAAATCTTCAAAGTTTGCCAATTGAAGGTGATTCCTCCATTATTATCAGTTAGTTAAATTCAAAAATTGACCATAATTAATAAGATCCCTAAGCACTCCGAATTTCATAATGCATCCATCTGTATAGATCTTAAAGCAATCCAACGGTCATGCCATGCTAAGAAAGGTATACCATTCTTTTGCACGAAAGATGAAGAAATTATTGGATAGACTTCTTCTATCATAGGCAAAGTAAATACAAGTTTTGATTGACTCCTTTTCATCTTATAATCAATCATGATTCACCATAATTAGTAATTAATAAAGAAGTAATTGATGTATGCAACTTTTATTGGCTTTGCCTGAGGTAGAATGAGTTTGCTTAATAATTTTTAGAATTTTCTTATAATAATATTGAGAAGATAAGAGAGGTGGGATATTTTTATATTCAACTCTTGATAAAGGGAGGCGGGATTTTTTTTTTTTTTTTGTTTGTTTTAATTAACTCTTAAGGTTGCATGGTGGTTTCGCATTCAGTCCGTCCCCTTTTGTGTGAAAGTCATTGGGTGGATTTGGACCGGATCACCCTACTCCCATATAGAGTGACCTAACCTAATATGGCATTGGGTGCAATTGGACCGGGTCACCCTATTCCCACGCAAAGTGACCTAATATGACAGAGGCACTCATTGTTCCAATCCCGTTTTGTAAAGTGAGTAAAAACACCACCACCAATCACTGCAAAGAAATTTTTAAGGAGCTCACTTGACTGAAGGAGGTCATTCTGCCGTTGCCAACTTGAAACTTGCGGCTTTTTCGTGAAAATATTTTGAACTTTGATGGCAATCTTCCAAATGGTTGAGATGTCTTGGCTCTGTGGTACTAGGAGGTAGATCTACTAGTATAATGCAAGCCGAGAACAATATTTTGCCAAGGCTTTGAGTGACCCTTGCAAAGACGCCACCATCTCTTTAACAGTAAGCATTGGTTGAATCATTTCACTCCTTAACCGCCAAGAGATTTGAGGTCCACAGAATTTCCCATCCAGAAGTATATTAGATGACTTCATGTCTCCATGAAGAATTGGCTGGGATGCAGATGAGTGCTGATAGGCAAGTGCTTCTGCGTACTCTATGGCAATCTCAAGGCGCGCGTGTATCTGGGTGGATTCGGTGCCTTCCATTCTTTAGATGGATATGATGTGCAACGGTTCCATTAGGCGCACATCCGTATACCAAAATGGGAACTTCCACCTCCAAACAGCGACCCAAGAGGTTAACCACATTAGTTGATCCGAGAAAGTATGACCATCTCCTTTTGGCTCTCATCAATTCCTTCAGCCTTCTTTACAGCAACCTCTCCTATACCATCCTAAATTCCTTCATAAGCCGTGTACCGCTCTGCTTGCCCAAATTCCAGGTTTTTGTCAAACTTATTTGTTGCCTTTTCTAGCTCTTCTTTTTTTAATATGTTGAAGGTGACCAACCTGTTCGTTTCTAATTTTTTTCATAAAACATCACTCCATTTTGCTCAAAGAAATTATGTTCAGCTTTAATGGGCTTTCTTAATTTCTTGATGCATGAACCACAGATATTATTGGCTGATTGCCAGTGTCAAGAAAATGCCGGCACTAATGCCTGCAATGGTATGAAGTTGATGATTTAGTTTGCATCTTTACCCACCATTGCAACAGAAGAGATCAAAAGATGAGGAGGAAAAGGAGAGCGCTTGATCTTAAATGACCCAAACTCAAGGCCGCCTTCTCATTTTGTAACAGCGACATCATGATTTTATCATACGCCCTCTCTAGCTAGCGGGAAAAACACAATTTTCAAAGTAAATGCCCCATATATATATATATGTAAAGATATTCCTATTAATCAGCCTGTGGAAAAGGGTGATAGGAATAAAGAAAATTCAAAGAAATAAGATGGAAATCAATGTCCTTAAAACTAATATGAAGACTGCAATGCGAGTCAAAAATTTAAAAAAAAAAAAAGGAAGAAAAGGGCGCTTTAAGTTTGAATGATCAATTACGACCATCTAAATTTTATTCAAGAACTTCATTGATTGCAATGATAGCATTTGGATACTTGTACTTGCAAAATACATGTAGTTAGGGCTCCATATGGTTGAAGTTTCTACATATGCAATTACATTTCCAGTTTTCCATTTAGTGAGTTTGTGGTCGCAATAAAATAACTCTTATGTTTGACTGCTTGTAAATGGGAATTGCAACTGTATTTGATTGTACTATTAAAATAATGTTAATTATATCTCCATCATTCACTGTCCTTGTTAGGACTTAAACCCATCATGAAGATGGATGCCTCCAAAGCCTGTTCATTTACCTCACGGCCCGTTTGATAAGAAAAAATACTGCAAAAGTGCCTCCAAATGTGGTTTGAGCCTGAAAGCGCTCCTAGCGCGAGCCCATATATGCCCATTCAATAACCGCATTAACGTACTCTCGATAGAATTATTATTGACCGTTATTTTTATTAGTATTTTGCATTCTTCACATGTAAGTTGAAAAGAAAAAGGAAACGAGGATTATTTGAGAGAGATCCAATTTGTTGTGTTTTTTCAGCAATCCACCGTAGATTGCTTATTTTCCGTATATTTCTACCGTGGATTGCTTTGAGAAAAGAGGCATAGTATTTAAGAGAGAGAGAGAGAGAATGATCACGAAATATAG
This sequence comes from Cocos nucifera, assembly GCA_006176705.1. NCBI lineage: Eukaryota > Viridiplantae > Streptophyta > Magnoliopsida > Arecales > Arecaceae > Cocos > Cocos nucifera. The sequence continues at coordinate 1,595,920 of QRFJ01000141.1, read as the reverse complement.
CAAAAAATAACATATTTATAAAACCATGCGCATCAAATACCGGGCTTCTCGAGTTGCCAGCGATGTGCAAAAAAAGCACCGGTACCGAGACCTGATCCGAACCGGCCTTTTCGGTTTAGGTTTATATCATTTTCTTTATCAAATTTGATTTGATTTAAAATTTTTAAAAAATTTAAATCAAAAATATTATTTGCTTTTGATTAAAATTTTTAAAAATTTAATTAAAATTGATTTAATACGATACAATCTAATATATATATATATATATATATATATATATATATATATATATATATATATATATATATATATATATATTAAAATTGATTCAACCCGACACAGCCCATATATGTCTATATCTATAAACATTCTAATTTTTAATTTATATATTTTCTTATATGTGTAAAGTAGAATATCTACCTGGTAAATTGAATCATTTTTTGTTTGATTTTAAGTGGCTTTTATAGATGATCGGTTCAATTTTAATTTTAATTTAAAAAATTAATTTAAATTAATTTAATTTTGAATTTAGCTCCAAACTAATCTGTTGAATGTAGAAAGAAGCAATTTTTTTATTTTATTTTAAGAGGATATACAAGAGGCCTATAAATACAGATATATAGACCCAAATACAGAAAGAGAATAAAAGAATATGCCAAAGTATTATTTCCTATGAATCTTAATTAGATATATTTCTAATTAGATTTATCATTCTAACACTCTCCCTCAAGATGAGACGAAGATATTTCGAAGCTCCATCTTGGTAAACAATTTAGAAAAAGAGGATAAGTTAAGCCCTTTGATCAGAATATCCACCATCTGATTGGATGACCAAATAAAGGTAATGCAGATCTAATCTTGATCAATCTTCTCCTTGATAAAGTGGCGATCTATCTCGATGTGTTAGGTATGACTGTGCTGTACCGAATTGCTTACAATCTTAATTACCACTTTGCTATCATAATATAGCCAAAAGGAAGGCTTGTTCAGGAGTCGTAACTTTTAAAGTAACTTCTGTAGCCAAAGAAGCTTACATATACCTAGGACCATTGCTCTGTATTCAGCTTTTGTCGACGATCGTGCTATCACTGATTATTTCTTGCTCCTCCAAGTAACTAAATTACCTCCTACATATATGCAGTATGCAGAGATAGACCGCCTATCATTCAGTGATCTAGCTCAATCTGCATCGATGAATCCCTCTACCTGGAAGGTATTGTGTCGGAAGAACAACAAACCACGATCAGGATATTCTTTCAAGTAGCACACTACTCTAAAAACTTCCTCCATATGAGACTCTCATAGATCATGCATGAACTGACTGATGACACTAACAGCATAGGCTATGTCAGGTCTTGTATATGAGAGATATATCAATCTTCTAATAAGTAATTGATATCTTCCTCGATTAATTGGAGCTCCACTATCTGCCACTAGCCAATGATTCTAGTTTATCGGGGTATCAATAGGCTTACACCTCAACATCCCAGTCTCGGAAAGCAAATCCAATACATACTTTCGTTGTGACAGAAAAATTTCTCTGGATGATCGTGCAACCTCTATACCTAGAAAATATTTTAGTGGATGGAGATCTTTCACCTCGAATACTAGCTTCAGTTTTTTCTTGAGTTGCTTAATCTCATGATGGTCATCTTCTATGATTACAATGTTATCAACATAAACCAAAAGTATAGTTTTCTTTCCTCTTAAATGCTTATAGAACAGAGTATCATTTGCATTACTCTGTCTATATCTCATTGTTCTCACAGCTTGACTGAATTGATCAAACCAGGCACGAGGAGACTATTTGAGGCCATACAGTAAATGCTTTAGCTTAAAGACTTTTCCAACAGTCGCTTTATTCTCAAATTTTGATGGTATCTGCATGTATACTTCCTCCTGAAGGTCTCCATGAAGAAAATATTCTTTACATCCAACTGATGTAACTTCTAGCCAAAGTTAGCTGTACATAATATCAATATTCGAACAGAATTCATCTTAGCCACCGGAGAAAAGATCTCATCATAATCTACTCCATATATCTGAGTATAGCCCTTTGCTACTAGTCAAGCTTTATAACTTTCCATCTTGCCCTCCGGAGTCTGTTTTATGGTGTAAACCCACTTATACCCATAAGATGCTTACCAGTTGGTAGAGTAACCAGATCCCACATCTGATTTTTGAACAAAGCACTCATTTCTTCCAACATTGCTTCCTTCCACTTAGGTTCAGCCATAGCCTTTTGTCAGATACTAGGAATACAGATGGAGTCTAATGCAGCTATAAAATATTGATAAGATGGAGACACATTCTTATAAGAAATATAGTTAGCTATATCATAACGGTAACGAGCATGAGGAACAATTAGACGAGCATCCTTTCATTTTGCAATAGAAATATCAAGATCAGAATTAGAATTGGAAGGAGTAGATGAAATAGTATTACCATTACGATTTGAGGACTTTGGAGAAAAAGCTTCAAGCGGTGGAAGCACTTGGATAGTTGGTGGATACATACTGGACTCTTCAACTGTCCCAATACCAAGCTCTCCCTAAACATCATCGCCATGATACTCCCCCTGGATACCAGAATATCCAGGAGTACAAAGAAACTCTCCTAGAAGAAGTAATTATGGTATCCCACTATCTGATGGATGACTTCCATAGTAGGCTTTATTTTTTCAAAAAAGTAACATCCATAGTAACGATCATCCACCGCTCAGGAGGGTAATAACATTTGTACCTCTACTAAGTAGTAGAATAACCAACAAAGACACATTTTAACTCTCGTGGATCCAATTTGCCAACTTAGAGTCTATGATCCCGAGCAAAACAAGCACATCCAAATACTTTAGGAGGAACCACATAATCGATAGAACCCTTTAAGCACTGTATGGGAGACTTAAATCTGAGTATCCTAAGGGGCATATGATTGATTAAGTGGGCAGTAGTCAACACAGCCTCACCTCATAAAAACTTAGGGACTTACATGGTAAACAGTACGGATCAGACTACCTCCAATAAGTATCTATTTTTTTGCTTAGCTACCCTATTTTGAGCAGGAATATCAACATAGGTGGTTTAATGAAGAATTTCATGAGTTTGAAGATATGCACATAATTCTTGAATAATATATTCGGTGCCATTATTCGAACATAAAATTTTAACCTTAGCACCAAACTGAGTACCCACCGAATTATGAAACTTTTTGAAATAGTATAAAACTTTATTCTTCCCCTTTAACAAATATATCCAAGTTACTCAACTAAAATAATCAATAAAAATAACAAACCATCTGTGGTCCAGAGTAGTAGTAGAGCTACATGAATCCCATACAATAAAGTGAATGATAACAAAAGGCTCAGAACTTTTAATCCCAAACATAGGTAATACAAGAAAATAGAATTTTAGCGATTGAAAAATCGATAGCTAAAAGCCAAAAGTCAATCGCTAATAATTTAGTGATCGATTTTACGATCAAAAATTTTTGGCCGCAAAAATGTTGGTTGAAAATATTTTTCGATCGATTTTTTTGATCGTAAAATCAAGCAAACAATTTATCGATCAAAAAAATATTATAATTATTAAAATTTAAAAAAAATTAAAACTTACGATCGATTTTCCAACCAAAAAATTGGTTGCTAATTTTCAAAAATTATAAAAAAATAAATAAACTAATTTTTAAAAATTAAAAATTTTAAAAAATGGTTTCTAATTTCTAAAAGAAATTATAATTTTTTTTATTTTTAAATCAATCAAAAATTTGATCATAATTTTTTTAAAAATATTTTTTTAAAAAAATCAATCACAAAATTGATCACTAAATTAATTTAAAAAATATTAAACTAAAAATTCAAATAAGAATCGATCAAAAATTTGATCATAAATTTTTAAAAAAAATATTTTTTTAAAAAAATCAATCATAAAATTAATCACTAAATTAATTAAAAAAATATTAAACTAAAAATTTAAATAAGAATCAATAGAAAATTTGGTTGTAAATTTTTTAAAAAATATTTTTTTAAAAAATAAATTGATCATAAAATCGATCGCTAAATTAATGAAAAAAATATTAAACTAAAAATTTAAATAAGAATCGATCAAAAATTTGGTCATAATTTTTTTGAAAAATATTTTTTTTTTAAAAATAAATCATAAAATCAATCGCTAAATTAATAAAAAAATATTAAATTAAAAATTTAAATAAGAGTCAATCAAAAATTTGATCATAAATTTTTAAAAAATATTTTTGTAAAAAAATCAATCACTAAATTAATGAAAAATATATTAAACTAAAAATTAAAATAATAATTGATCAAAAATTTGATCAAAAATTTTTTAAAAATATTTTTTTAAAAAAATTGATCATAAAATTGATCGCTAAATTAATAAAAAATATTAAACTAAAAATTTAAATAATAATCGATCAAAAATTTGATCATAAATTATTTTAAAAAAATTTTAAAAAATTGATCATAAAATCGATCAGTAAATTAAATGAAAAAATATTAAACTAAAAATTTAAATAAAAATCGATCAAAAATTTGATCGTAAATTTTTTGAAAAATATTTTTTTAAATAAAATGATCATAAAATCGATCGCTAATTTTTTTTATATTTTAAATTTATATTATTTTTATTTTTATATATTTTATTTTTTATAAAATAATAAATTATTAATATTTTTAAATATTTTTTTAATATTTTATTTATTACTTTTTTTCATCCTCCTTCCACATGCCTTCAGCGGAATCCTCCCTCGCTGCCCTCATCCGCCAGTGTCGCTGCCCTCTGATCCCCCACACCCCATCCTTCGTGCTGCCCCCTGGCCACCCATCAGCCGCTTGCACTGCCCCCAGGCCATCTGCATCGCTTCCGACTATCCACGTTGCCCCTAGTCATCCGCACCGCCCGTGCTGCCTCCTAGCCACCTGCACCGCCCTCCGGCCACCCATCCTGCTCCCAGCCACCTGCACCACCTACACTGCTCCCTGACCACCCGCACCATCCCTCGAGCTGCTGCTCCATGCCTCTGGCACTGCACCCTCCTGGGCCGTTGCTCCGCACCTTCGGTACCGCATTCCTGTCCTCCGACTGCGCATGCCACCCCCGTTCCCCCGACAGTGAAGATCGACAGTAGGTGGCGGCAAGAAGAAAGGGAAGGGGGTCATTGCGGGCAGGCCAGTGAGGGAAGGCCGAAGGGGAGGGAGGTGTCGTAGGCTGGGGAAGGGAGGGGGGCCGTCGCGGTAGGTCGGTAAGGGATGCCATCACGGGCGGTCGCCAGAGAGGGGAGGGGGGCAGTCTTGGCGGGCAGGCGAGGGAAAAGTCGTCGCGAGCAGTAACCGGAGAGAAGAGGGGGGCCATCGCGGTGGGCCGACGAGGGGAGGCTATCGCGGGTAGTCTCCGGAGAGGGGAGGGGGGCCCATTGTCGGTGATCATCAGAGAGGGAAAGATGGGGGTCGGGGGTGGCTAGGATGGGACTAGGGATGGGACGCTGGGCTTATAAATTTTTTTTAAACTTTTTTAAAAATAATCAAATAAATCACTAAAAAAAGGGTGCCAATTAAATTTTTTAAAAATTTAAATTTATAATTAATTTTTTAATTATAAAAAATTAAAAAAATTACAATCAAAAAATCGATCAAAAAATTTTAAAATTATTTTTTTAAATTTAAAATAATTTGAAAAAATTTTCCATCAATTTTTTGATCAAAAAATTAATTTTTTTTATCAAATTTTTGGTCATAAATTTTTTGATCGAAAAATCAATCAAAAAACTCTAAAATTATTTTTTTAATTTAAAATAATTTTAAAAAAAATTAATCAATTTTTTGATCAAAAAATTAATTTTTTTTGACAAATTTTCAGTCACAAATGTATTTTACAATCAAATATAATTTTTTTAATTTTTTTTAAATATGATATAATTTTAGAATTTAAAGTCCATCTTCACTATTTATTATCTAAATAATTATTATTAGAGTATCATTACAAAAGACCGACTTGATTTGACAGTCTTAGCTATATCGATCAATAAAATTTGATTTCGATGGTCACGAACGATCGTATGATGATCTGATGGATAGAGATCATCAATGGATTCAAAAACTTGCAACGATAATCTTGATGATATTTATAGCACACTATCAATATTTTACTTCAATCAGACATCATTATCATGATCAATTTAGTATGAAATAATTTAAACCATTAAATAAAAAATGAGTGATCAAAGAATCAAATGGCATCCAATTATAAGATGATTTTTTAGATAAATGATCTTTACAACTACTTTCATCATTTGTATAGTAGTGATCGTAAAATTCAAACCGTGCATATATGAAAACTATGATACATATTCTTAAAGTCCTTAGGTAATTATACTTGTGCTTTTGTAAGATCAACTTAACATCGATGATTCATATATACGTAGTTTAGATTTTATGATCATCACCGTACAAATAATTAAAATAGTAGCAAAGATCATTTATCTAAAAAATTACCTTACAATCGAATGTCGTTTAGTCTTTTGATCAATCATTTTTTATTTAATGGTCTAAATCATTTCATACTAAATTGATCATGATAATGATGTCTGATTGAAATAAAATTTTGATAGTATGCTATAAATATCATCGAGATCATCGTTGCAAGTTTTCAAATCAATCAGTGATCTCTATTTATCAGATCATCATACGATCATTCATGATCATCAAAATTAAATTTTATTGATCGACATAGCTAGGATTATCAGATTGAGCCAATCATTTATGATGATACACTAACAATAATTATTTAAATAATGAATAATGAAGATGTACTTTAAATTCTAAAATTATATCATTTTTTAAAAAAAATAATATTTGATTATAAAATATATTTATGATCAAAAATTTGATAAAAAAAATTAATTTTCCAACCAAAATATTTATCACTAAATTTTTAAATTATTTTAAATTTAAAAAATATTTTTTTAATTTTTTATTTCATTTTTTGATCGAAAAATTTATGACCAAAAATTTGATTAAAAAAAATAATTTTTTGACCAAAAATTTGGTTAGAAAATTTTTCAAATTATTTAAATTAAAAAAAATAATTTTAAAATTTTTTAACCCAAAAATTGATTGAAAAATTTTTCAAATTATTCTAAATTTTAAAAAAATAATTTTGATATTTTCTAATCAATTTTTTAGTCAAAAATTTATGATCAAAAACTTGATCAAAAAAATTAATTTTTTGATCAAAAAATTGATCAAATTATTTTAAATTAAAAAGAATAATTTTGGGATTTTTTGAATAATTTTTTGGTCAAAAAATTTGTGACAAAAAATTTGGTCAAAAAAAATTAATTTTTCAATCAAAAATTTTTTTAAATTTTTTTAAATTTTTTAAAAAATAATTTTGGAATTTTTCTATCACTTATTCGGTCAAAAAATTTGTGACCATAAATTCAATCAAAAAAATTAATTTTTTGATCAAAAAATCAATCAAAATTTTTTTAAATTATTTTAAATTTAAAAAATAATAATTTTAGAATTTTTTGGTTGAAAAATTTATGATCAAAAATTTGATGAAAAATTAATTGTAAAATTTTAGAAAATTAATATTTTATAAATTTATTTTTATATTTAAATTTTTGATCATAAAATTGATTATAAAAATTTTGGTCGTAAAATCGATCGTAAATTTTAATCAAAAAATTTGATCATAAAATCGATCATAAAATCACTATTTTTTTATAGTGAGGATACCCTCCCTTGGTATATTTAGCCAACTCATAATGATCACGAACTAATAAGATTTTATTATAATTTTTTGAAAGAGAAGAAAATAAATGACTAGAAATAGAAAAAGAAATATGACCAAGCCTACAATGATGTAACATAAGTTCTGAAGTAGTATTTTTAGCAAACAATGCATATCCTTTCAAAGAAGATTCTATACTATTCTCACCATCTTATAGGTAATAAAGTCCATTCTACAGCCTACCACCCTCAAGTATATTTTTCATTTTCAGCTCCTGAAATAAATAATGAGAATGCCAAAATGCAATAGAGCAATTCAAATCTCTAGTAATAGAGCTAATAGATAGTAAGTTTATGAAAAAAAATGGAACATGTAAGATGGATGATAATCGTAAACTAGAGATACAGTCAATAGATTTTTTTTTTGAAATAGAGATAAATGATCCATCAGCTATACGAACCTTGTTCCGATCTGAATACGATAAATATAAAATAAAATTATCAAATGCACATGTTATATGACTGGATGCTTTTGAATCTATTACCTAGGAGATGGATGTCCTATCGATATTGTTGACGCAAAAATTGGTCGTCGTCGGAGTTCGCTGGAGTTGAAGCCAATGAGGTCGCCATCAGAGACCTGCAAAATAAAGTTCCGCTCGGAGTCGGTGGGGGTGGCTTCGAGCAGGACCCTTCGACGCTCAAGTCAGCTCCAGTCAATAGGAATGGAGAGCTCGGTAGAGTTTAGAGGAGGAGAAAGGGGTTTTCAGCACCTGGCATAAGGGTGTCCGGAGGGTCCTTTTTATAGAGCGAGCTTGTTGTAACCACCTTGGTTAATAAGCATCATAACTATCCTGATCAATGTCGATCGTTATTGCCGATCATTATTGTCGATAAATGCCGATCGTTATTATCGTGTAACCGTAGCGAGATCGTCTGCAGGAATCCATCATAAGGAGTTCGGCCATTGAGAAGCTCGTCCACTGAAGAAGTCTGTAGGGAGTCCAGCTTTCGTAGAAGCTCGGCCGCTGGAAAAGTTCGCAGGGAGTCCGACTTCCATAGAAGCCCGATCGCTGGAAAAGTTCAGCTTTTGCAGGAGTCTAACTGAAGCTCGATGATTGGGCAATCAAAAGTAGTTCGGCAGCTAAGTAGTTCGACCCACTGCCGACTGCTGAGGAGTTCGGACGCTGGTTGTCCTAAGAAGCTCGGTCGGTTGAAGAAATGGTCGCTTGAGGAGTTCGATTGCTGGGAGTATGAAGCTCGACCATTGGAGAGTTCGGTCGGTTGAAAGACTTTGGCTGAGGCCCGACCGCTGAAGCTCTTTCGTGGCTATTGGCCGCATCGGACTGGGCACCGAACTTGACTTTGGCAGGAGCGGGGTTTATCCCCAACACTAACCCCCCCACTTTTGAGTTTGAAACTCAAAGGAAGGAAGTGCAGATAAGGCGACTGCTGAAGTTTTCTTTCGGGCCTTATGTCGGTCCATGTCGAAGTTCGAGGGAGATTTCATCTCCGGCCAAAGTTGATGCTGAAGTTGAAGCTCTCTAACCGAGGTTGATTCGGTCACTTGAAAAAAAAATCCTATCTCTCGCCGAGGTCGAAGTCGGCGCTCTTCAGCCGAGGTCAGCTCAGTCGCTTGGGGGGGACCTTACTTGACCGAGGATGATAGGGTCGCTTGAAGGAGATCTTATCTCCTCTAGCTAAGGTTGACGTGGGTGCTCGCGTTACTACAAGGTCCTTCTCCTGTTCCTAACGGGCTGTGGAGGTACATTTGGAGCGTCGTCCATCTCCCCCCATCTCGTCTAAGGTGAACGAGGCCTTCGATTTTGCTCGCGTTAGGATGAGGTCTTCCTCCTATTTCCTAATGGGCTGTGGGGGCACATGCGGACCGTCGTCCGAGCCTCTCCCCTCCATCTCGTCTAAGGTGAACGAGGCCTTCGACTTTGCTCGCGTTAGGACGAGGTCTTCCTCCTGTTCCTAACGGGCTGTGGGGGCACATACGGACCATCGTCCGAGCCTCTCCCCCCATCTCGTCCTTTGTGAACGAGGCCTTCGACTTTGCTCGCGTTAGGACGAGGTCTTCCTCCTGTTCCTAACGGGCTGTGGGGGCACATGCGGACCGTCGTCCGAGCTCTCCCCCATCTCGTCTAAGGTGAACGAGGCCTTCGACTTTGCTCGCGTTAGGACGAGGTCTTCCTCCTGTTCCTAACGGGCTGTGGGGGCACATGCGGACCGTCGTCCGAACCTCTCCCCCCATCTCGTCTAAGGTGAACGAGGCCTTCGACTTTGCTCGCGTTAGGACGAGGTCTTCCTCCTGTTCCTAACGGGCTGTGGGGGCACATGCGGACCGTCGTCCGAGCCTCTCCCCCATCTCGTCTAAGGTGAACGAGGCCTTCGACTTTGCTCGCGTTAGGACGAGGTCTTCCTCCTGTTCCTAACGGGACTGTGGGGGCACATGCGGACCGTCGTCCGAATCTCTCCCCCCATCTCGTCTAAGGTGAACGAGGCCTTCGACTTTGCTCGCATTAGGATGAGGTCTTCCTCCTGTTCCTAACGGGCTGTGGGGGCACATGCGGACCGTCGTCCGAACCTCTCCCCCATCTCGTCAAAGGTGAACGAGGCCTTCGACTTTGCTCGCGTTAGGACGAGGTCCTCCTCCTGTTCCTAACGCGGCGACTATTAGCTGCTCCTTCGCTGTCATCGTACAGTTTTTGCATTCCGAAATAATATTATCGAAAGGGAAGAATTTTACCGAAGAAAAATTACGGGCAGCACATCTCCATTTCAGGGTCGTCGAGGCGTTCTTCCTCTGAGATCCATCGGGCAGTAAGTCCCGTCCAGACGACCTCTTCTATCTCATGCTGGCCTCTTTAATTTGGAGCATGCTTCTCTTGGCTTGGACACTGGGAGTTGATGAATCGCCGATGTATCTAGTCCCTCCCCGAGATAACGTTGATAACGCCGTGAGGCAGACGACCTTGTAGTTTCTCGTTATGGCAGTGCTCTTAGCCGATCTTCTCCTGCTTCAGGCTGGCGTCGAAGAAATTTACCTAGTCATCCCTTTTTGATGAGCTCTTCAATCTCATCTTGGAGCTGAATGTATTCCTCAGTGTTGTGGTCGTGGTCGCGATGGTAGGGGCATTACTTGCTTCGATCGTGCACGTTTGGGGAGGTCATAGTCCTTCAGGTCTTGATGGCTGGCTCTTAACTTCGCTGAGAATTTGAGTTAGAGTAGCGGGGCGTAGTTGCCGAACCTTTCGGGAGGAGGACTTCTTCGCACCCTTCTGTCGGAACTTCCTTTGTATTGAGCTCGAGAAGTTCGGGCCTTGCTTGTGCGGAGCTTCATTCTGCTTTTTCGCGAAATCTTTCGTGGGAGAACTTTATGCTTCTTTGTCTGGACTTTCTTGTTTGCAGGGAGGGGGTCGGCTTTGCTTGCTCGAACTTCATTGCACCTCCCGTGAATTCTTTGCAGGGGCTTCCTTGGTGACATACTCCAGGGGAGTTCGGCCTCGCTCGCCCTGGAGCGATCTCGAGCGTAGCCGAACTTCATCTCACCTCCTATGAAATCCTTCTAGGGGTTTCATCGATGACGAGCTCAAGGGGGGTTCGGCCTTACTTGAACCGAACTTCATTCCGATGATGTGCGGCAGAGTTCGGCCTTACTTATTCTGAACTTCATTCCGTGGGAGAACTTTATTCCGTCCTTGCTTGCGCCGAACTTCACTTGATGGTGAGCTGCGGAGTTCGGCCTCACTTATGCCGAACTTCATTCCGCAGGAGAACTTCATATTCGAGGGGGAGCTCGGTTTTCCTCGCACCGAACTTCATTCCGAATCTTCATTCCGCTTTCCCATGAGACCTTTCCATGGGAGAACTTCCTGCTTCTTTGTCGGGGCTTCCTCGATGATGAGCTTCGAGGTCGTGGACGTGGCCGAACTTCACTCCACCTCCTTCGACATGGCGTAACTTTATTCCGCCTCCTTGCAAAATCTTCTGCGGAGGAACTTTTTGCTTCATTACCTGAACTTCCTTGACGTTGAGCTCGAAGTGGAGCTCGGCTTTGCTTTAGCTACCGAACTTCACTCTGCCTCCTATGAATTCTTTATAGGAGGTTTCGTTGATGACATACTCGAGATGGGGGAGTTCGGCCTGACTTAAGCGATGAGCTTCGAGGGAGAGCTCGGCTTTGCTTCCGTCGAACTTCATTCCGACGATGAACTTCGAGGGGGAGTTCGGCTTCACTTTCATCAAACTTCATTCCGACCTCCTTATGAAAACTTCTATGGGAGAACTTCTGCTCTCCGTTTCTCCTTCCTAAGGGCGATTGGTATGCCCAAAAGCTTTTTCTTATGACCGATTCCTTGCATCCTCATGACGAAGCCACAGACCCGACCAGCAGATTGAACTGCTCCACGTCTGCGATGGCTTCGTGTGGAAACTGGACTATTGAGGCTGAGACAGGAACAGACGGATTTGGTGTGCAGGCTGTCGGTCGCCGAGTCGAAGCTCTCGAGGCATTTTCTCTTCGAGAGAGAACTCTAGAAATCATCACTGAGCACTCCTTTAAGAATAAGGAAACCTCGAAGGCTTAGGGTTTGCCCTCCTTCTAGCGTCAATCTGTTGATGCAGAAACTGGTTGTCGCTGGAGTTTGTCGGAGTTGAGGTCGATGAGGTTGCCGTCGGGGACCTGCAAAACAAAGTCCCGCTCGGAGCCAGTGGGGGTGGCTCCGAGCAGGACCCTCCGACGCTCAAGTCAGCTCCAATCAACAGGAATGGAGTGCTCGATAGAGTTTAGAGAAGGAGAAAGGGGTTTTCAGCATCTGGCGTAAGGGTGTCCGGAGGGTCCTTTTTATAGAGGGAGCTTGTTGTAACTGCCTTGGTTAATAAGCATCGTAACTGTCCTGATCAATGTTGATCGTTATTATCGATCGTTATTGCCGATAAATGTCGATCGTTATTATCGTGTAACCATAGCGAGATCGCCTGTAGGAATCCATCATAAGGAGTTCGGCCATTGAGAAGCTCATCCACTGAAGAAGTCTGTAGGGAGTCTGACTTCCGTAGAAGCTCGACCGCTGAAGAAGTCCATAGGGAGTCCGACTTTCGTAGAAGCCCGGTCGTTGGAGCGTTCTGTAAGGAGTCTGACTTTCTTAGAGGCTCGGCCAAAGCGGAAGCTTTGGGGGAAGTTTGGCTCCTGCAGGCGCCTGACTGTAACGACGCGGAGATAGTTCAGCTTTTGCAGGAATTTGACTGAAGCTCGGTGATTGGGCAATCAGAAGTAGTTTGGCAGCTAAGTAGTTTGGCCCGCTGCCGACTGCTGAGGAGTTCGGGCGCTGGTTGTCCTAAGGAGCTCGGTCGGCTGAAGGAATGGTCGCTTGAGGAGTTCGTCCGCTGGGAGTATAAAGCTCGGCCGTTGGAGAGTTCGATCAGTTGAAAGACTTCGACTGAGGCCCAGCCGATGAAGCTCTTCCGTGGCTATTGATCGCATCGGACTGGGCACCGAACTTGACTTTGGCAGTAGCGGGGTTTATCCCCAACAGATATAATTAAATGCATGTGCTAAACTATAAAGTACCTAATTGTGCAAAAAAAGAGAAATCAAGATATCCATCTTGGTGGCTAGACTGCTCTAGAGCAGAGGATATGGTGTTAAGGGATGACTTATACTTATCCATCATTTGTTGGAGGATCTAATACTTTTCTACAGATAAGCTATGCACTGCACTCTCAATCTCCGTAGAGAGATTGGCTTGGACAGGTCCACGATCATGATTTCGACCTTCGATTCTTCCACTACTATGACGACCATTACCACGACCTCAATTACCATGCCAAGGTTGATTTGGGCGATCATGGAGATCCCAGCAAAAAGCCTCAGTGTGCCCAGGCTTCTTGTAATGAAAACATACCTTCTCATCGAATTATTGTGGTTGTACAGTAAGAGCAGATTTTATAGAATTATTGGATTTAGAAGTCACTCATTGCCGTGTCTCCTCGCTCAAAATAGTAGAGAAGACTTGATCTAGACTAGGCGACGTATTCCAAGCTAGAAGTTGAACTCTGATAGACTCAAATTCTGTTGATTTTTCAGAAAAGTTCAGAAAAAGTGATGCAGCTATTAAGCAAAAAAAATCCTACAATTTTAGGATGGTGCAAAAAAGCAAGCCAAGATCTTCAATGGTAGAAGCGGTCATCCCAAAGTCCTCAAGAATGCACAATAACTGAAAAGGATTGGTGGAGGCGATGTTTGCATAAGGGACTATCAAGGTGCACAGCGACAGCGGGATTGTGCAGGAGGAGTCGGGGGAGGAAAAGAGGGTGCAGGTGGGTAGGAGGAAGAAACCCCCTTTTCTTTTCTTTTTTTAAGAAGAAGAAGAAGAAGAAGAAAAAGATGGGGAATGGTTTTTTTTTGTGGAGAGAGATTTTATGGATCAGAACTTGAGAGTTCTGATACCATGTTGAACATAGAAAGAAGAATTTTTTCTTATTTTAAGAGGATATACAAAGAGCCTATAAATATATATGTGTAGACTTAAATATAAAAAGAAAATAAAAAAATATATCAATATATTATTTCTTATAAATATTAGTTAGATATATTTTTAATTAGATCCATCATTCTAACATGATCCAATCCAATCAAAAAATTTTAAATTAAATATTGAGAGTGAGACCGGTAAAACAAAATAGTGCTCAAAGACTTTCTTCTCATGATTTTCTACCATCAAGACTCTCATATTCTAGCTACCACTCTGATAGTAATTAAATAAAAAATTAATTTTTAAATTCTAGCTACATCAAAAAGGAAATTCAGTTACAACTACCATAAAACCTTCTCGAAACTATTTACTAAAATAATAAATATTTTGATGACTTTTATGACAGCATTTTTATAGAAAATGATAATAAAATGATAGCATTATTCTCCAAATAATTCACAAAAACTCCTTGCATAAAATTTAAAAATGCTAATTTTTTTATTATCAATTATTTAAATTAATAGATAAAAAACCAAGTATTCTTTCAAAATGTTCTTTTTTCTCTAATGTTAATCCCTATTCAAAAGTTCATATATTATATTATAGTATATCATATTATAAAATAATATGTTATATTATTTTATAATATAATATATAATATATAATATTTATAGAATAAAGGTATTATGAAAAATATAGATAGATCCTAGCAATCTTTTAATAGATAAAAATATATAATAAATTATTTTTATATAAATATTATTTATAAATATTTATCCAGAAAAATATAGGTTGTCAAATAATCTTTTTATCCTCTAAATTATAGGCCTTTGAGAGAGTAAATGTATAATATGGAGATCGTCTTCTAGTCTCGATATCTAACTTTTCAAGATGGTTTTATCGAAAGGAAGAACTTCTTGGAAAATATGGAAAGAGAAACTATGCATGGAAGCATGCAACCAATTAAGAGCATTACTAAAATAAGAAAAATAAAATTTTTAATATATATATATAGTCAAAGGATTCACAAAAGATCATATATATATATATATATATATATATATATATATATATATATATATATATATATGGAGAGATAGATTAGACTTCTATTGATCAAATTTTAGTGTATATTCGATCGAATCTCCGACTATTGGATCATCGTGCATCTCCAAAAATAGGTGTATGAAAAGATGCGCCTTCAGGACTTTAAAAAAATAGATCTGAAAAGAAAAAAAATCTATAATTATCGTTGAAAAAAATAGGCCTATTGGAAAAAAATGCTTATAGGCACCTATAGAAAAAAAAAAAGAAAAAAGGCGCTTGAAGACGTCTTTTTTTCTACAGATGATTTTTTTTAGATGTAGGCCTTTTTTTTTTTCAGTCCTGAATTTTTTTTAGCGATGCCTCAAGGCATCTCGCATTTTTTTCAGCTCGAAGGCACGCCTTTTCAAGCACCTATTTTCGAAGATGCATATTGATCCAACGGTCTGAAATCTAATCGAATATGAACTAGGATCCGATCGATCGGAGTCCAATCTACCTCTCTATATATATAATACTCTAAAATAAACATAAATTTATGGACTTTTGTTCTATTTATAATAACTAGTCGAAGACCCACGCATTGCATGTGGTAGATAATTACGATCTATAATTATTAAAATTTTTTAATAATAATTATTCATAATAAATATTTTTTATTTTTTAATATTTTATTTATTTATTTATTTATTATATATAAATTATTTTTTATTATTTTATAAAATAATATTTTATTATATATATATTTTTTATATTCTCATATGTACCATTGCACCCTGTTGCTACCCCACCACCGCTCTTCTTTTTTCTTAACAAATACCAATCTTGATCGCACTTTTCGGCATCCTTGTCAATACTATTGCCCCAGCATCACCACTGAAGGAAGAAAAAAATCTCTCTTTTTTTTTTTTTTTTCTATTTTTAATATTTTTTTATTTTTTTTATAAAATAATATTTTATTATTTTTTCTTTCTTGCTATTCTCATACCTTCTTCGTGCCCATCGCTACCATCCCACCATGGCTTTTTTCTTTCTTGACAAATACTGATTCTAATCGCACCCCGCTCCCTCATTTCTTCTTATGGCTTCTCCAAATTAATTTTTGAAGGCTATTAAATACGAAAATTTGATTTTCAAATCGATGGAGCATCGTGCTCTATTTATGGATATTTTATTAGATTTGATTTGATTTGATCTATCGATCGATTCAGATCTCGAAACATATTATTTTTTTAAAAAATAATAAAATATTATTTAAAAAATAAATTAATATATTATTATTTTTAAAATTAAAAATATACTATTTTTTTAAAATAATAATAAATTAGTATATTTTTAAAAAATATTATTATTATTTTTATAATATTTTATTTTTTAAAAATAATAATTTTTAAAAAATATTTTTCAACTTTTATCCCTTTTCTATTTTTATTTTTAAATATTATTTTTTAAAATTTTAAACTATTATTTTATTATTATTTAAAAGTAATATTTAAATTATTATAGATAATAAAATAATAATCTATGTGACATAACTAAAATCATCTAAAATACTAAGATGGCAATACCAAAATACTCCTTCATAGAATATTATTTTATATATAATAAATTATTTTTTATTTTTTAAAATATTATTTTATTATTATTTAAAAATAATATTTAAAATATTATAAATAATAAAATAATAATCTATATGGAATAATTAAAATCATCTGAGATTTTGAGGTGGCAACACTACAATACTCATCCATAGAATATTATTATTATTATATATATATATATATAGTTATTAATTTTTTATTTTCTTGTACAGATATATACATACATAGTTTTTTCACGGGGATAGTTTTTTCACGGGATCAAGTCGAGTGGCTGGTGGCTAGTCGGTCGCGCATCCTCGGTCCATGGTTGACCCAACTTTTTCACGTGATTGCGTTTTCAAGGCGCATTAACTCGATCGCTGGTCTACCGACGCCTTGTGGTCCGTTGACTGCATCCACGGAGCCTCTACATCTTTGCGGAAACGGTGGACTTGGTCCTGTCCTGCGACTTGCTCCGTTACTAGGTCTTCTTCGGTAGCCAATCACTGATGGGATACACGAGCTGTAAATGCCAAACAATGGCCGGATGGGTTTACGGTTTGGCCGTCATGCATGGTGTGGGGATCCTTTATTCCTTTGGTACCAAGAAGTTACCAAAAAAAAAAACTTCAAGGATTAATTTAATGAAACTCTTTGTAAAATCAACGTGCACTTGGTCCAAATTTTGCTATATTTGCTCGTATTTCGGTATCTCTATTTCTATGTATTAATTGACATCTTAGGATATTGCAAAATTTCTGCCTGCATTTCATTAGCCTGCCACCTTGGCTGAGATAATATTAAGACTAATTCTAGTTTAGGTAGTTATGGATCATTCACCATGACAGCTAAGATAATCAGGCTTTAAAAATCTTGACACTAAAATCTTCTCTCCAAAGCTTGAACGACATGGAGGATGATTCGGGCTACTCTAACGTAAACTTCAATTTGATTTAAATTGCTTTTTGGTCTGATATTATATCCAAATCTAACTCACCCAGCAAACCAAAATTGAAGATATGTTATGTATTTTTTTCTAGTAAAAGATGCGTTGTATATGCTAGCAACCAAAACGTGCACTGCACATTCAAAAATCAGTTAATGAAAAATTATAGAATTTGGGATAAGATATATAAATCCAAAGATTGGATAAAGAGTATCGTTTTTTTTTAATTTTCAAAAGAACCCAATTATTAGGGACATGGATAGGATTTATTTGAAAATAAAAAAAAAATATAGTCAAATTTCTAGAGTTAATTTGATGTCCATGTTGATGCGTCAATGTGGAAGTTGCGGTCACTTCAACTCCACCAAATTATCTCTCTATGAACCTTATGCAACGGACAATGCCTTCTTGTGAAACTATGTGGTTGGTTACTAAGTTCCGGGATGGAAATGCCGAACCGTGTCCTTACAGAGATGCGGTCATACGGTAGCTTGGTCGGGGTTGGTTCATTGAGGAATCCTCATGCAAAGTTTTCGGCTAAATTCCTAAAAGAAAAGGGGCTAAACCCACGAGTGGAACTAGGTTGGACCTGTAATGGCTTAACCATGAAAATGAGCTCTACTATAAATGACATAGAAATACGTATATAACTTATAAAGCCGTGTGGTGCCAAGAACCACCACCCAGTCATCAAAAGTTTCACGTTCTTGGTTTTGGCTAGAACTTACGCAAGGTGATTCGTATGGGTGTACAAAAATGCCCCCTCATCAGAAAAGGGCACGCTTGTTTTGATCAAATTGACCTTCAGAAGCAAGAATTAAGAGGGAAATATTCTCTTCCCATTTATTTTTATTTTATTTTATTATTTTATCTTTTTTTGAAATATTTGAGGAGGAGGTGAGTGACCTCCCCTTTAGATAGGACTAGAATAGGACTTGGGTTGGATTGACTTTGGGTCGGACTTCGGACTAAGCCCATTTGTCTTTTGGGCTTGGCTCGAGCATATCTTTGACTTGGCTCAGGCTCAAGCCCAAATTCTAGCCTGATCGATGGCTGAAATATTTGGCTCGAGCTTAGTTCCATACTCAATTGGTTTAGTCTAAATATCTGACCTGAGTTAGCTTGACTCTAGTCAATTAGTCAGTTAGCTTTAGCTAATTTTTTAGTCAATTAGCCGAATATAAGGTTTAATGTCATCTGTTCCATATTTCGGTGTTTGTCATTTCATCTCCAACTTGATGAGCCCTAACCTCTAGTCCGTATCGATGTCGGTGTCGCCAACAGATGTTTCCATCTTTTAGTATTCCATTCCAAACCCCAAGCCCATCACCAACGTCGGAAAAGCCCTAGCCCAATGCCAATCACTAACCCTTGGTCCGTGTCGTCTCCAATGGGCATTCCTATTTGCTGGTCTTCCATCTTTTCCCATCGGCCATTGCCGATGCCAATCTTCCATCTTCCCCTATTGCCATCGTTGTTCGCCATTCATTGTTGCATTGTTCATCAGGTTCCCTAACAAGTATGGTTTCTACCGACACCCCCTTTTCTTTCGATCTTCCCTCATTGTCTGTGCAATCGACGAGTCCTTGCTGCCCTATAAGCGTGATTGCTTCAACCTCGCCATCCTCTGACTTCACTACCAACTATGATCGTTATCATCGTCGGAGATTGACTAGGTTTGAGTGAAGTTGTCTAATGGAAAGGGAGCACCGAAGCATGGGCTAGGAAATGAGGCGATGGCAGCCCTGGGAAGGGAGATGGTTGGCTGGGTTAGGGTTATAGGACTTAGTGCTCAGAGATTTTTTTAAAATTTTTTTAAGATGGAAGAGAGCCGATGTGACTGAAAATTAGAATGGCTGGCCAATTGGGTTTGGGCTGGGCTCAGGCTTGGGCTTGAGTTGGACTTGCGCCTGAGTTTTTCAAAAACCTTCAGGCCTAAGCCCAACTTGAAGTCCAAAAAAGATTTTGGACCGGGCTTGGGCAGGCCCAGCCTACTTCCAGCCCTACCTTCAAGATATTTTATATATAATCTTACATAGGGAAAAAAGATAGTTTTTTTACAAAAAAAAAAAAAAAAAAAAAAAATGCATCCTAACCAAGGCTAAACACATGGAATATCACGAAACGATGTAGCTAATTGGTGCCCCTGTAAAATATTCTTTACGTATGGTCCATAGCGGCATACACATAACTCCAACAGCTTCAATAAGAAAAGACTTTTCTAGGTAGGTTCCTAGTCTTGTGCTCAGCTCCTTTCTTCGGTCTTTATCTGTTCCTCAATTTGGTTGAAAGTTCAACAAAGGAATTATGTCCACTCTTTAAACAAATACATCGCTTGTTTTACTACTTCCAAATGTGAGTGTGCCTCAAAGTGAAAAATTCTTCTTTCTTTTTTTTTTTTTTTTGCTCCCAAAAGCACCAGAATCCAATCGTAAGCAGCGTGTCCATAGCTGGGTTTAAGCCAGGATTTGGTATACCTGTTCGTCAAGGTTGCCAAAAGTCTGTCATGTTATTTGGAAAGAGTTGTGATGGAATTCCTTATTAGAGTAATTTATCCCAGAAGGCAGATGTAAATTTACATTTATTAGATGATTTATGGTCTCTATTTGATCTCCACATATAAAGTAGTTTTGTTGACTTTTTTATTTTTTTTTGTCCTTGTTTCTTCCAACTTCAAACAACTTCACCATTTTATTATTTATTCCATTCCAAAGAACTTGTATTAATAGATATCTATTGAATATCATTAAGACGGGTCTCTCTTGCACTCTTGCTAATGTACTGGTACGGTAGTCATGTAAAAGGTCATTAAGATGTGTTATAAATAAACTAGGATATACTATTTTTATGTCATTTTTTTAGGTTATAAACGATAACACTTTTGTTGAAACATGAATGACTTTATTGTACACAAGTTTTAGATGAAGAATTTCTGCATTTTGTATCAATTTTACATCTCCTATATAAATTAATTAGATAGTAAAGAGGCAATCTTAATACCCACCAAGCTAAGAGTCTAAATACATTTCTAAGTATGGTAAATCTAATTAAAAATATTATGGTCCAAATGGGCTAAATCCATTACCATTTATAAGATGGTGGGACCTCACTCAAAAAGATTTACTAGAAGATGTTATCTAGGTTCTTTGATGTTGTATAAATATCATGTTGGACGCATGTCATCAAGGCAAAGGGGATTTGGACTCCACCACTCTCCATGGTAGCTCTATACCATTTCAAATAGTAACATTCTGGCATGAATTCTTTACAAACATGTTATAGGAGCTTTCTACAGTAACATACAGCAATTTTTAAAAGCCTACATACCTCTAGCCTACAATCAATTGTGGTGTGAAGCTGGATGAGAGAACCATTCTTATAGAAGGGAGGTAAATCTCAACTTGGTTACTTTCTCGGCGCATCAAACCATATGTCAAGTTGTAGGAATCTAGACAGACCGATAAATCACACAATTCCCTGCTCTTGGTTCATTGTTTTATGGAAAGAAAAACATGAGAAATGCGTTAACTAAAACGCAAAACAGTTACCAATCGATTTAATTGTTACCCTAACATGGATCGCAGTCACACGTGTGAAGTTTTCTTTCTCAAATCATCGACATTTCAAATTCTTCATGTGAGAGTCCGAATCTCTTGTGATCAACATTTCAAATCTCTCTCTCTCTCTCTCTCTCTCTCTCTCTCTCTCTCTCTCTATATATATATATATATATATATGTCCTTTTTTTTCTAGATGATTGGAAAGATGATCGATGACTAGAGGACCCTGGACTTATTGCCTTCCGTGTGAACGAGATGGCCAAACCGATTAGCCCTTCATGGGAAAGCAATCGTACCATATGGAGACGGACTTCTAGTCTACATATGTAACTTTCTGAGGTGGTCCCAATGAGAGCCACCCATGTGGTTGTAAGGACAAAGAATTGATGAAGCTAAGAATTTTGTAGCAAGTGAAACGAGAAAATTTTCTTCTCTCAGAAAAGACGGAAGGAGGAACTAGCACGGAATCAACCAATTAATGGTGTTACTAGTGAAAGAAAAAGATTATTGAAAAGAAAATCAGAGGATTCACATTCTTTCACATGTATAGCCATGATGGTCTCCGGGAGGGACGGGTTGTATCTTTCGCAAAAGAAGGATTCACATTCTTGATCATTAGGGATGGTTGCTTCTCTATCCCACATTCATGTAACTTCTAGCTTTCTGTATTAATAAAGCTTGGGTGGCTTTTCTACCTCCTTTCCCCTCAGGCAAAATAAAAAAATCTATCATGCATCCACTTGCACGGACCAGCAGATGATCCAATGGTGGATTCGTGTGAAGTCGGATGAATCCTTTGGCATGAACGAAACAGTACCCATCCCTCAAATTCATGACATTGAAAAAATATTAAAATAGTAGAGTCCAAAGAGGAGTGGAGTTCAAATGGAGGCGTTTTCTTACAATACTTGGAAGATAAGAGAGGTGGGATGTTTTTCTGTTCAACTCTTGATAAGAGAGGAGGGATAATTTTTTTTGCATTACCTCCTAAGGGCACATATGGTGGTTTTGCATTCAATATTGTGCTAACATTTGCGCGGTAGTCCACGTTGGCTAGGGTACCTAATAGGACACGGGCACTGATAGCTTCCGTTCAGCTTCATAAAACAGTGAGAAAAAATATACCACTGATCACTTTAAGAAATGCCTCAAAGTGCCAAAATTTAACAAACACCTTAATATGATAGCTATTTGTTGATGCAGAATCTGATTGATGCTGGATCGAACTAGAGTTAGGAAAGAAGAGGTCACTGTCGATAACCTACAAAATAAAGTCTCATTCAAAATCGGTGGTGGTGGCTTTGATAGGACCCTCCGATGATTAAATCAACTTTTCTGACCAACAAAAATAGAATGCTCGGACAAGAATTCAGCAGAATTCTGGAAAGAAGAAAAAAGCTTAGAGAAAACGTATCTAGAGGATCCCTTTTATAGACGGAGTCTGGAGCAAATTAATAGTGACAATCATTACCATCCGGTCATGGGCCGCTCGGAGCCACGTGAAATTTATTATGGAGAGAGGTGTTGCTCGTAATAGACTGATAATGACAGTCGTAATCGTCCGATAGTGGAGTCGCCTATAGCAGACTGATAAATGATAGTCGTAACCATCCGATAGTGAGGTCGCCTGTTCGTTGAAATTTAATAGTCAAAGTCCGAAGGAAGCAGACATTGGTTGGTGAAGAACTTTGACATATATCAATTTCCAAGGAGTTCGGATTCCTAAAGGGAATACAGCTAGAGGAGATCATCCGGGAGGAATACTACTTGAAATCTAGAAGTAATCTGCTGGAGAAATTCGGATGAAGTTTGACTGATGGAGAAGTCCAGAAGGCGGTCGGCTCCTGAAGGAATCTGACTGAAGAAGAGGTCCGGAAGGCGTTCGGCTCCTGAAGGAATCCGACTGAAGAAGAGGTCCAGAAGGAGTTCGACTGCTGGAGGAATCAGTCTAAAGGAGAGGTCCGAAAGAAGTTTGGCTGCTGGAGGAATTTGACTAAAGGAGAAGTCCAAAAGAAGTTCGACTATTGGAGAATTCTCGATCGAAGCTTTCTATGATTATCAGTTATATTAGGCTGGATAGCAGTTTGGATTTCGACGGGAGCGGGATTTATCCCCAACAATAGTTCTTCCACTTCCGAGTTCGAAATTCGAAGGAAGGGAGTACAAAAAAGACGACTATCGAAGTTCTTTTTCGGACTTTGCATCCATTGAGGTTGAAGCTCGAGGGAGATCTTATCTCCCATGGAGGTTGAGAGAGATCTTATCTTCTTTTGAAGTTGAAGCTCGGGGGAGATCTTATCTCCTGTTGAGGTTGAAGGAGATTCTATCTTCTTTTGAAGTTGAAGCTCGGAGGAGATCTTATCTCCAGCCGAGGTTATAGGAGATTCTATCTCCTATTGAGGTCGAAGCTCGAGGAAGATCTTATCTCCAGCTGAGGTTGCAAGAAATTTTATCTCCTATTAAAGTTGAAGCTCGAGGAAGATCTTATCTCTGACCGAGTTGGGGCTTCTCTTCTCACCTCGTCTAAAATGAATGAGGTCTTCGACTTTGCTCACATTAGGATGTGATTATCCTCATATTCTTAACGAGCTATAGGAGCACATTAGGGCTGTTGTAAGGGCCTCTTCTCTCATCTCATCTAAAATGAACGAGGTTTTCGACTTTGCTCACGTTAGGACGAGATTCTTCTTCTATTCCTAACGGACTATAGGGGCACATTAGGATCATTGTCAGGACCTCTCTCCTCATCTCATCTAAAATGAATGAGGCCTTCGATTTTGCTTACATTAGGATGAGGTTCTCCTCCTATTTCTAACGAGCTGTCGGGGCACATTAGGGCCATTGTCAGGGCCTCTTCCTTCGATTTTGCTCATGTTAGGATGAGGTTTCTCCTCCTGTTCCTAACGAGCTATAGGAACACATTAGGGCCATTGTTAGGGCCTCTCTCCTCATCTTGTCTAAAATGAATGAGACCTTCGATTTTGCTCACGTTAGGACGAGGTTCTTCTCCTATTTCTAACGGACTATAGGGGCATATTAGGGCCGTTGTCAGGACCTCTCCCCTCATCTCGTCTAAAATGAATGAGATTTTCGACTTTGCTCACATTAGGATGAGGTTCTCCTCCTGTTCCTAATAGACTGTAGGAGCATATTAGAGCCGTTGTCATGATATCTTCCCTCATCTCGTCTAAAATGAATGAGGCCTTTGACTTTGCTCACGTTAGAACGAGGTTCTCCTCCTGTTTCTAATGAGTCGTAGGGATACATTAGGGCCATTGTCAGGGTCTCTCTCCTCATCTCGTCTAAAATGAACGAGGTCTTTGATTTTGCTCGCATTAGGTCGAGATTCTCCTCCTGTTCCTAATAGACTGTAGGGGATTATTAGGATCGTTGTCAGGACCTCTTCCTTCATCTCGTCTAAAATAAATGAGGTCTTCGATTTTGCTTATATTAGGATGAGGTTCTCCTCCTATTTCTAATGGGCAGTAGGGGTTTGCTTACATTACAACGAGGTTCTCTTCCTATTTCTAATGAACTGTAGGGACACATTAGGGCCATTGTCAGGCCTCTTCTCTCATCTCGTCTAAAATGAACGAGGCATTCGACTTTACTCACGTTAGGATGAGGTTCTTTTTTTATTCCTAACGGGCTATATTTATCGTGAAATTAAATTCATGAGGTAGTCCTCCTTTATCACCGGTATACAACAAAGATTAGGATGTTGGAGTAGAAAGATTTCATTATAATCAAATTATCGATAATATATTCGTAGATTTTTTGAATTCCATTGTCGAGGTAGGTCTGCTCTCTCGAGTTTTTTCAAGTAGTACATTCCGAATCGGACGACTTTTATGATCTTGTAGGGTCCTTTCCAATTTAGGGCAAGCTTTCCCTGGCTTTAAGGCTAAAAGATAGCGGCTCGTCGAATACTAAGTCTCCCACTCTGAATATTTTATCTCTGACTCTAGATTCATAATATCGGGCCATCCTTCATCTGTAGGCTGCCATCCAAACTTGGGCTTGTTCTCTTTTTTCTTCCAGTAGATCAAGATTGACTCTGAGGTCTTGCAAGTTACGCTGCTCATGGAAGGCCACGACCCATGCTGATGGGAGTTTAAGCTCGATTAGGATGACTGCCTCCATTCCAAAGGCCAAGGCGAATGATGTTTCTCCAGTCAGTAGCCTTTGAGTAGTTCGATACGTCCAGAGGATGTGGTAGAGTTCATCCACCCAGACTTTCTTCGCTCTGTCGAGCCTTGTCTTGATGCATTGCAACAGGATCTAGTTGGTTACTTTAGCTTCCTCATTTATCTGTGGGTGAGCTACCGATGTGAAGTGATGGAAGATGTTTAGATCTTCGCAAAACTCAGTGAACCTCATCCCAGCGAACTATCATCCGTTATCTATTATGAGAGTTCGGGATAAGCCAAACCGACAGACGATTGACTTTCAGACGAAGTCCTATACCTTGGCCTCAATAATTTTTACTAGTGGTTCGGCTTCGATCCATTTGGTGAAGTAGTCGATCGCAACCAGGAGGAACTTTCGTTGTCCGGATGTCATTGGAAAAGGGTCAAGTATATCCATTCTCCACTACGCAAATAGCCATGGTGTGCTTAGTGGAGTAAGCTCAGAGGTCGGCTGTCTTTATATATTTATATTTCTCTGACAGCGATCATATTTTTTGACATACTCTATAGAATCGTGGTACATGGTCAGTCAATAGTATCCTTATCGAAGTAGTTTTTTTGATAAAAATCTGGCTCCTACATGACTTCCATAAATTTTTTTGTGCATTTTTCATAATGCGAAGTTGGCCTCTGAAGGTCGGAGACATCTCAGCAGCGATAGCGAATATGACCTTTTATACAACTTATCCTCATACAAAATATACCGAGAGACTTAATTCCTGAGTCTCTGAGCTTCTTTTGGATCATAAGGAAGAACTTCCTCTTTGAGATAGGCAACTAACGGATCAATCCAGCTCGGCTCGAGCTTCGTCTGCATAACGAGCTGCGATTCCTCTGAGCTTGGGCATTTTAGAGTTTCAAAAAATATTTCTTTGGATAGTTCGACTGGGGCTAAAGTGGCTAATTTGGAGAGGAGGCCGGCTCTTATATTTTCTATCCTCGAAATTTATCGAATGCCAAAATTATCGAAGGCCAAAGTCAAATTCTTTACTTTCTCAAGGTATTTCATCATACTTTCCTCTCATGCTTCATAGTTGCCACTAACTTGGCTGACCTCTAATTGGGAATCACTGTAAACTTGAAGCCGATCTACTTTTAACTCTCTTGCTATTTTTAATCCGATGATCAGCGCTTCATATTCGGCTCCATTATTAATTATAGAAAATTCAAAGTGTAGCGCGTACTCGATGACGACTCCCTCAGGGTTGACTAGGACTAACCCCGCATCTGCTCCAGCAGAGTTGGACGAACTATCCATGTAAAGGGCCCAAAAATCTTTGAAAAGATCGATATTTTCTTTAGAGAGGTTCGACTGCAACCACGGGATGCCGGTCTCGTTCTGCTCAAGCTCGACTTCATCTAAAATGGTACATTCAACTATGAAGTCAATCAATGCTTGAGCCTTGATTGCTGGCCGAGGTCGATAGTTGATGTCGAATTTCGTTAATTCAATGGCCCATTTTGTAATTCTTTCGGAAGCATCCATTTGATGAAGAATTGCCCTGATCGGTTGGTCAGTGAGGAGCATAATAGCATGTCCCTAGAAGTAAGATCGAAGTTTTCTTACTGCAATCAGAAAAGCATAAGTCAAATTTTCCAACTTTGTATACCTGATCTCAGCATCCCTTAGGATTCGGCTTATGAAGTAGACTGGTTGTTGTACTTTCATCTCTTTTTTGATCAGGACTGCCGCTAGCGCCGTAGGGGAGACCGTAAGGTAGAGAAATAGTTCCTCTTCGGACTCGGGTTTGGCCAGTAGGGGGTGAATCGAGGTAGTTCTTGAGCTCGTCGAATGCCTTTTGGCATTTTTTAGTCCAGTGAAAATCTTTCGATTTTTTGAGCATTTGGAAGAAGGGCATACAGCGTTCGACCGACCTTGAGATAAAATGATTTAAAGACACCACCTTTTCGGTCAAGCGTTGAACTTTCTTAATGGACTTTGGAGCGGTTATCTCCTGGATAGCTTAAATTTTCTTCGGGTTGGCCTCGATCCCTCATCTTGAGACCATAAATCTCAAAAATCTTCCTGAGGCTACCCCAAAGGCGCACTTGGTTGGATTCAGCTTCATCTTGTATTTTCTGAGCGCATCGAAAGCCTCTTCAAGGTCGACGACATGATTGACAGTCTTTTGACTTTTGACCAGCATGTCATCGACGTAAACCTTCATATTACGGTCGATCTACTCCTTAAAGATTTTTTTGATCAAGCGCTGATAAGTCGCACCTGCATTTTTAAGCCTGAAGGATATGATCCTATAACAGTAAAAACCACGGTTAGTAATAAAAGCGGTCTTCTCTTCATCCTCCGATGCCATCTAAATTTAGTTGTAGCTAGAGAAGGCGTCCATGAAGGTGAGGAGCTCGTAGCTTGAAGTCGCATCCATCAGTTGGTCAATTTTGGACAAAGGGTAGCTATCTTTTGGACAGATCTTGTTAAGCTTCTTAAAGTTAATGCACATCCTCTACTTGCCATTGACTTTTTTGACCATGACCATATTAGAGACCTAAGTTGGATAGCTGACTTCTCGGATAAATTCGGCGTTGAAAAGCTTATCGATTTCTTCTGCTATTACCTTCTATCTTTCTGGTACATGGTCTCGAACTCTTTCTTTCACTGGCCGATGCTTGGGATCAACGGTCAGTCGATGTTTCATAACCTCGGCATCAATCTCAGGCATATCTATCAGAACCCAGGCGAAGACATCGACATTCCTTCGTAAAAAGGTGATGAGCTACTCCCGAACTTCATCTTTCAGATTGAAGTCAATTTGCACCATATGCTCCATATTTCCGTCATTCAGGAGGATAGTCACAAGATCTTCTATCGGTTCTTCCCTTTCTTCCATGAGGTTGTCCCGGGCATCTAGCCCATCAACAAGATAAGGGTCAGACTGTTCTTTCTTTTGTAGGGCAATTGAATAACAATGCCTTGCCAGAGCTTGATTTTTTCTGACCTCTTAGATCCCATAAGTTGTCGAAAACTTCTTCAAATAATAAATGAACACCACCATCCGAAGTGCATTTAAATCAGGTTGGCTGAGAATTGCGTTGTAAACAGAGGGAGCCTTTACTACCAGAAAATCCACCTGCGCTCTGGATTATTTTGGATATTATCCGACAGACATAGCTAGAGTTATTACACCTTCAACTAGTACTGCAGCACCAGTGAAGCTTACTAGGAGGGAGTTTATTGGTCCAAGCTGACTATTAGATATTGATATTTTGAAAAAAATATCATAAAACAAGATGTCAGTCGAACTTTCATTATCAACTAGGATGCGACGTACATCATAATCCGCTATATTTAAAGAGATTACAATCGCATCATTATACGAAAATTGTACTTTCCGTGCATCTACCTCAGCGAAGGTTATGAGATCTTCAGCCCTCTGTCTTTTTACTGATCCTTCAGATTCGCTGGCCTCTTCTCACCGAAGTCCTCCAGAGATAGTATTGATGATGCCGAGAGATGGCCAATCTTCTTATTGTTCCTCTCTCCTTGGCGGTTCTGGCTGTGGCAGTGCCCTCGATCAATCTTCTCTTACTTCAGATCGGCGTCTGAGGAATCGATTCAGCCGGCCTCTCCTGATGAGCTCCTCAATCTCGTCTTGGAGCTAAATGTATTCTTCAGTATCGTGGCTGTGGTCACGATGGTAGAGACAGTATTTGCTAGGATTGCGCTTGTTAAGGTGAGTGTGCATCCTTTCAGGCCTTGGTAGTTATTCCTTGATCTCCATCAATACTTGCATTTTTGGAGCATTGAGGGGGGCGTAGTTATGAAACCTTCTGAGAGAAGAACTTCTTCGTGCCCTTCTGTCGGAGCTTTTTTGACGATGAGCTCGAGAAGAAGTTTGGGCTCGCTTGTACTCGGAGAGAGTCTGTGAGTGCGGCCGAACTTTATTCGGCCATCCATCAGCTGTGGATTTAATAGACTTACCCTCCTGCCTCTCTCCTACGGTTTTCTCATCCTTCAATTTGAAGATTTCTTTCGCTCGGGCATATCCTTCAGCCCGAGCTAACAGATTGACAAAGTCTCTGAGGTACTTCTTTTATAGAGAGAACAATAAATCATTCTTCTGAAGGCCGTCCTTGAGTGCGGTTATTACAACAGACTAATTCAGGTTTCAGACCTCCAATGCAGCAGCATTAAACCAGATGACATAAGTTCAGATAGATTTTTTCTCCTTCTGCTTGATATTCATCAAAAAATCCAAACATCGATGCGGACGTTGGCTGCTGACGAAAGAAGCCATAAACTGATGGCTCATCTAGTCAAAGAAGAAGATCGTACCTCGCTTCAACGTCGAGTACTAGTTTCTTATTGCTCCCTTTAAGGTAGATGGGAAAGCTCGATATAAAATGGCGTCTAGTGCACCATGGAGCAGCATCATGGTCCAAAATGCCTTCAGGTAATTGATCAAATCAGAGGTTCCATCGTAGCTTTCAAATTGGGAAAGCTTGAAGCTCGATGGGATGGGCTCTTGCATAATCCTCTAAGAAAAAGGAGGGTCAGTACAAATATTATTACCATGTGAGGAGGGAGTATAACGGAGCTCTTCGATTCGTCGGCTCATTTTCTAGAGCCTTTGATTCAGAAGATCTTCACGATCGCTGATCTTCAGAGTTTTCTGATGGAATAGAGGCAAAGCTCCCCCTGGGTCAAGCCATGGTCCGAGCAAGGGCTCCCCACCCTCTGCTTCCCCTTTCGAAGGTCACCGACCAGTTAGCCCAAGTCGGCCGTCCTCCGACCGGATCATGGAGCTCCGGAGAAGCCTGCTCTAGCCAAATTAGCGCCAGAGCCTGACGATATATTACCTGTACTGCCTCTGTTAGATCGTGAACCTACTGGACTAGCAGGATGAATTGCTCCGCATCCATCATGGCTGCAGGTGGCGCTTGAGTTACAGGAGCTGAAGCGAAAGCTGATAAATCTGGACGAAAGTTGGCTGCAGAAGCCATTGATTGCTGGGTGAAGCTTTCCTGGAAGGCATTTTTTTCGAAAAAAACTCTTGAGAGGAAGAAGAGAGATCGCTGCTGAGTGCTTCTTTTAGAATAAGGGAACTTTAGGAACAAAGGTGCCCCTTCCTTTAGCGCCAATCCTATTGATGTAGAATTTGGTTGACGCCGTATCGAGCTAGAGTTGGAGAAGAAGAGGTCACCGTCGGTGACCTGCAAAATAAAATTTTATTCAGAGTCGGTGGTGGTGGCTCCGATAGAATTCTCCGACGATCAAGTCAGCTCTTCTGGCCAACAAAAATGGAGTGCTCAGACAAGAATTCAGCAGAGTTCTGAGAAGGAGAAGAGAGATTAGAGAAAACATATCTGGAAGATCCCTTTCATAAACGGAGTCTGAAGTAGATTAATAGTGACAATCATAATCGTCCTATCTTGGGCCGCTCAGGGCCACGTGAAATTTATTACGGAGAGAGGTGTCGCTCGTTATAAACTGATAATGATAATCGTAACCATCCGGTAGTGGGATCGCCTGTAGCAGACTAATAAATGACAGTCGTAACTGTCCGATAGTGCGGTCGCCTGTAGCAGACTGATAAATAATAGTTGTAACCATTCGGTAGTGAGATCGTCTATTCGTTGAGATTTAATAGTCGAAGTTCGGAGGAAGCAAGCGTTGGTTGGTGAAGAATTTTGACATATATCAATTTTCGAAGAGTTTAGACTCCTAAAGGAAATACGACCAGAGGAGATCATCCGAGAGGAATACTACTTAAAATCTGAAAGTAATCCGCTGGAGGAATCCAGATGGAGTTCGACTAACGGAGAAGTCCAGAAGGTGGTTGACTCCTGGAGGAATCCAACTGAAGGAGAAGTTCGGAAGGAGTTCGGCTCCTGTAGGAATTCGACTGAAGGAGAGATCCGGAAGGAGTTCGGCTCCTGGAGGAATCCGACTGAAGGAGAGGTCTGGAAGGAGAGCCGACTGAAGGAGAGGTCCGGAAGGAGTTTAGCTCATGTAGGAATCCGACTGAAAGAGAGGTTCGGAAGAAGTTCGGCTCCTGTAGGAATCCGACTGAAAGAAAAGTCCGAAAGGAGTTCCGCTGTTGGAGGAATCAATCTAAAGAAGAGGTCCGAAAAAAGTTCGGCTGCTGGAGAAATTTGACTGAAGAAGAAGGTCGGAAGGAGTTCGGCTGTTGGAGAATTTTCGATCGAAGCTGTTCTATGATTATCAGTTATATTAGACTAGGTACCAGATTGAACTTCAGCGGAAGCGGGGTTTATCCCCAACACTATTTAAGGAGGAGTTACGCCAAATAATTGAACCTCAAAAATCACATCAGCTATAGATTATGATGTCCGCACTTGCAAAGTCCAAAGAAAAACATCAACCCAACGTGACAGCATAGAGCCACTTGATTTTTTTTTATTATATCAACTATTGGATCACACTTAGTAACAGATCTCTAGGCACTCCAAACCCCATCATTCATCCAACTACGGAGATCTTGAAGCGACCATTGCATGATCCAACTGTGATTCGCGCGAAGGAAAGTGAATTCTTCTTTTGCACGAAAGATACAACTCCTATCCCGATAGAAGTCCTAGAAATTTTCTCTAAGAAATTATTCATCTGTGGGTCTGTTACATGGTTGAGCATTTCTACACTGTATGTTTCAAGTTTGCATTTGGAGGCTACCATTATTTGTTAAGCAAATGGAATAGCTGAACTTAGAGCTATCCTCTGTTCAAATAAAAGCCTGGTTCAGATGATTAGCAAAACAGCAGCAGCAGCAACAGCAACGAGGATGCAACCATAAATATATGATTTAAATTAGTCATATTTCAAAAAGTAAAAATACTTCATCTCTCAGACACGCACAAATACAAATAAACCAGCATCATAGCGGTATTAACTTGTATCGTTCTATACAATATGATCATCCTCCAACTCTTTTTCAAAAGACAGGAAAACAAAAAAAAACAAAAAGAAGAAGATCATCTTCCGCATTCTATATCCAGCGCTGCTTTTGTTTCGATACCATGGTACCCAGAGATTTCGTTTACAGTGTAGCTTGATGGCCGACCAAGCAAGCTCTCAATCTCTTCAGAATTATGCTGTAAAAAAGGATGCAGTTTGAATTTTCTTAATCGATCTAGATCATCAGCCACCTCCTTCATTGTAGGTCTATCTTCAAACCATGCGCATTAAATACAGGACTTCTCGAGTTGCCAGTGGTGCGCAAAAAAGCACTACCGAGTCCTGACCCTAACTGGCCTTTTCGGTTTAGGTTTATATCATTTTCTTTATCAAATTCGATTTGGTTTTAATTTTTAAAAAAATTTAAATCAAAAAAATATTATTTGCTTTTGATTTAATTTTTTTAAAAAATTAATTAAAATTAATTTGATATGATACAATCTAATATATATATATATAAAACATAAATTTGTGGACTTTTGTTCTATCTATATTAATGACGCATAGATTCCCATCTCATTCGTATTAATAATTTATATTTTTATATTTTTTAAAATCAAAATGAATGAAAAAAATAATTATTAATTTTTTATTTTCTTGTATGTATAGATGATATATACATAGTTTTTCTCATGGGGATCAAGTCGAGTAGCTGGTGGCTAGTCGGTCGCGCATCCTTGGTCCATGGTTGACCCAACTTTTTCACGCGATTGCGTTTTCAAGGCGCATTAACTCCATCGCTGGTCTACCCACGCCTTGTGGACCGTTGACTGCATCCACGGAGCCTCGGCATCTTTGCGGAAACGGAGGGCTTGGTCCTGTCCTACGACTTGCTCCGTTGCTAGGTCTTCTTCAGTTGTCAATCACTGATGGGATACACGAGTTGTAAATGCCAAACAATGGCCGGATGGGTTTACGGTTTGCCCGTCATGCATGGTGTGGGGATCCTTTATTCCTTTGGTACCAGAAAGTTACCCAAATTTTTTTTTAAAAAAAAATTCAAGGATTAATTTAATGGAACCTTTGTAAAATCAACGTGCGCTTGGTCCAAGTTTTGCTATATTTGCTCGTATTTCGTTGTCTCTATTTCGATGTATTAATTGACATCTTAGGATATTGCAAAATTTCTGCCTGCATTTCATTAGCCTGCCGCCACCTTGGCTGAGATAATATTAAGACTAATTCTAGTTTAGGTAGTTATGGATCATTCACCATGACAGCTAAGATAATCAGGCTTTAAAAATCTTGACACTAAAATCTTCTCTCCAAAGCTTGAACGACATGGAGGATGATTCGGGCTACTCTAACGTAAACTTCAATTTGATTTAAATTGCTTTTTGGTCTGGTATTATATCCAAATCTAACTCACCCAGTAAACCAAAATTGAAGATATGTTATGTATTTTTTTCTAGTAAAAGATGTGTTGTATATGCTAGCAACCAAAACGTGCACTGCACATTCAAAAATCAGTTAATGAAAAATTATAGAATTTGGGATAAGATATATAAAATCCAAAGATTGGATAAAGAGTATTGTTTTTTTAAATTTTCAAAAGAACCCAATTGTTAGAGACATGGATAGGCGATGGATAGGATTTATTTGAAAACAAAAAAATATTGTCAAATTTCTAGAGTTAATTTGATGCCTGTGTTGATGCGTCAATGTCGAAGTTGCCGTCACTTCAACTCCACCAAATTATCTCTCTATGAACCTTATGTAACGGACAATACCTTCTTGTGAAACTATGCGGTTGGTTACTAAGTTCCAGGATAGAAATGCCGACCCGTGTCCTTACGGAGTTGCGGTCATATAGTAACTGGGTCGGGGTTGGTTCGTTAAATTCCTAAAAGGGGCTAAACCCACGAGTGGGACTAGGTTGGACCTGTAATGGCTTAACCATGAAAATGAACATAGAAATACGTATATAACTTATAAAGCCGTGTGGTGCCAAGAACCATCAGCCAATCATCAAAAGTTTCACGTTCTTGGTTTTGGCTAGAACTTAAGCAAGGTGATTCGTATTTGAGTGTACAAAAATGCCCCCTCATTAGAAAAGGGTATGCTTGTTTTGGTCAAATTGACCTTCTACAGCAAGAATTAAGAGAGAAATATTCTCTTCCCATTTATTTTTATTTTTATTTTATTTTATTATTTTATCTTTTTTTTGAAATATTTAAGGAGGAAGTGAGTGACCTCCCCTTCGGGTAGGGCTGGAACTGGACTTGGGTTGGGCTGACTTTGAGTTGGACTTTGGACTAGGCCCATTTATCTTTTAGGCTTGGCTCGGACATATCTTTGGCTAGGCTCAGGCCCAAGCTCGAATTCTAGCCCGATCGGTGGCTAAAATATTCGGCCCATGCGTAGTTCCATACTCAAATTGGTTTAGCCGAAATATCCGATCTGAATTTGCTTGATTCTGGTCAGTTAGCTAGTTAGCTTTAGCTAATTTTTTAGTCAATTAGCCAAATATAAGGTTTAATGACGTCTGTTCCATATTTCGGTGTTGGTCACTTCTTTCGCGTGAAAGATACAACTCCAATCCGTATAGAAGTCCTAGAAATTTTCTCTAAGAAATTATTCATCTGTGGGTCTGTTACATGGTTGAGAATTTCTACACTGTATATTTCAAGTTTGCATTTGGAGGCTACCATTATTTGTTAAGCAAATGGAATAGCTGAACTTAGAGCCATCCTCTGTTCAAATGGTTCAGATGATTAGCAAAACAGCAGCAGCAGCAGCAACAATGAGGATGCAATCATAAATATATTATTTAAATTAGTCATATTTCAAAAACTAAAAATACTTCATCTCTCAGACACGCACAAATACAAATAAACCAGCATCATAGGGGTAGAAACTTGTATCGTTCTATACAATATGATCATCCTCCAACTCTTTTTCAAAAGACAGGAAAAAGAAGAAGATCATCTTCCGCATTCTATATCCAGCGCTGCTTTTGTTTCGATACTATAATACCCAGAGATTTCATTTTCAGTGTAGCTTGATGGCTGACCAAGCAAGCTCTCAATCTCTTCAGAATTATGCTGTAAAAAAGGATGCTGTTTGAATTTTCTTAATCGATCTAGATCATCAGCCACCTCCTTCATTGTAGGTCTATCTTCACCCCTAACATTGAGGCATTGTCTTGCTAGCTCAGCAGCTTCTCCTATCAACTCCACATCCTCTTCATTTTTAATGTGAGTGTCCAAAAGCTGTAGAAGTCGATCCTCCTTCATGGCGGATAAAAAACTTGACGAGAGGCTCTTTTCTTCATCAGATCCTTCAAAATAAATTGCCTTCCTTCCAGTGAGAAGCTCCAAAAGGACTACACCAAAACTATAAACATCACTTTTCGCGGTTAATTGGCATGTTTGCAGGTATTCTGGATCCAAGTAACCACAAGTCCCCTGAACTAGTGTAGCAAACTGAGTTTCATCCTTTGGCACGAACATTGAAGCTCCAAAATCCGACACCTTTGCATTGTAGTTGTCATCTAAAAGTATGTTCGAGGACTTGACATCTCCATGAAGGATTGGTGGTGAAGCTGATGAATGTAGATATTGCAGGGCTTCTGCGGACTGTAACGCAATCTCCAAACGGGTATCCAATGAAATGGGCGATGTCCTATTCCTGTCATGGATTAATTGGAATAAGGTTCCATTGGAGACAAATTCATAAACCAAGATCGGGACTTCGACCTCCAGACAACATCCCAAGAGCTTCACCACATTCTTATGGTTGATCTGAGAAAGAATAACCATCTCCTTCCCAAATTCCTTCTTCTGGTGGTCATCAATTAGTTTTGATTTTTTTATGGCAACTGCATGACCGTCGTCCAGTATTCCCTTGTATACAGTTCCATGGCCTCCACCTCCAAGAATTCGGCCCTTGTCAAAGTTGTTTGTTGCCTGCTCAAGCTCTTCTTTCGTAAATACCTTAAATGCCGGACCTTGCTTCGACTTCATCTCTTCAAGTAACAACCGCCCTCCATGTCGCCTAAAGTATTCCTCTTTTATCCTGTTAAGTTTTCTTCTATCATGTACCATGGAGGCGACGATACATAGCAATAGTAGAAAGGCAACGCTGGTGCTGGTGACAATGCCTGAAGATTGTAAATAGACAGAGAAATCATCAATGAGTTCGAGTAATGAGTTGGAGCGCGGTTTCTCTGCGGTGCACCGCACCGTGGGGTGCACAGCGCGCCGTCGCTGCCGTCCGCAACAGGCATGCATCCACGCGCGCGATGGACGCTGTGCGCTGTGCACAGCAGGGGATCCGCGCGGTTTCCCTCATATTTATTTCTTTTCCACCGTAGTAAACGAAGATCGAAACTTTCGAGCAGCCTAGTTCTATATATGCTTAGCACAGTCGAAGTTTGTGGTCGATGCATGTCTAATGGAACTGGATAGAAGTGGTAGAAACCGAGATTTATTAATTTGCTAAGGGAGGGATTACCTATAACCAATTTCACTGATGTGGAAAGATTGCCGTGGTCGGGATTGCAGGTTCCATATTTCGGGTCGCCCTTCGTGCCTGGTGGGCATTTACAAAGGTAATCCCCAGGTATGTTGGTACAAATCCCATTGCATGGATACTCGTCTTTGAGGGTGCACTCGTCGATATCTACCATCCCAGTTCGACAAATGCAGGAGGTCAGCTCCAGAAACACGGAGGGAAAGACACATGCACTCACATAGAGAGAAGGTATTTACAGACCTTGGCATCCGTCGGCGAGATAGGGGTTGCCTTTGTAGCCACTGGAGCAATTGCAAAGATATCCCGAGCCATTGGAGGAGTTGAAACATTTGCTGTTCTTGCTGAGGCACGCATAGGAGGTTGTGTTGCGCTGTGCGACCTCGCACGTCTCGTTGCCGATGGCCCAGTCCAGCACGACCGGCGCCCGCCCCCCATTCGTCTCATTCAGCTCGCGAGTAGTAATGTAAGCCGTGCTGAAGCTGAACCAGTCGACTTCGGCCAGAACGGCGAAGCTGCAGGGATTGAATTTCCACACCCGGGAGTTGTTGAAGTTGCCATCGAAGGTCACATTATAATAGTTGATTCCCTTGGGGATGGAGGTCTGGCAGCAGCCGATGCCGGAGCATGACCCGTTTGTCAGGCCCTCACTGCTGTAGCAGATCGATAGGCATCCGCTCGTGTAGCTGATTTCTTTCTGATTCTGCCCACTGATGTACGCGAGGTTGTCGCAGCCGACAACTGTGAACTTGTTATCGGTGTCGGAGAACCGGTATGGCTCGCCGATGAATTGTAGATACCATGTGCTGTACGACACGTCGGCGTACGTGGCGTTGTAGCATTGCCAGGAAATCTGATTGTAGATGCGAGCCTGGGCTGGTAGCAAGGATACGTTGATGAACTCGACGTTGGTGAGGAAAGGTTTGCGGACGCCATTGCCAGTGTCGTTGCAGGTAAGTGCGAAACCACGAGCTGGAAAGGAGCAGTTCGGGCCGATGCCGAATGGGTAGGGGATGTCAACGTCTCCGCATTTCGGTGGGCAGCGGGGCAGTGTGTCGGCCAATGCCGACGCCGTCACGGCAATAAGCAGTGCCAAGAGAGAGTGGCACAGCAGCATCCATGCGCCCATGAATGGCTTTGCTCCGCTCACCCCTCTCCCGGACTGCCCCATATGTAACTCTGTTTCTTTGTTCAATCTATCAATATGCTTGTTCGCCCTCCCAATAGTTAGTGCCGGTTTGTAAATTTGTAAGAGAAACAAGTGCCGGTGAATAATTAGCTGCATGCATCATGATGCATTTGGTATAAAAAATAATTTCTCCGAGTGAAGATTATTCCAACTCTGTGTCCCATTCCATCTAATTTTTCACGGCGACCAAGTCCGGCAGCTAGTCGGTCGCGCGTCCTTTGTCCATGGCTAACTCAACATTTTCACGTGATTGCGTTTTCAAGGCGCGTTATCTCAATCCTTGGTCCAAACTATATTCATCCACGGAGCCTCTACATCTTTCCGGAAACGATAGACTTGGTCTTGCCCCACGACCTGCCCCATTGTAAACAGCAATACACAGTAAGAGTAGGAGGGCCAAGCAGGTGCTAACGACGATTTATGATAATTTTTTTTTACAAACAATCTCTCCTGGGCATATAATTTTATTTTATTTTATTTTTTTTCAGTTATTGAACTAATAGATTCTGTTAGTAGGAAAAATCCTAATACTATTCGACTTCTGATTTCTTCTTTAAAATGCGAGAAAAGGAAAACGCAGCTCGCTCTCGCCTGATTAACCCCTAAGAAGTTTGAAAATATTGTATCTACAACTACCCAACTTGCAGGACACTCTGTGGCTGTGCATTAGCTGTGTGCTTTTTATCTGACTGTAGAAATCCACAGTACTGAATAGGATAAGGTAAAATAGATGGCAAGTAAAGAGCATATGTTTGTTTGCCTGTGGGCATTCGGTGGAAATATTATGGACTAATTTGCTGTTTGTGTTGGAGTCGTTCAAAGATATTTTATTTTCTGAACTTTTTAATATACTCATGTCAGGCAAGCGTGAACAACCATCTTAACTATATATATATATATATATATATAGCAATTTTTAAGAATATTAGTGAAATTATATTAAGTTTTCCATAAATGATGTGACATTCATTGTATGCAGATGAATGGTCGATTTCATGGTCACGTGGTATGGTAAAATGATAGAATTTAGCTATCATGAAAGTTCCTCTGGTTGACTATTATTGGCATCTTGACCGGGCAGGGTGACCGAGTCATAAGTTATACAAAGGATGCACAGGCAAAACAATAAACGGTAGTGGTCAATGGACGCACATAGAACGAGTCCATCTTTCTAAAGATACATCCGTTGTAGCTTAATTAGAACGAGGGAAACATGTTTTCTACATTGTTAAATATTATCCATTAAATGCATTGACTACCAAACCATGAAGAGATTATCAACAAAAATCAATTATATTAATAACGCTAATAATATTGATAGCATTTTAAAAAGATAATGTATTTTAGTAAAAATAATAATATTTTTTAACCAATAAAAAGATTAATAACGTTTAATAATATATTAATGAAATTATATTTTATTCAAAATAAATAAAAGTATTTATTAATAAAATAAATATCTTATAAATTAATAAAATTATATCCTTCTAAACAACTATATATTGAAAAAGAAATAATATTTTAGTTGAGGTATTTTCTAAATTAAAAAAAAATACCATTTACATCAAGTGGGTTATATGCTAATATGTATATATCAACGAGCCACACATATTAAAATTCAATCCCTTGATCATTCATTAAGCATCTTAATTGAAGTCTGAGCCAATCTTGCGCTCAATTTTTCTCTAGTTTGTACATTGTGCCAGAAGATTCGACTAAATATCTACTTTTGCATGTGCATTGATCAACTATAGATGTTTGAGCATGATTGGTACATATGGTCGAGGATACTAATGTTATATGCATTACCTTGTTTAATTGCCTGGTGATTAATGCAGGACTCTATAGATGGATGAATTGGGCTCTTGTGTTGGTATACAAAATGGAGATGAAGACAACTCCATAATCCATTATGCATAAGATGAGTTTGGTTAGGAAGAGTTAGATTTTAGATTGAATGAAAATGAGTAATGACTCCCACTTTAATCATTTAGTTGGATGGAGTCTGTTTTCTATTTCTATTTAAGAGGAGAATAGGAATGTTTCAATCTTTCAAATTTTAATTAGATTTTTTTTTTTAATATTTAAATTTATTATATCAGATTTATTATAAAAAATATTTTTTAAAAAATATTTTTTTGATTAATTAATTTTTTAAAAAATTATTTATTTTTTATTTAATTTTCGATTTTTTTATCTGTCGTGAACCAAACGTAACTTTAATTTCTGGAGGCATTTCTGCAGGCGACCAAGTCCGCTGGCTAGTCGATCGCGCGTCCTTGGGTCCAGGACTTGCTAACTTGATCCCTCGTCACCCTAGGCTTTGGAGGACCCTTCGTATCGGTACAGGAAAACGATAAATAGACTTGTCCTGTTCGACGACTTGTCAAACAAGTGTCATTGGGTCTTATCCAGTAGTCCATCACTGATGTGATATCCACAAGGACTGATGTGATATCCACACTGCCGTTTGGCCATCGCTCATGGTGCGAGGGTATCCACCACACAGCGTCCCCAGGCATGCCACATCTTTCCGGGAGCCATAAACTCCCTTTAGAAAACGACAAACTCAGTCGCGGCCCCCTTCGACGACTTGCTCCGTTGCAGGTCCAGAAGGCAATCGAGCATTAAATTCCAAACAATTGCTGGATGGCGTTGTTGAGTGGTCGCTTGTTAAATCATAGAATCATTCAAATATAATTAAATTTGAAGTAAACTTTTTATAAAAAATTATATAATTTTATTAAATTTAAAAATTTTTAGATTTAATTAAAATAATTTAATATTAAAATTTAAAAATAAAATTTAATTTAATTTAGTTTTAAGGATGTGATTAGATAATTTAATTATCCTGCGGTGATCCTGATCGTTTCTAAGATTCTAGAAGGACCCATGCACACATCTGATCTCTATTGGTATTCACTTGAATAGAATTTGAACGTCTTTTTCTCACGAATTTTTCTTCAAAAAATCGGATCTGAATTTGATCTGTGAGTTTTTCAAAATAATTTCTGACAGTAGCCCATCTGTCTCACGAATATCATCGCATAGATGCTGAATCTTATACCAAAAATTTTGGACCTCTTTCTCTGATTATGTCCAAACTTTTTAAGCATATAGAAGAAAGAGAGAGAGAGGATAGAAGGAGAGTCAGATATGAAGGGACAGCTTCTTTGGGCATGGAAAATAAATATTACGTCAAAGCACAATGGCGTGAGAAGGGGTTTTAAACCTTATGCACCATCTAGAGTCCCTCTTTGACCAAATAACTTATTTGATCATTAGGATTTCAGAACTTATTCTCCATGTGAAACTCCAGATCTCATTTAGTTTCGACACCAAAAATCAATTTGAAAGGTGGCGGCATGAGTAGATAAGGAAGAGTCCATTGCGCCTAGGACTCTTCTCTCAAGAGTTTGATTCAAATCAAACTTTATCAAAACTTAGTCAAAACTTTAATATAAATCACGAAATTTGGTACATCCATAGTATGACTCGAGTCCTATCACATATCCAAAAATTAGAGCAAAATAATTTTTAAAATTTTTTTAAAAAGCATCTAATCAGGTGATCCTCAATTCTCTCAAATAGATCAACTTTTGATCCTAGTCCAATTGCACTAGGAATGGATTTAATTTCTATAATTATTCTGATCTAGACTTATTCCAATTAGATGAAAATAAATTTATTCAAGATATAGGAATGAGTCAAATCAAATTTGACTCGATTTTGATGAATCAGAAAGATTACAGAAGAAGAAAGCCAGGCTCAATCGTATGCTAGCACGATTATCTTGAACCTGATTAGATCTAATCCAAATCAATCGAACTAGATTAGCTCAATTGATGACATTCAGATCCAAATTCTTATTTGTATAATCCAGTTAGGTTTAGTTCCATATGATAATGAGATATATCATGATCTCTATCATCGACATCATCAAAATATCTTTCGATGGATCAGAACTTTTCTGATTTATACAATTAGAATGATCGATCATCAAAATTATTCTAATTGCTTTCAAAATTCATCAGTAATACCTAGCTGTATACGGTGGTTAATCCATCAAAACTGAAAATAAATTTCTCGATACAGCTATCTGTGTGATTGGATTCTTCTATCTTGAGCCCCGATAGGATTAGAGTTAAGATAAACTCGTTAAACCCAACATCCGTTATATGAATTAATCATTCGATTCGAGTCCAATGTGAAATCCTAATACAAACTCTTTCTATCATCTTCACTCTATCATGGCCATGAGCTTAAGAACTCAATTTCATAATTATCATAGGGCTACTCCTCATCTATCGAGGTAGATAGATCCTCTATTGGTGCAATCCAATTTCTACAATGAATATGCTATAGCCAACATACACCTCAGGATTTCGAATGGATAGGAGATCCAGTTATGCTATAGCCAGTCATCGATAAGAAGGTAGACTTTCTTATGACTGCTCGAGATGGTCACACTCAGTGCCGTCATTCTCTAACGAGTACCTATACTCTCGCTCCGGTGTCTCCACACCATAGACTTAAAACTCATCTATCCTAAGAAAGCAATCGTACACCAACCTTTCGAATCGATCATCATCCTAGTGATGATCCTACGATCAGGAGCAGTTTATGAGTTAATTATGAAAATTCATGTCTTAAATTTTCAACTCTTAAAAATATGAATTATTATTATCATTAACTCAAAGGATGTATCACAAACACTTTAAATACACACTATGATAGAAAATATATACTATCAAAATTATAAAATTATCCTTAGAAGTGTATTATAAGTGTCAGCTAATCTGGCTTCTAGGACACACATCTAACAAACTTCTACTTAATCTAAAGTCAATTATGTATAAATCTAAGTTTCATCTTCTCAAGGTGGATTTCGATCTTCTGCTGGCTCAATAACTTTGTCAATAGATCAGCCGCATTATCGACTCTCTTGACTTCGACGTATTCTTTTTCGAGATAATCGTGGATGAGATAGTATCGTCGCTCGATGTGCTTGAATTTTTGATGAATCCTTGACTCCTTAGCTAGAGCTATGGTGCCATTATTGTCACAGTATATAGGGATGGCATCTGATGGCATTACTCCGAGCTCTACAGCGAATTTTTTGTATTAGAACACCTTTCTTGCAGTCTCACACAGTGATGTACTCTGCTTTCATGGTGGAATCTGCTATCACCATCTGCTTGAAACTCTTCCAACTGACGGCTCCACCATTATAAATAAACATACTTTCAGATGTCGACTTTTGATCATCTATATCGGACGTAAAATTTGAATCTGTATATCCCTAGACCTGGAGTTCTCCATTATCAAAAATTAGAAACATATTCTTAGTCTTTCTTAAATACTTAAGGATATATTTCATAAAAGTTCAGTGCTCTTCATCTGGATTCGACTGATACCTGCTCGTGACACTCACAGTATTGGCAATATCAGATCATGTATATAGCATGGCATACATGAGGCTTTCTATTGTCGAAGCATAAGAGATCTTGCTCATGCGTTCAATCTCCTCAGGTATGCTAGGATACACCTTCTTAGAGAGATGAATGCTATGTCTAAAGGGTACTAATCTTTCTTGGAGTTTTTTATGCTGAATCTCTTTAGCACCTCCTCTATGTATATTTTCTGTGAGAGACCCAGTATCCTATTCGGTCTATCCCTATAGACCTTAATTTCGAGAATAAAGGATGCCTCTTCTAGATCTTTCATAGAAAACTTCTTAGACAATCATATTTTGACTATAGTCAATATGAAAATATCATTTTCAATTAGAAGGATGTTATCCACGTACAGTACGAGAAAGACAACAGCGTTCCCACTGATCTTTTTGAAAATACAGGACTTCTCATTCTTGATAAATCCAAATAATTTGATTACATCATTGAAATGAGAATTTCAGCTCCAAGATGCTTGCTTAAGTTCATATGTGGACCTTTGTAGTTTGTATATCTTATGATCATCATCATTGGATGTGAAACCTAGCGGCTGCTCCATATAGATATCTTCCTCAAGATATCCATTTAACAACGTTATTTTTACATCCATCTATCATATTTTATAATCGA
Organism: Cocos nucifera; assembly: GCA_006176705.1. Lineage (NCBI taxonomy): Eukaryota > Viridiplantae > Streptophyta > Magnoliopsida > Arecales > Arecaceae > Cocos > Cocos nucifera. The sequence goes on along the minus strand of QRFJ01000141.1, from coordinate 1,551,701 downwards.
AATAGGCTGCAACAACAAGCAATGTGTGGATGGATTTGAGCATGACTACTGACGAAAAAGTATCCTAATAGTTAATATCTTCACGCTGACTATACTCTTTCGCAACGAGCCTTGTTTTGAATGTCTTTACATTCCCATCGGTACCGATCTTTTTTTTCAAAATCTATTTACACCCAATAGATACTATACCTTTAGGTGGATCTACCAAGGTCCAGACTTGGTTCGAATATATTGAGTCAATCTCTGACTTTATTGTCTCTAACCATTTTTTGAAGTCGATATCTGATATCGCCTCGTCATAGATTTTGGGATCATCATCATGAATCCTATTTTCTATGCAGAATATTTTTTCTACGTTCTCTGAGATAGTACCTACGTACCTTTCAGGAGGATGAAAAGTTCTACTTGATCTATAAGATGGAGAAGGTAATGTCTAAATTGGCTCAATCTGATTGGATTCCAAAGGTTTTTTAGCTCGTTACTCATCGAAGATCTTCACCTCGAGACTTATCTATCTTTCGATGCCATCATGTAAGATGGCATGTCGACTCACAATCACATTATTATCTTTCGAAAGATAGAAATAATATTCCAATGACTCTTTAGGATATCCAATAAATCGAGCTTTAAAAGACCTAAACTCTAATTTATCTGCTTGTTGTCTCTTGATATGGGTCGGACAACTCTAAATTCTGAGATGATTGATAAGAATGCGATGTTGTCATTAAGACACCATGTTTATCAGTTTAAATTTGACTTTTTTTTAAATTAAAAGTTATAAAGAGAGTAGTGAGTCGGATCGAATCCATAGAGAGGCAGTGATTTAGTTCTAAAATCTTTGATTTTTTTAAAAAAATTTTTTTTTTAAAAAAAAATTAAAGTGGAAAATATATTTATAAATAAAAGTAGAATTTAAATTATGTAAAAATAAACTTGGAACTAAGATCTATTATTTAGATCTTAGCGGCTACTTGTAATTAAAGAGAAATAAAGAATAATTAATTTAAAGAGCTAGAATTGAAAAGAGTAATAAAGCTTTCTTTATTAAAATTTAAATACAGAATTTCAATACAAAAAATTAAAGAAAAAAAAAAAAGAAAATTAGAAGGAGATCGCAGATCAACGTAGACGTGGAGATGGCGTAGAAGACTGGCTCTTCTTCTTAGTACTGTAGCTTTGAAGTAATCTTCAACCTTGAGCTTGGCTTTTCTCTCATCAGATCTCTTGATTTTTGGAGGCCTGGGTTCCTTTTTATAGAGCTAGGGGGGCTGAAGAGTTTTTTCTAGGCAATGTGGGACTAAGGGGCTCTTTGATCATCAAAATATGAAAAAAATTGAGTAAAAATTGGATTAAAAAGAGTCATAGATGAATTCTACTACTCTGGATGAAATTTGATCATTAATAGAAATCCAATGAATCAAAAATCATCAAAATCGGATGTGTATCAGCCCAGATCAGGTCGGATTAAATTCTGGCCGTTCGATCACACATTAATGGAGAAAATTTGGCCGCTAATCGTGCGTTGGGAGTCCTGATCATCGTCGAAAGTTTTCTAAACCATCGGATCTTCACCGACTAATTTTTTGGCTATCAGATCGCATCAGAATTCGAATCAAACTCAAAAATAACCATCGTCGTCCGATCTTGACCGTAATTAACTGGATCCATCCGATTGCGCCTTTACTATTGCCATGGACTGTGTGGACTGACTGTACCATACAACGTAACCAATCAGCATTAGTTGCTTTGATGCAAAATTATCTTTTTTCTCTATAGATCGTGATAGATTTTCTATGAACTCTTAAGGATTTAGGTCCACCACGTGTTGCTCTATGATTCATCGGATTCTGCTGAGCTGACGGTCCACGCTTGGATCGTAGATTGGCTGATAGCTTCAATGACTGAGTTAACTTATGTGGCTGGCTTGGCGCGGTGGCTTGAGCCGGCTAAGCCATTATCCTTTTTTTTATTTAATTTTTATTTATTTTATTTCTTTAAAAATTTATATCTTCTCCATTTTAGCTTCGTTTTGCTTGAAACTTATTTCATTATGATCAAAAAAATGAGCTCTTTCTATTGATAATAAAATTTTATTTTTTATTTTTTATTAATTTTTAATTAATTTTTTAATAAAAATATTAATTTTTTAAAAAATATATATAAATTGATCATTAATTTTTAAAAATTAATTAATAAATTAATATTTTTATTGATAAATTTATGGTACTTATCATATCCTCCAACTTAAGCTTTGCTCGTCCTCGAGTAAAGAAAGAATTTAGATTAATTACCATGTTTCATTGAGATCCTCCTTCATAAGAATAGATCTAAAATTTAAGATCAAAAGTTTAGACAATATTACTAACTAAGTATTGAATTTCAGAAGTAAATTTTATGATAGATTAATTAGAAATTTTTTTAGAATTCATCTAAAGATTTTCAGCACTTGGCATTTTGGTGTTAATTCAAAGGACAAACGAATCTTCTTTTATCACCTATTTTGATTGATTTTTTATATACTCCCAAGTTAAATACATGAATTAAGATAGCTTTCACACTACTCTTTTTTTTAAAAAAAAAAAATTATGCTGAGCATGCTGACCTTTTCTTCATCATTTGATGTGAACTTCTATACTTGACTTAGGTGCAGAGTTCTAATTTGGGACAATCCACATATACTCTGTGTTTTATACTTTTTATTTAAGTAGATAGCTCTTTTTTTAAATTCAAATTTCTTTAATTAAGGTATATATAAACTACTAATTTTTAGTGATAATTGAATCCTTAATTAGCCTTATAATCAACACCTACTTTACTTCATTAGTATGCATGTGCAATTAGAAGTGCTGTTAGCCTTTAAATGACCTAAGTAGGCTACTAATAGTCTGACCAAGTAATCTTGCTTCTTAACTCGCTATCATTATTAATTAATACTTTCTAACTTTATTTTGCTTAGTTTATTTTGCTTAAGATTCTCTTTCCTGAAATATGGTTTATCCAAAAAAAATTTTCAAAATAGTTTTAAAATTTTTTTTTTATTATTATATATATACATTTTAATTTTAATTTTATTTTTATTTTTATTATTTATTTTTATTATTTATTATTATTATTTTATTATTATTATATATTTTTTTTAATTTTTTTTCTTATCCCCCAACTTTAATTGACATTGTCCTCAATGGAGAGGGAGAACAAATAAAAGGGTGTAAATTATGTTTATTCATTTAGCATGAATCTTGAAGCTTTTGATCCTTCTCCAGCTTAGCCTAAAAAGAAAATAAACTAAAAAAAATAAATTAGATTCAAGGAATATTGGGTTGCCTCCCAACAAGCGCTAAGTTTAAAGTCTTCAGCCAGACTAAAGAGTGATAATAGACTAATCGAGATATATTGGTTCATAAAGAACCATGGCTTCCTCCATAGATTCTGTGGATAATTCTAAGAATGATTTCAATCGTTGACCATTAACTTTGGAAACAACACCATTACTTGGGTTTTCAATTTCTACAGCTCCGTATGGAAAAACTTTTTTAACAAAGAAAGGTCCTGTCCATCTAGATCTAAGCTTTTCAGAAAAAAAATGTAATCTTGAATTATACAAAAAAAACTTTTTATCCAAGATTGAAAGATTTTCTATGAATTGCTTGATCATGAAATACTTTCATCCGTTCCTTATATACCTTGGCATTCTCGTAAGCTTCATTTCTTAGTTCTTCTAATTCATTGATCTGAAGCTTCCTATGGTTTTTAGCTGCATCTAGATCCATATTTAATTTCTTTATTGCCCACATGGTTTTATGTTCTAACTCAGTAGGCAAGTGACATAGTGATAGGAACGCGATGCTGTCGTTAAGACACCGTGTTTATCAGTTTAATTTGACTTCTTAAAATCATTGAAATTGCGTAGATAGCAGTGAGTCGGGTCGAATCCACAGGGAAGGTAGTATTTTTATATTTAAAATCTTTAATTTTTTTAAAAGAAAAAGATAAAAAAGAAGAGTTTCGAGATAAAAAATGAAGTCGAAAAATAAAAAGTAAAAATTAAAAGATGCAGGAATTTAAATTTGGTACTAAGATCTATTAGTTAGATCTTAGCATCTACTTGCAATGAAATAAAAGTAATAATTAACATGCAGAAAAGCAAGAAATTAAAATACAAAAATAAAAATTTTTATTAATTAAAATTTCAAAATTTAAATATATAAAATTTAAAAAGAAAAAATAATAAAATAAAATAGCCTGATCTCTGATCTTGGATCGGCATTGGCAGAAAGATGGTGTAGAAGCTCGACTCTTCTTCTCGGCACCCGTTGCTTCGAAGCAGCCTTTAACGAAAGCAGTCTTTAACCCATAGCCTGGCTTCGCCCTATACCAAAGCTTCACCTTGATCGGAGATATCAATTTTTGATGGCCTGGAGTCCTTTTTATAGAGCTAGGAGGGCTGGATATTTTTTCTAAAGGCAATATGGGACTAATAGCCTTTGTAATCGTAAAAATACAAAGAAATTTGGATAAAATTTGAATCAAAATAGCTCTGATATGAATTTGCTAAATTTGATAAAATCCAGTTGTTCAACAGAAATTCAACGGTCCAAAAATCATCAAAATCGGATACAGATAAGCTCAGATCGGATCGCATTAAATTCTGGCCGTTGGATCGTGCTTGATCGAGGAAATCTGGCCGCAAATCGCGCTTCGGGAGTCTTGATCACCGCCGACAGCGTTCTGGACTGTCGGATCATCGCCTGGATCGAGCGCTGCCATCCGATGGTGATCCGCGTGATGTTTGTATCTAAATAAAATTCGGAAGCAACCACAGCCGTCCGATCCTGACCGCAAACAACCACATCCATCCGATCGCGCAATAACTGTTCCCATGGACCGCGTGGACCGGCCGCACCGCACACCGCAACCAATCAGCACCGCTGTTGTCGGACAAAAAAAGACTAAATTACCCTTGTGAGCCACGATAAATTTCTGTAGACTCTTAAGGGGTCTAGGTCCACCATGTGGCAATCTCTGATTCGCCGAAATTTGCTGAGCTGGCGGTCCACGCCTAGATCGTGGACCGGCTGATGGCTTCAACAGCTGAGTCGGCTTGATGGCTCGGCTTGGCTTGGTGGCTCGGCTTGCGGAGTCGGCTGAGCCGTTTTCTTTTTTTATTTAATTTTTATTTATTTTATATTTTTAAAAATTCATATCTTTTTATTTTACTTTTTACTTTACTTGAAATTTCCTGATCAAAAAAATGAGCTCTTTCTATTAATAATAAAATTTTATTTTTTTATTATTTTTATTTTTAAATTAATTTTTTAATTAATAAAAATATAAATTTTTCAAAAATTATATATAAATTGATTATTAATTTTTAAAAATTAATATTAATTAATTGATAAATTAATACTTTTATTGATGAATTTATTATACTTATCACACCCCCCAACTTAAGCTTTGCTCGTCCTCGAGTAAAGAAAGAATTTAGTTTTAAATATCTTTTAACTTTAGAGTTTCGAATTTTACCTAAGCAATTTTCAAAATGGCCATTGATATTCAGTAGAGCTTAAATGAGATATATCATTGGGGTATTAATACTTATCAATAGAAAAATTAAGTAAAGAATATTAAATTTTTTCAGAACTTTTTCTAAATTATTCCACTTTTATCTCTGATTTGTCTAAACTTTCATATAGGCAAGTGTATTGCTACTTCCATCCTTCATTTATTAATTTTTATTTTCACATTGCCCACTTTTTGATGCGAATATCATTGCTTACTTAGGCAACGGGACCCGGTTACTTGGTGGGAAACCAATGTTTTTTTTTTTTTTTTAACGTTGTACCACTATTGAGTGTCTTAACTCCTTAAGCTTTCTATTTGATCCATGTAGCGAGTCTTGGGCCAATGACTCCCAAACCAGTTGGCTTTAGGGCACTAGGTATAGAATACCCCTCGGGCTTACTAGCTCGAATCAAATAGGCTACGAGTTAAGACTAGCTTTACAACGAGCTTCTTTGCCCTTTCACCTTTTGACCACCTTTTGATGCGAAACTCAATGCTTGCTTAGGCAAAGAGGCCCGGTTACTCAGTGAGAAGTACTTGAAAACTATTTTATTAAAATAAATTTTTATATGAAGAAACGTATAGTTATCCTACACAAGCCTATAAAAAGTAGACTTTTCTTTGATGCTAGTAGAAATAATTAGAAATACTCTAAAAAAAAATTTTTATGTTCTGATCTTAACTCTTTATTGTGGACTTAACTCTTTATTGAATTTTCTTAATACTTGATTCCTCAATATCTCACAGATTCTCTGATCTGTGTATCAATTTTCTTTTAAAAATGCTTAGTTTTATTCGATTCTTAAGCATAATCAAGTATCTAAATACTAAATACTAACTTTTTCGAGGACTTAAAATTTTAAAATTTTTATTTTTCTCTCCCCCAACTTAATCGACATTGTCCTCAATGGAGAAGAAAAAATAAAGGATGTAATAAAGAACATGGAAGAATACACCTAACTCAGTATATATATATTTTTATTTATTTATTTATTTATTTATTTATTTATTTATTTTGGTCCAGCACATGCCTTTACAAATTTGAGCTCTCCCTCCAACTTATTCAAATTATCCTAAAAAAAAAAATAAGATAAATTAGATAAAAACTAAATATTGGGTTGCCTCCCAACAAGCGCTAAGTTTACCGTCTTCAGCCAGACACAATGTAGCTCACTATCCTGTGTCGAATATTGGATTGACAAATTCCAATGGTTTTGGATTGCCAATCTCAGAAAGTTGATTTGATTTTTAATCCCATTATTGATATATTCATTGTTAATTTTAGGGATATAATTTTATGATTCCATTCTCAGACCCATGTTTATTAAGAATTACTCCTATTTGTTCTTCTAAAATGCTCATGAATGGAGTTTTTGTATTAGGAGTTAAGTTTGATTCAATGGGTGCTGGAATGGTGACTAAAGGCGGTTTTAATTCTGGAGGTAAATTAATGTGATCCTGCTTAAACAACTCCATTGACATTTCATTACATGCCTTTTGATTTTTATAAGAAGAACCAGCTTCTAGGGTTGAAGGGAATAGGACATTAGGTTTATAAGTCTCGGGTAAATCATCTATTCTCTTTTCCCTTATTTCTATCTCATTTAAACTGGAACTAGCATCAGTACTAATTCCTGGCTTGGGTTCTTCTATGTGGTTAGTCTCAGTACTAACCAGTTCCTCTAAATTTTTCATTTTGGCTAGCATCAGTACTAGCCTCTCTCACCTGGATCTTGGTATGGGTCCATAAGAATCCTATAGCTTTTAAGTTCAGGAATTACTTTGGTATTCTCAAATTGGAAGATTCTTAGATGAAACATTAGATTGATAATTTAATCCAGGTGGTTGGTGGTCATTAGGTGGGTTGTTTGAAATTGGTAGGTTCGGTAGTTGATCTAGTTCTCTCCTCATGTTAGACTCAACTAATTATCCTATTTGAGCTTCTAGTCTGGCGATAGATTGCTGTTGAGTTAGAATTAATTGTTGAAGTTGGTTAAATCTATCATCAGCTAGATTGGTCTGTTGAGGAGGTGGGTATGAAGGCTGATTATAATATGATGGCTGGTTAAACTGACTAGGCTGACCATTATTATAGGCATAATTTTGATAATTTTGCTCAAGTGAAATTTGGGTCTGAGCCTGAGTCTGTTGGGATGTCCAAGAAAAATTAAAGTTACTCCAATCTGAATTATATGAATTTGAAAATGGGTCATTAATCAATTTGGAGTATCCTTGAGTAGCTTGAACTTGTTCTTGGATAAAATATGGAAACTGTGCAGTCATAGGATATTCACTTACATGATGGGTTGGACTAGCACAGATTGAATAATTCTCCTGATAATTAGAAGATGATGTGAATTGTGCAGGAGATTGTTGACCTAGGATTAGGAGTTGATCTATTTTCTGAGCAAGAAGGTCAACTTTATCTAATTTTTGGACTATTAGATTCATATTAGCCATTTGATTATTATGTTTAATGTGAATCAACCATTCAATTAAGTTCAACTAAATCAGAAAAAATGATTTCCTACCATGCATGTATTAGTGTAACCCTAATGTATGGTTTAAAAATTTTTAGAATATTTTTTTTATTTTATTATTATTATTATTATTATATTATATTAAAAATTAATTTTTTTTAATTATTTTTATTTGTTAATTTTAATTTAATTTAATTTAATTTAATTTAATTATTAATTTTTAGTTAGTTTAATTTTTATTTTATTTTATTTTTAGAGGAGAAAGGAGAAGAAAGAAAAAAGAGTTCTAAAGAAGAGGTCCTAAGGAGTCCTAGAACTAAGAAGAAAGAGAAGAATTCGGTTTAATTAGATCTAATGTTGGTTAGCAATCAAGTTGGTCAATCAATCCTGACTAAGGGTTATCCTAGATCTAGACAGCTCCTAACTGCCAAGGTCACCTTCAAGCCCTCCAAGTGTAGGATTAGCCAATCAACTAGCCAGGTAAGTGTAAGGTCGGTGGGAGTCCCCCCGTTGCTTGCCTTAGACACCAATTATGCTTGGCCAGGTAAGCGAACGGAACCAATTAGAAACCACCTTCCTTCGGGCCCAATCGTCCCTGAACCACTTTCCTAGACACCAGTCAAATTGACTTATCCTAACTCGGTTCAACTCTTAGGATTTCCTTGTCCTATTGAGCTCGAGTTCCTAGGGTTGATGTCTAATTGATTTTAAAATTTAAAGGCTTAGGTCAATGCAGGATGTTGGTTGGTTGTTTGTGGGCTAAGGAAGGGTGATCAAATCCCCACCTTATCTTGTTTAATTGGGTTGTGCCCTTAATTTGATTTAATATGAATATGCACGAAAAAAAAAAAATTCAATCAAAGGGTTCTATGCAATTTAAACTAGATGCATGTAACTAATTGTATTCTGAAAGGCTTACCTTGCCTCCAGCAATCACCAAAAAAAAAAAATAAAAATAAAAATAAAACTAATATGATGCATGCTCTAAACAGTTAGGATTTCTAATCTTATCATGAGGCTTTTAATTAGGTTTAAATGAATATTTTTTTAAATTAATTTAAAAATAAAATAAATAAATAAATAAATAAAAAGAAAAGAGGACTAGGGTTAGGATTGATCTCACCAAAATTTGATGCTTTCTTTGTTTTCTCTTTTTTTTTTCTACAAAATAAATAAAAAAATTAGTAAGCAATATTAAAAAAAATAATTAATTTACAAAAAAAATCAAAGAAATCAAAAAAAAAAATAGCATCTATTCCTTCCCCGGCAACGGCGCCAAAAACTTGATAGGAACGCGATGCTGTCGTTAAGACACCGTGTTTATCAGTTTAATCCGACTTCTTAAAATCATTAAAAATCGTGTAGATAGCAGTGAGTCGGGTCGAATCCACAGGGAAGGTAGTGTTTTTAGATTTGAAATCTTTAATTTTTTTAAAAGAAAAAAATAAAAAAGAAGAGTTTCGAGATCAAAAGTGAAGTCGGAAAATAAAAAGTGAAAATTAAAAGATGCAGGAATTTAAACTTGGTACTAAGATCTATTAGTTAGATCTTAGCATCTACTTGCAAGAAAATAATTTAAAGTAATAATTAAACGTGCAATAAAAATAAAAAGCAAGAAATTAAAATGCAAAAATAAAAATTTTTATTAATTAAAATTTTCAAAATTTAAATACATAAAATTTAAAAAGAAAAGATAATAAAATAAAATAGCCTGATCTCTGATCTTGGATCGGCATTGGCAGAAAGATGGTGTAGAAGCTCGGCTCTTCTTCTCGGCACCCGTTGCTTCGAAGCAGCCTTTAACCCATAGCCTGGCTTCGCCCTGTACCAAAGCTTCACCTTGATCGGAGATATCAATTTTTGATGGCCTGGGGTCCTTTTTATAGAGCTAGGAGGGCTGGATATTTTTTCTAAAGGCAATATGGGACTAATAGCCTTTGTAATCATAAAAATACAAAGAAATTTGGATAAAATTTGAATCAAAATAGCTCTGATATGACTCTGCTAAATCTGATAAAATCCAGCCGTTCAACAGGAATCCAACGGTCCAAAAATCATCAAAATCGGATGCAGATAAGCTCAGATCGGGTCGGATTAAATTCTGGCCGTTGGATCGCGCTTGATCGAGGAAATCTGGCCGCAAATCGCGCTTCGGGAGTCTTGATCACCGCCGGACAGCATTCTGGACCGTCGGATCATCGCCTGGATCAAGCGCTGCCATCCGATGGTGATCCGCGTGATGTTTGTATCTGAATAAAATTCGGAAAGCAACCACAGCCGTCCGATCCTGACCGCAAACAACCACATCCGTCCGATCGCGCAATAACTGTTCCCATGGACCGCGTGGACCGGCCGCACCGCACACCGCAACCAATCAGCGCCGCTGTTGTCGGATGAAAAGACTAAATTACCCTTGTGAGCCGCGATAAATTTCTGTAGACCCTTAAGGGGTCTAGGTCCACCACGTGGCAATCTCTGATTCGCCGGAATTTGCTGAGCTGGCGGTCCACGCCTAGATCGTGGACCGGCTGATGGCTTCAATGGCTGAGTCGGCTTGATGGCTTCGGCTTGGCTTGGTGGCTCGGCTTGCGGAGCCGGACTGAGCCGTTTTCTTTTTTTATTTAATTTTTATTTATTTTATATTTTTAAAAATTCATATCTTTTTCATTTTAGCTCCGTTTTACTTGAAATTTATTTCGTTGTGATTAGAAAAATAAGCTCTTTCTATTAATAATAAAATTTTATTTTTTAATTTTTATTATTTTTTATTATTTTTAAATTAATTTTTTAATTAATAAAAATATGAATTTTTCAAAAATTATATATAAATTGATTATTAATTTTTAAAAATTAATATCAATTAATTGATAAATTAATACTTTTATTGATGAATTTATTATACTTATCACATAGTTTTTCAAACATAAGGCGACATTCTTAGGTTGGTCTTGTAGACAGTGTGGTATACTCAAAGTGCATTAATTAATTTCACAGACCAATCCTTCCTATTGGTATTAACAGTTTTCTCTAAGATTTATTTGATTTATCTATTTGACACTTCAACTTGCCCACTAGTCTGAGGATGATATGGTGTGGCTAATTGGTGGGTAACATTATATTTTTTTATTAATGCAATAAAGGGTTGATTGCAAAAATATGTTCCCTGATCATTAATGATTGCTCTAGGAGTACCAAAGCGAGAGAGAATATTTTTCTTAAAAAATTTAACGACCACTTTGCTATCATTGGACTTACATGAAATAGCTTTTACCCACTTAAAAACATAATCAATAGCTACTAAGATATACTCATTTTCAATGAAATTTGAAAATGGTCCCATAAAATCAATTCTCCAGACATCAAAAATTTCAACTACCAAGATTGGATTGAGTGGCATCATATCTCTCTTTGTAATCTGACCCATTTGTTGGCATCGATCATAACTTTTACAGTACACATGTGCATCCTTAAATAAATTAGGTCAATAAAATCTATATTGAAGTACTTTGGCAGCAGTCTTCTTGGATGCGAAATGACCACCACATGCTTGATCATGACAAAATGATAGAATACTTTTAACCTCATTATCAGGGATACACCTCCTAATGATCTAATCAGGATACTGTTTAAATAGATATGGATCATCCCAAAGGAAATACTTTACTTGGAAAAAGAATTTGTGTTTATCCTGACTAGTCTAATGAGAAGGCACTTTACCAATGGCTAAATAATTCATAATATCTGCATACCAAGGTTCAGTGGATACTGACATGAGTTGTTCATCTGAAAAATACTCATTGACAGGTGGTTCGTTAGATGACACAACTATGATTTGGGATAAGTGATCAGCAACTGCATTCTCTATCCCTTTCTTATCTTTAATTTTTAGATTAAATTCTTGAAGGAGCAAGATCCATCGAATTAAACATGCCTTGGCATCTTTTTTTGCTAGGAGATGTCTAATGGCCGAATGATCAGTATAGACAATTACATGAGATCCAATCAAATTGAACCTGAATTTTTCTAAGGCAAAGGCAACAGCTAAGAATTTCTTCTCCGTGGTGGTATAATTAAGCTACGCATCATTTAATATTTTGCTTGCATAATAAATAACTCTCGATAGCTTGTTGAGTTTTTGATCTAAGACCGCACCTACAGCATGATCAGATGCATCGCACATGAGCTCAAAAGGTTCGACCCAGATAGGTGAATGAATGATGGGGGTTGAAATGAGTGCCTTTTTGAGAAATTCAAAAGACTCAAGGCACTTAGAAGTAAACTCAAATTTTGCATCTTTTGCTAACAAGTTCGTCAAAGGGTGAGCCACTTTGCTAAAATCGGGTATGAACCTTCTATAAAATCTAGCATGTCCTAGGAATGAACGAATTTTTTTAACAGTCTTAGGTGGTGAAAAACTTGCAATCAGATCAACTTTGGCCTTGTCAATTTCTATTTCTTTCTTTGAAATTACATGGTCAAGAACTATACCTTCTCTAACCATGAATTGTCATTTTTCCCAATTAAGAACCAAATGCTTCTTCTTACATCTTCCTAGAACAAGTCTTAGATGGTTTAAGCATTCAGAGAAGCTAGGTTCAAAGACAGAAAAGTCATCCATAAAAATTTCTAGAAATCGTTCAATCATATTGGAATATATGCTGATCATACATCTTTAAAAGGTTGCTGGAGCATTACATAGTCCAAAGGATATACACCTATAAGCAAAAGTTCCGAATGGGCAGGTGAATGTGGTCTTTTTCTGATCTTCAGGAGCTATGGGGATCTGATTATAACCAGAGTATCCATCTAGAAAATAGTAAAATTCTTGTCCGGTTAATTTTTCTAACATTTGATCAATAAATGGCAAAGAAAAGTAATTTTTTTTTTGTAGCTATATTCAATTTTCTATAATCTATACAGACCCTCTATCCCATTTGGATCCTACTTAGGATAAGTTCATTAGCATCATTCTGGACTACTGTTATCCTAGATTTCTTTGGTACCACTTGTATAGGACTTACCCATGAACTATTAGAAATGGGGTAAATAATTTTATTATCCAACAACTTTAGAATTTTCTTTTTGACTACATCCTTTATGACTGGGTTCAATCTTCTTTGGGCATCTCGAGTTGGTTTAGCCTCTTCCTCAAGGTGTATCCTATGTTGAACTATGGAAGGGCTTATTCTTTTAATGTCTGCCATGGTCCAGCCTATTGCTTCTTGATTTTCTTTTAAGATCGTTAATAATTTCTCTTCTTGGTTAGGATTCAGATCTAATGCAATAATTATAGGCAAGATTTTCTTTGGACCTCAATATACATACTTGAGGTGCTCAGAGAGAGGTTTCAACTCTACTTTGGGTGCCTCTTCTTTTGATGACTCAGGTGATGGTTTAGTCATTTCTATGGATGGTTCAGTGGGAGGCTCCCATCTCTGGCCATTTTTATTATCTTCAAGTATTTTATTTAGATTCTCATATTCATGGGTTGGCCAGATACTAGATTCAAGATCGACTTTCTCATCGTTAATGTCTATGGGTTCATAAATTTCATCTTAGACTATACTTACATTAGCATGCTTGGTAGATTCCTATTCCAAATTGAAAATATTCAGCTCGATAGTCATGTTTCCAAAAGACAGTTTCATAAGTCCATTCTGACAATTGATTTCAGTATTAGCAGTAGCTAGGAATGATCTTCCTAAAATCACTAGAATTTGACCCTTAGGATTTGATATTGACTCAGTCTCCAAAATGATAAAATCAATTGGAAAGATAAAACTTCCAACCTTAATCAAAACATCTTCTACCATTTTCTTCGGGATTTTAAAAGATCAGTCTACTAATTGTAATGTGATCCATGTTGGCTAAAGCTTTTCCAATCCTAATTGCTTATAAACTGAATAGAGCAAAATATTTACACTAGCCCCTAAATCAAGTAACGCCTTCTCAATGTCGGTTTCTCCTATGACACATGAAATTGTTGGAGAACCTGGATCCTTATACTTTATAGGCATATGACTTAACAAATATAAACTCACACTTACTGCTAAAAAAACTCTCTTTGGTACGTTAGTCATCTTTTTCTTGGTGCAAAGGTCTTTTAAGAATTTGGTACAAGTTGATACTTATTGGATCATGTCTAGTAGAGGAATGCTTACTTGAACTTGCTTAAATATCTCTAACATTTTGTCTAAATATTTCGATTGTTTATTAGACCTTAATCGATTTGGAAAAGAAGCTCTAGAGATTGTGGGCATCTGGTTTGGTGTACTATCAGTTTCAGGAGCTTGAGTTTGTAAGGTAGATTGTTCATTAGCTAGCTCAACAGATTCAGCACTCGAGTCTTCTCTAGTGTTAGGTGTATTTACCTTATTATCCACTTATTTTTTTGATCTCAAGGAATAAATAGCATTAACTTGATTAACCTAGTTTTCTTGGGGTCTACCATTTTGATTTCTTGGGTTGGGCTCAGGTTAGCTAGGTAGCCTACCTCATTCATGTTTACTTATGGTAGATGCTAGTTGACTCACTTACATTTCTAAGCGGGCTATGGCCTAAGAATTTGAATTCAAAATTTGGCCCATGGTTTGCATGAAATTGTTTAAGGTGGTATTGGTGTCAGTATTAGATTTGGCTAAGGCTTCCAGGCTTTTTTCTAAAGAATTTTTTTTTTTCATTAATATTAAAGCCTGGTGGTGGTAGGGTATTTATCATAGAATTAGGCCTTAGGTTCTGCTAATTGAAACTTGGACTGCCTACATTTGGATTTTGTGACCATAAAAAATTTGGATGATTCCTCCAACCTGGGTTATAAGTGGGTGCATAGGGATTGTTCAATGGTCTCTGATATGTGGCATTCACTTGTGCACATCAATTATCTAATTGGTTCACAACGAAGAAACATTCCTCAAGGACATGGTCTGATGCATTGCACCTATTGCACATGGGTGCAGATACTTGGTTCACACCGGCTGGTCTCTGAAATCTAAGGCCTCTAGCCTATGTGTCAAAGTTATAATTTTAGCTTCTGCAGCTAGGGAGGTTTGAATTTGGTATATTCCACCTCTTGAAGGCATGGATTTTTTTGGTTTCCTAATTGTTTCCCATTGTAAGCTTTTCTTGGTTAGGTCTTCTAAAAATTACCAGGCTTCATTTGGTTCTTTGTACATAAATTATTCCTGACACATGGACTCTAGCATTGTTTGAAAATTTGAATATAATCCTTGATAAATTATTTGGCATAGTCTCCAAGTTTCTATTTCATGGTGTGGGCATTGGGTCAAGAGATTCTTGAATCGATCGAAGTATTTCCAAAATGATCCACTAGCTAGTTGATAGAATTAATTTATTTTATTTCTAATTCTAGTTATTTTATGATGAGAAAAATATTTTTTTAAGAATATTCTCATAAAGCCCTCTTAGGTCGTGATGGATTGATTTGGAAGACTATAAAGCCACTTTTTGGCATTATCCTTTAGGGCAAAATTGATTAATCTCAGTTTGATTTCATCTTTCGATAATTGTTGTAGTTTCATGGTTGCACAAATCTCTTCAAATCCCCTAATGAATATAGATGCATCCTCTATTCCCATGAATTTTGAAAGCATGTTAATGATTTGAGGTTTAATTTCAAAGTTGTTGGCTATGGGTTAGGGCAACCTGATATAAGAGGGTTGGACAGAACCAACTGGATAATATAAGTCCTTAAGGGTTTGAGGCTGAGGCTGATTTGCTAAATCCATTAAGATTGTAGGATTTGAAATAGGAACTAAATCCATTTTGACTAGTCGACCTGAAATCATTCTCCACATGGGTGTTGGAGAATTCACTATATTCTCAATGTCCTCAATCTTTTTTTTTTTATTTTATTTTTTTTAAATTTTTTTTATTTTATCATCCTTTTCATACCCTAGGACAATCATGCAACATAACTTCCTATTATGCCAAGGCAACCTTATGTCAGGGCAATAGAGATTGAAAATACCTAAAGTAAAAATTTTTATTTTTAAATAGATTTCAAACAAATTAATCCTAACCTAAGATTAGCCTAGACCTAGACATCTTCTAACTATTCTAAGTCATCCTTCGAGCACTCCAAGTGTAGGATCAGCCAATCAACTGATCAGGTAAGTGTAAGATCGGTGGGAGTCCTCCCGTTATTTGCCTTAGACACTAATTATGCTTGGCCAGGTAAGTGAATAGAACCAATTAAGTAATCACCTTCCTTCGGGCCTAGTTATCCCTGAATCACTTTCCTAGACACCAGTTAAATTGATTAATCCTAATTCATTTCAACTCTAAGATTTTCTTATCCTATTGAGCTCGAATATCCTTAAGGGTCGATGTCTAATTGATTTTAAGAGTTAAAATTTTGGTTAATGCAATATGAGGGTTGGTTGTTTGTGGGTCAAGGAAGGATGATCAAATCTTCACCTTATCTTGTTTAATGGGTTGTGCCCTTAAATTGATTCAATATGATATGCATATTCAGATTTTCAAGTAGGAGGTTTTATGCAATTTAAACTAGAAACTAGATGCATGCAACTAATTGAATTCTGAAGGGCTTACCTTGCCTCCAGCAATTACCAAAAAAAATAATAAATAAAATAAAATTGATATGATGGATGCTCTAAATAATTAGGATTTTTAATCTTGTGATGAGATTTTTAATTAGGTTTAAGTAGATAATTTTTAATTAATTTAAAAATAAAATAAATATTAAAAATAAGGAAAGAGATTTAGGATTTAGGAATGATCTCACCAAATAGGATTGAAAGTTTTGTTCGTGCCCTAATCTTCTTTGTTCTTTTCTCTTTTTTATTTTTTTCTATAAAATAAATAAGAAAAATAATTAGTAGGTAATAAAAAAAATAAAAGAAATGAGAAAATTTTAATTTTTATGCCTCCCCAGCAACGATGCCAAAAATTTGATAGGAATACGATGTTGTCGTTAAGACACCATGTTTATCGGTTTAAATTTAATTTTTTTTTAAAAAAATTAAAAATTATGAAGAGAGTAGTGAATCGGATTGAATCCACACAGAGGCAGAGATTTAGTTCTAAAATCTTTGATTTTTTTCTTATAAAAGAAAAAAATGAAGGATTTTTGAAAAAAAAATTAAAGTAAAAAATAGATTTATAAATAAAAGTAAAATTTAAATTATGCAAAAATAAACTTAGAATTAAGATCTATTATTTAGATCTTAGCAGCTACTTGCAATTAAAGAGTAATAAAGAATAATTAATTTAAAGAGCTAGAATTGAAAAGAGCAATAAAGCTTTCTTTATTAAAACTCAAATGCAGAATTTAAATACAAGAAATTAAAGAAAAGAAAAGAGAAAAGAAAACTACAAGGAGATCGCAGATCAGCGTAGGCATGGAGATGGCATAGAAGACTGACTCTTCTTCTTAGCACTGTAGCTTTGAAGCAATCTTCAATCCTGAGCTTGGCTTTCCTCTCATCAGATCTCTTGATTTCTAGAGGCCTGGGTTCCTTTTTATAGAGCTAGGGGGACTAGAGAGTTTTCTTCTAGACAATGTGGGACTAAGAGGCTCTTTGATCGTCAAAATATGGAGAAATTAAAGTAAAAATTAGACTAAAAAGAGTCCTGGATAAATCCTACTACTCTGGATGAAATTTGGCCATTAATAGGAATCCAACGAATCAAAAATCATCAAAATCAGATGTGTATCAGCCCAGATCAGGTTGGATTAAATTATGGCCATCCAATCGCATGTTGATGGAGAAAATCTAGCCGCTAATCTCGCATTGGAAGTCCTGATCATCGTCGAAAGCTTTCTGGACCGTTAGATCTTCACCGACTAATTTTTTGGCCATCGGATCATGCCAGATCATTGATAGAATTCGAATCAAGCCCAAAAATAACCACCGTCGTCCGATCTTGATCGCAATCAACCGGATCCGTCCGATCATGCCTTTACTGTTGCCATGGACCACGTGGACCGGCTGTACTATACACCGCAACTAGTCTGCATTTGGTGTTTTGATGCAAAATTATCTTTTTACCTTATAGATCGTGATGGATTTTCCATGAACCCTTAAGGGTCTAGGTCCACCATGTGTCGCTCCATGATTCGCCGGATTCTATTGAGCTGGTGGTCCACGCCTGAATCATAGACCGACTGATGGCTTTGGTGGCTGAGTCGGCTTATATGGCTGGCTTGGCACGGTGGCTTGAGTCGGTTGAGCCGTTATCCTTTTTTATTTAATTTTTATTTATTTTATTTCTTTAAAAATTTATATCTTCTCCGTTTTGCTTAAAATTTATTTTATTATGATCAAAAAAATGAGCTCTTTCTATTGATAATAAAATTTTATTTTTTAATTTTTATTAATTTTTAATTATTTTTTTAATAAAAATATTAATTTTTTTAAAAAATATATGTATAAATTGATCATTAATTTTTAAAAATTAATATAAATTAATTAATAAATTAATATTTTTATTGATAAATTTATGGTACATATCAATGACTCAGACTTGGTTTCATACCATGCCATATCTCATACAGTATAGTAGGAACGATTTTAGAGAAAATTCTGTTCAGCAAATATATAGCGGTCATCAGACTATGTCTCCAAAGAAACTTAGGAAGGTTCATGAACCTCATCATGGATCGGACCATATCTAATAGAGTTTGATTTCTCTATTCTGAAATTTCGTTGAGTTGAGGTGTTCCAAATGGATTCCATTATTAGACTATGCCATTTTTCTTAAGATAGTTTAGGAATCTCCGACTAAGGTATTCTTCTCCTCGATCTGATTGAAGAATCTTAATGAATTTTTCTATTTACTTTTCTATTTTGAGTCTGAATTTCTTGAATTTTTCAAAAGCTTTAGACTTCTGTCACATCAAATATACATATCCGTACTGAGATAGATCATCGATAAAAATGATGAAGTAGACATAATTCCTCCTGACTGGCACATCAAATGGACAGCATACATCTGTATGTATTAGGGCAAGTAGGTCCGTGACCCTTTTTCTATGTCCTACAATAGAGAGTTTGATGATTTTGCCTTGAAGGCATGATTCATAAATTAGATATGACTCGAAAGTCAACAGACTCAATAGCCCAAATTTTTTTAATTTGTTAATCCTGTCTTCAGCTATATAACCTAGCCTAAGGTACCAAAGATACCTATCATTTAGACTATCCCTAGATCGCTTTGATTCTATGGCATTCATATTTTGCTCGATATTAAAAATAGAAACATCAATATATAACTGATAGAAATTATTTATAAAAAAATTACTTATAATTTTATTTCTTTCATAAAAAATATTACAATGGTCCTTAAGAAAACTAATTACATAGCCTTCCTATGCTAAACATGAAATAGAAATCAAATTTCTGCTTGCTGCAGGCACATAAAAACAGTCTCTAAGAACTAAATCTAATCCTGACAGTAATCGAAGAGGATAGGTTCTCATGGCCATAGCAGTAACTCTTGCTCCATTTTCGATACGTAGGATCATCTCACCATCCCTCAGCCTCCTGCTATCCTCAAAATTCTGCATAGAAGTGCATAAGTGAGCACTAGAATCAGAGTCAAGCACCCAACTAGACGTAGAAGAAATCATAAAGTTAGATTCTATAACGAGCATACCTCCAAAAGGACCTGCCTCCTTATTCTTCAGGCTGACTAGGTAAAGAGGGTAGTTCCACTTTCAGTGATCGTCAGTGTTGCAATGAAAATATTTTTTTTTGTCGGCCTTCTTCTTCAGCTCTACCTTTTTCTTCTTCCCACCATTCACCTTCTGCTTCTTCACGGACTTCTTCTTCTTCTCAAAAGACTTTCTCTTGGAAGAAGTCTGCTCCACAGCAAGCATTGAACCCTTTGAACCTTTCATAGAGAGCTTAGCAGTAAGCAGCATGTTAATTATAAGTTCGGCTAAGATATTTTTAAGTTTATGCATATGATAGTTCATGATGAACTGTCCATACGCATTAGTCAAAGACTGCAAAATTATATCAATCTGCAGATTCTGATCTAACTTGACATTGAGCTTCTCAAGCTCTTCTAAGTCCTTGATCATTATCAGATAATTATCTTGGACCGACTATCTATCACACATCTGAGCCTTAAAAAATCTTCTAATAACTTGATATTTGGTCATGCTACTTTATTTACCAAACAACTTTTGTAGGTGAGCCAACATTTGATGGCTAGTCTTAATATCTTAATATTGGCACTGGAGCTCATCGGACATCAAGTCCAACATGTAATACCTGGCTTTGTTATCTTCATCCATCTATTTTTATAGAGATGCTCTCTGATCAGCGACGGACGAATTGGTAAAGTGAGAGGATCTTATTCCAACACATGAGTCAATTTTTTAAAATCCAAAATAATTTGAAGTTTCGAAGCCAATCCTTATAGTTGGGTTCGGTCAGTCTATGGATGTCCAGAATACAGGCTAATGGATTGGACACAGACATTTTTCTGTAGAGAGTTAAAATTTTTAGTTAGATTTTATAATTAGACTTAACCAATTTATTTAAAATTTTTATTTTTAAATAAATTAGGCTTCTACTATTTGCTTGGATCCATACACTTTCTTAGCAGAGATACAAAAATCTTCATGATTATAGATTTCTAGTGGATAGTGCTGTCCTACCAACTGACTCATCACCTCACTTAATAATTATTGATGATGGATCAACCGATGAGTGGATAACTCTTATCCAATGGTTCTCTAATCATGGTAAATCCAAACTTGATCTCTAATTCATGAAGCTCACCGTGCCCGAAATATTGCTTCACTCCTTAGTTAAGTCAGACCCACCATTTGTACGAATTGGATTCTTGATTGGATCTCTCATCATATCCAAAATATTGAGCTCAACCTATCCTCCAACCCGAGCATCCAATGCCTAATAGATATGATTGCATCTTTTCGGTGCAACTGAACTACTGTATCCAACCAAGAATAATCAACCTCGGGAAGGGTCCGCACATCTACAATGGTGGAAGATCTTAGATTTAATATTTTCTTAAAAAAATTTAATTTAGATCTCTTTAAACTTGACTTGACTTAGTCATAACAATTATGACTAATCTAGTAGCATGGGTTGGCTCTAATTATTAGCCACCTTAAATTAGAACTGGATCGGCATAAATGGCCAGATAAGTGAGACTGATGGAAGGGATATGCCATTAACTCACACTACTATAAAAAAGAGCTACGGCAGCGGTTACGAACCATTGCCGTAGCCCAAAAAATTATTGCCATAGGCTATGGCAATGGTTCTTTAACGGTTGCTACTGCAGCCATCGCCGTAGCTCTATAACAGCGGTTGTTTGAACTGCTGCCATAGATAGTCTATTATAGTGATTTATAAATTACTATAATAGATCGACCTATAGCAGCGGTTATGTAATCGCTGCAATAGGTTATCTATGGCAGCGGTTACATAACCGCTGCTATAGATCGATCTATTATAGTAATTTATAAATCACTACAATAGACTATCTAGACCGCTGCCATAGGTAATCTATAGCAGCGGTTTCTTAACCGCTGCCATAGGTCTAATGCAGCGGTTGATACCGTTTGCATCAGGGATCTATGGCAGCGGTTGGCATGGATATAGTAGCGGTTATAAAATCACTACCATAGATCTTAAATAATTAAAAAATTATTTTTTTTATTTTTTTATATATTTTATCTGATAAATATAGATATATAACATAAAAAAATATAATAAATATAAAAATTATTCTAAAATGCTAAAATTTTATTATCGAATAAAATTTATTATAATATTTTTTAAAAAATAAAATACATCAAAAGTCTCCTAAATCTACGTCGTCGTCGTCGTCATCGGGAGCCGGAGCTGGAGCTAGAGTTGGTGCTAGAATCGGAGCCTGAGCTGGAGCTGAAGCTGGAATGTGAGCCAATATATCCTTGAATCCCGTGACTCCAAAACGTGCGCTGAGTGTCGATATCATATCTCTCACGATGCCCTTCAGATGAGATGCATGTTTTTCAATCCGATCTGCCTGCATCACAGCATGATCTGCCCGTGCCAATGCCTCCTCAAGCTCCTTTCGACTGACAATACCGAAAGTTTGTGAGAAGATGCTCGTCTCAAACTAGTAGCTCGTCAGCATGTGTCTGGGCCTACATCGGATCCTCTCAGAGTGCTCAGGCCCCAAGATCTGAGACAGATGGTCATGGGGCCAGAGGTATCCGGGTCATCGTGAGCTGCAACATTAATGAATATTAATCAATATAACATGTTGAACAATAATATTAGTATAGCATTAATAAATAGTCTCTAATATTAGTATAGCATTAATAACCGCTACCATAGGTAATCTATAGCAGCGGTTTCTTAACCGCTGTCATAGGTCTAATGCAGCGGTTAATACCATTTGCACCAGAAATCTATGGCAGCGGTTGGCATGGATATGGTAGCGGCTATAAAATCACTACCATAGATCTTGAATAATTAAAAAAATTAAAATTTTTATTTTTTTATATATTTTATCTGATAAATATAGATATATAACATAAGAAAATATAATAAACATAAAAATTATTTTGAAATGCTAAAATTTTATTATCGAATAAAATTTATTATAATATTTTTTTAAAAAATAAAATACATCAAAAGTCTCCTAAATCTACATCGTCGTCGTCGTCATCGGAAGTCAAAGTCAGAGTCGAAGCTGGAGCTGGAGTCAGAGCTGGAGTTGGAGCTGGTGCTGGAGGCAGAGCCAGAGCCAGAGCAAGAGCTGGAATGCGAGCCAACATATCCTCGAATTTCATGACTGCAAAATGCGCGCTGAGCATCGACATCATGTCTCTCACGATGCCCTTCAGATGAGATGCATGCTTTTCAACCTAATCTGCCCACATTGCAGCATGATCTGCCCGTGCCAATGCTTCCTCAAGCTCCTCCCGGCTAACGATACTGAAAGTTTGTGAGAAGACGCTCGCCTCGAACTAGTAGCTCATCAGCATGTGTATGAGCCTACATCGGATCCTCCCAGAGTGCTCAGGCCCCAAGATCTGAGATAGATGGTCATGGGGCCCAAAGATATCTGGGCCATCATGACCTGCAACATTAATGAGCATTAATCAATATAATATGTTGAACAATAATATTAGTATAGCATCAATAAATAGTCTCTAATAATCAATTGACGGGTCTATCATTATGCAATGCAATAAACAAAAGCAACAAGATATAAACATCTAAAAAATATTATGTAATAAATTCTACAACATATATTACATTCATAAATAATTAAGGATGAGCAACAGTCGTAGATCCGATCTCTTGCGTGAACCTTGGTGTTAATTCAGAAACCTGAAAGAAGAATAAAGTAGATGATGATGGCACCTTAGGTTTTAAAGTTGGAATCTTAGAGAGACATATCAAATTCTATTCGCTTAGAAGTTGAGCCGGCACCATGCCTAAGATAGTTGGCTCCGTGCCTGAGATATTCAGCTCAGATCCTCCCCCAATCGGCTCGATCATGGTCCAAGTTGGCTTGGCTGTATATCCGAGCCGGCTCGGCTGTGTGCCATCCCCTCCCCTCGATCACTCCCTCTCTCCCTCTCTCGATCTCTCTCACCGACGACAGTAGCGAGGCCGAATCCCTCCCTTCTAGTTTTTCCATCTCTCGATCTTCCTCTCTCCCTCTCTCGATCTTCCTCGCCAGCGAGGCCGAACCCCATCCCTCCCTCTCTCACTCTCTCGATCACCCTCGTCGGCAAAGTCGGACCCCCTCCCTCCCTCTCTCGCTCTCTCTCGATCTCCCACTCTCCCTCTCTCGATCTCCTTTGCTGGCGAGGTTGAACCCCTCTCTTATAATGATGGTGGCGAGGCCGGACCCCCTCCCTCCCAATGATGGCGGCTAGGCCGGATCCCTCCCTTCCTCTTTTTCTCTCTCGATCTTCCTCGTCAGCGACGACAGCGAGGCCGAACCCCCTCCCTCTCTCCCACTCTCGATCTCCCTTATCAGCGGCTAGCGAGCGACCGACCCTCCCTCTCTCAATCTGTCGGTCTCCCTCTCAGTCTCTCCATTTCTTAGTTTTGGATCCCGAAATTGGGTTCGATCTTTCGGGATCCATTAGGGTCTGAGTCTGGTACTTCAAGTACAGACTCATCAGGTATTTGGATTCGAATCTGGTACTAGTAATTAAAATTAGATCTGAATCTGAATATTCAAATTTTGATTCGAACTCAATCAGTTGACAGATCTAGTCTACAGCCGCCGACATAGCACAGCCCAAGGCTATCACCACGGCACGACCCAAAAATTACGGCAAGCAGATAATTATAATATTTATAATAAATATTTATAATATTTATTATAAATATTCTATAAATTATTATAAATATATATGATTAATAAATAATATTATAAAATTAAAAAAAATTATACCTACGGCTATAGAGAGCGGGTCGCACCGAAAGCTCTGAAGGTCGTCGACGACGATGCTAGAGGAGGACGATGGACACTAGAGGTAACCTACGAAAATAAAAGCAAGATAGTGAGATAGAGAAGAGAGAGAAAGAGGAAAGAGAGAGAGGAGATGGCCGGAGGATGGGGGTCGAGGGAGGAGGGTCACAGTGATGAGGAGGCCCAGGAGGCACAGTGATGGGAGGGTCGGCGATCGGGAGGGAGAGTATGGGGGGTGGGGGCAGGGAGGGCCAGTCGGGGATGGAGGGGTGGGGGTGGGAGGGTGGCGGGGAGGGCGGCCGGGGATGGGGGGAAGGAGGGGCGGCCGGGGAAGGGTGGGGGGTGGGGAGGCCGGGTGGGGGTAGTGGAGAGGGATGATCGGAGATGGGGGGGCTGGGGGGTGGCAGGGTAGCGGGGAGGGGTGGCCGGGGATCAGGGGAAGGAGGGGAGGGCGGGGGGTGGGGATTGCCGAGTGGCGGGGAGGAGCGGCCGAGAATGGGGGAAAGGAGGGGCGGGCGGGGAGAGGGTGGGGAGTGGGGGGGCCAGGTGAGGGGTGGCGGGGAGGGGCGGCCGGAGATGGAGGGGCTGGAGGATGGCAGGGTGGCGGGGAGGGGCGGCCGGGGTTGGGGGGAAGGAGGGGCAGCCGGGGGGAGGGTGGGGTGTGGGGGGGCCGGTGGGGGGTGGCAGGAAGGAGCAGCCGAGGATGGGGGGAAGAAGATGCGGTCGGAAGGAGGATGGGGGGCCGAGTGGGGGGTGGCGGGTGGCAGGAAGGGGTGGCCGAGGATGGGAGGCCGGAGGGGGAGGGGGAAGGAGGGGTGGCGTCGGTCGAGGGGGAAGGAGGGGCGGCATCGACCAGGGGGAAGAAGCCTCACCAGCGATAGAGAGGAGGGAGAGAGACAGAGAGAGATCGAGCGCGCATGAGAGGAAAGCAAGAAAAATTTAGAAATTTTTAACCTTACCTACGGTAGCGGTTATCAAACCACTGTCATAAATCTATGATAGCAGTTACCCAAAATCGCTGTCATAGATCTACGACAGCGGTTCTATAACCACTGTCATAGATCAATAGCAGCGATTTTTGATAACTGCTGCCGTAGATTGAAAATATTTTTTTATTTTTTTTAAATATTATATAATTTTAAAATTTAATATCTATCTTTACTATTTATTATCTAAATAATTATCATTAGAGTATCATCGCAAAAGATCGCCTCGATCCAATGACCCTAGATTCATCGATTAGAAAAATTTGATTTTGACAATCACAAACGACGATACGATGATCTGATAGATAGAGACCTTTGATAGATCTAAAAATCTACAATAATGATCTCGATGATGTTTGTAGTATACTATCAAAATTTTACTTCAATCGGATATCGTTATCATGGTCAATTTAGTACGAAATAATTTCGACCGTTAAATTAAAAATAAGCGATCAAAGGGTTAAACGGCATTCGATTATGAGATAATTTTTTAATTAAATAATTTTTATTATAATTTTAAATATTTTATATAGTGATGATAGTAAAATTTAAATTATTTTCGTATAAACTGTTCATGTTAAGCAGATATTGTAAAAGCACGAGCATAACAATCAGTGAAGTTTCAGAATAATTATTAGAAGATGTATAGTTTTAGATTGTTCTTTATCTCACGAGTTAAATTTTATAATTACCACCATAAAAAATGATTAAAGTAGTAGCTAAGATTATTTATAAATAAATTATCTCATAATCGAACATCGTTTGGTCCTTTGATCACTCGTTTATCATTTAACGATTGAAACTAACCTATACTAAATTGACCAAGATAACGATATCCGATTGAATTAAAACTTTGATAGTACGCTATAAACATCATCGAGATCATCGTTGCAGATTTTTAGATCCATCGGAGATCTCCATCTATCAGATCATCATATCGTCATTCGTGATCGTCAAAATTGAATTTTTTTGATCGACGAAGCTAGGGCCATCGGATCGAGGAGACCTTTTGCGATGATACTCTAATGATAATTATTTAGATAATGAATGATGAAGATGAACATTAAATTTTAAAATTATATAATATT
This sequence comes from Cocos nucifera, assembly GCA_006176705.1. Taxonomy (NCBI): domain Eukaryota; kingdom Viridiplantae; phylum Streptophyta; class Magnoliopsida; order Arecales; family Arecaceae; genus Cocos; species Cocos nucifera. Next base: position 1,525,139 of record QRFJ01000141.1, on the reverse strand, counting down.
TAAAAAAATAAAAAAAATATGGCAACAGTTATAATTAACCGCTGCCATAAATTAGCTTATAGCAGCGGTTCCTACTAACCGCTACTATAGGTCCGACTTATGGCAGCGATTTCACTAACTACTGATATAGATCCAACCTACAGTAGTGATTTTCGTTAACCACTGCTATATATCAGACCTATAGCAGCGGTTCATTGTAACCGCTATCATAGATCCGATTTATAGCAATGGTTAACGAAACCACTATCGTAGGATCTATAGCAGCAATTTCGAAAATCGCTGCCATAGTATGCACTGCTACATACCATTTTTGTAGTATTATCAATAAGAATGCATTCAGATCGAGTAGCTCTCAATTAAAAATCAATCGATCGTATTTGTTAGATTTATCTTAGACACCAAATTATCGAATCAGAACTAATTGGATTAGCCTACAATCTAGGCTCAAACCGTAGAGCCAAATTAGGTCTTGATTTGATCGAGTCACATCTTAGTGTGATTCAATCTTGACCCAGACTTAATCCTATTAGGCTGGTTAAATCTAAGCTTTTTTTGATCCCACCTAACCAACTCTTGATTCAGTTTGATCAATCGCTAGACCTAATTGAGCTACCCAAATCCGAACCTAAATTTTATAAAAGTATCTTAGATCTGAAAATTCATAATTTTTAGATCTAATTAATTTTATAATTTTAATTCTTAATTAAGTTTGGATTCATGAACAAAACATGTATCAAAATCTTAGGATTTCAGTATCTAAGATTTTATAGAAAATAAGTTCTGATTTCTGATTAAGGACGAAAGCGCGGCATCTCTACACGTCATAAGAACAATCCATCGAATGGGAGGAGAGGGTCTTTAAACCCTACTTTATTCTTATGACCGGATGGCTAAGAAAAATGCCCTAATCTAAAAATATATTTTCTAAAATAAAACAAGTTAGATCTAAATCATATATCATATATACAATCAAAGATCTAACTTATACATGCCTTGCATACGTCTCATGTATCATAACTCAATTGACTATGCATGCTTTTAGATCTAATATATCACATATTAAATCTAAAAAATAAAATTTTAAATTTGATCATATCAAAATAAAACTATTCTAGATAGTTTATAGAACTATTCTACAACTAGTCTAAGCATGAATCATTCATATCTCATATGAATAAATTAAAAATTAAAAATTTTATTTTCTATTTTTTAGATCTGATTACAATAATTATAATATCAAAAAAATAAAAATAAAATAGATCTAAAATTATATTTAATTAAATTAACAACATGATTATACTAGACTACACATAGAATTATTCTATTCCTAATCTAGTCATGCATCTCATACATTATAGATTTAAATCATATAATTTTTAATTTTTTAATTTTAGATCTAATCACATCTAATGTGATATCTAAAATTTTTTAATATCAGATCATAAATAAAAATTAAATCAGATCTAAAATAGATCTAAAAAATTATAAACATCAGATCTGAGGTAGATTTTTCTATAAAAAATTTTATGATCCGATCAGATATAAAAGTTCTCAGATCTGATTGAGATGATCCGATGTTAAAAATTAAAAATAAAATAAAATAAAATTTAATTTTAAGTATCTGATTGGATAATTTAATTATCCTGCGATGATTCTGATCGTTCCTAAGGTTTTGAAAGAAGTCAGGCACATGCCTGGCCTCTACCGGTATCCACGCGGATAGGATCTGAATATCTTCTCCTCATAAATCTTTCTTTAAAAGATCAAATTTGAATCTGATCTGTAAATCCTTCAAAATAATTTCTAAAGATAATCCGTCTGTCTCACAAACATCGTTACGTAAATGTTGAATCTTATGCCAAAAATCTTAGACCTTAGAGGAAGAGAGAGGATAGAAGGAGCATGGGGTATGAAGGGATGGCTCCTTTGGGCATAGAAAATAAATGTTACGTCAAAGCACAATGGCGTGAGAAAAGATTTTAAACCTTATGCGCCATTTAGAGTCCCTCTTTGACCTAACTTATTTGATCATTGAGACTTCAGAACTTATTCTCCACGTGAAACCCCAAATCTCATCTGGTTTTGATGCCAAAAATCAATATGTAAGATGGCAGCATGAGTAGATAAGAAAGAGTCCATTGTGCCTAGGACTCTTCTCTCAAGAGCTTGATCCAAATCAAACTCTATCAAAATTTAGTCAAAACTTTACCATAAATTATGAAATTTGGTACACCCATAGTATGACTCGAGCCCTATCACATATCCAAAAATTAGAGTAAAATAATTTTTAAAGAATTTTCTAGAAGTATCGATCAGGTGACCCTCAATTCTCCCAAATAGATCAACTTTTGATCCTAGTCCAATTGCACTAGGAATGGATTTAATTTCTATAATTATTATGACTTGGACTTATTCCAGTCTGATGAAAATAAATTCATTCAAGATACAAAAGTGAGTCAAATCAAATTTGACTCGGTTATGATAAATCAGAAAGATTACAGAAGGAGAAAACTAGGCTCAATCATGTACAAGCATGATTATCTTGAACCTGATTGGATCTAATCCAAATCAATCAAATTGGGTTAGCTTAATTGATGACATCCAGATCCAATTTTTTGTTTGTGTAATCCAGTTAAATTTAATTCCGTATGGTAATGAGACATGTCATGATCTTTATCATCGACATCATCAAAACATCTTTCAATAGAACAGAACTTTTCTGATTCACACAATTAGAATGATTGATCATCAAAATCATTTTAATTGCTCCCAAAATTCATTAGTGACAACTAACAATATATGGTGGTAACTAATCAGAACTGAAAATGAATCTCTCGGTGCAGCTACCTGTATGATTGGGTTCTTCTATCTTGAGCTCCGATAGGATTACGATTAAGATGAACTCGTCAAACCCAACATTTGTCATATGAATTAAACATTTGATTCAAGTCCAATGTGAAATCCTAATAGAAACTCTTTCTATCATTTTCACTCTACCATGGCCATGGGCTTAAGGACTCAATCTTATGATTATCATAGGGCTACTCATCATCTACTAAGGTAGATAGTCCCCTATTGGTGCAATCCAATTCCTATAATGAACATGCTATAGCCAACATACATCTCAGAATTTCGAATGGCTAGGAGACTGAGTTATGGTATAGTTAAACTATAACACTCTCAAGGTGAACTGCTGATGCACCTCGGATCAAAAAATCAGACACATCACTGCAGCATCAAGCCAGTCATCGACGAGAAGGTAGACTTTCTTATGACTGCTCGAGATGGTCACGCCCAGTGTCCTCATTCTCTAACGAGTATCTATACTCTCACTCTCCACACCATAAACTTAAGACTCAACTATCCTAAGAAAGCGATCGTACACCAACCTTTCAGATCGATCACCATCCTCGAGATGATCCTACGGTCGGAAGTAATTTATGAGTTAATTATTAAAATTTATATCTTAAATTTTCAACTCTTAAAAGTATGAATTGTCATTATTATTAACTCAAAAGATGTATCACAAATACTTTAAATATATAATATGATAAAAAATAATTTTTTATTATTTTATAGTTAAAATTATAAAATTATTTTTAAAAATATATGATAAGCGGCAGTCAATGTATATATCTAACAGCGGTCTCCTTCGATGACTTGCTCCGTTGCAGGGTCTGCTCCCCTTCTAGGAGTCAATCGAGCATTAAATGCCAAACAATTGCTGGATGGCGTTGCAGATTGGCCGTCGCGCATGGTGTAAGGTCCCTTAATCCGTTGGTACCAAAAAGTTTTAAAAAAATATTAAGATCATTTAACTCGAGGTTGAATTGAAGCTACCTACTATCTCAACGATCTGGACGGTATATGATCGCAAGGATTTACATGATATGTGGAACCATCTCGTAGAATTTGGTCAACTATTGAGTCAATGGTATTTTTATCCTTCTATAACCTCGTATAATTTCGCCGGGGTTCGCTCATTGAAAGGAAGTGAAAGGACCTAATTGCTACTACAGTGAACTTTACAATAACTTCGAAAAAGATGAGCAGTAATGTGCAAATATCAAAGACGTTCGGGATTAATCCAAAAAAAAAACTCCTAAAATCAACATGCAGTTGATCCAGGTCATGCTATAGTTGCTCGGTACTTCGGCATCTCTATTTCTATGTATTAATTGATATTTCAGGATATTGCAAATTTCTTACTGGGTTTTATTAGTTTGCCACGATGATTGAGATAATTCTAAGATCTTAATTTAACTAGCTACGGATCATCCACCATGACAGCTAAATCAGCCTTTAAAATCCTTTTGGCACAAAAACTTTCTCCAAAGCTTGAACAACATGGAGGTTGAGTTAGGCTACTTAAATGTAAACCACAACTTGATTTAAATTGCTTTTTGGTCTGATATTATATCCAAATCTAACTCATTCACTCAGTGAACCAAAGTTGAAGATATATTGAATATTTTTTCTAGTAAAAGAAGTGTTGTATATGCTAACAAGGCATACGTGCACTGTACATTCAAAAATTAGTTAACTAAAAGTTATAGAACTTGAGTTACCGTTGCCTCTATGCATCTTAATAAAGCTCCTGACCCAGATGGTTTCCCACCAATTTTTCAACTATGTTGGCCTATCATCCAAAATAGGGTGGTGGCTGCTATTCAGCATTTTCAGCTTCATGCCTCCTACTTGGACACACATACATCACACCACTACCAAAAAGGTATCTCCTCAATCTTCAAATGATTATCATCCTATTAGTCTCTGCAATATGATTTATAAGATAATTGCTAAGGTATTAGTTAATCAGCTTGAGCCACTCATTTTGTCCTTAGTTTCTATTGAGCAAGAGGCTTTCGTTCCTGATAGGAGTATCAATTATCATATCATGCTTGCTGTGAGAACCAATGTGGGCATATATTTAGTCTCATATCGATTATTTGCTGAAATGATCTTGAATATTTATATAAGACCATGAAACTCAAATAATACCTTATGGCTAGCCTTTTTAGGCGAGATCCTGAGTTATGATAAATGGTATTAAAACCGATCCAGCTCATATCTATGTAGACTAGAAGATACTATAGTATAGATTTATTGGACTAACCATGGACCGATCATGGTATTTGTAAATGAAAGTATAGATTTGGATCCTTAGCTTGGTAAGGATGTCAGGACTAAAAGGAGGGAGTATGTGAGGATCCATACGAACGTATATTTAGTTTCATATCGATTATTTGTTGAAAAGATTTTGGATACTTATATAAGGCCAGAAAATATAAATAATACTTTCTGGCTAGTTTTTTTAGATGAGGTCCTGAGTTATGATACTTGTTTAGGAACTTATGCACTTAGTTACTAGGGTTGCTCACTCTAAATGCCTAATGTTGCTTAAGGTAGACATGGAGAAGGCTTATGATCGTGTACATTAGCGATATCTTTATTCGATTCTTTCACAATTTGGCTTTCATTGTAGATTTATAAATTAGATTATTGCCAATGTTTCCTACCCCAAATTGGCAATGTTATTCAATGGTTCCCCCTTTAATTGGTTCTCTATAACTAAGGGATTGTGCTAGGATTGTCCCTTGTCTCCATATCTTTTTATTTTATCTTTCCAGGCTCTCTCTTATATGTTATCTACTGTTGTGCAACATAATCTGCTTAAAGCCTTCAAGCCTCATGGAGGATCTATAATTTTTCACTTACTATATGTAGATGACTATATTCTTGTAACTCGAGCTACCATTTCTGATGCAACCTATCTAGCAGCTATTTTGGATGCCTATTGCCATCTATCTGGTCAATTGGTGAATTAGTCCAAATCCTTCATTTTCTTAAGTCCCAGCACTCCTACCTTAGCAAAGAATGGTACTGCCCATATGTTTCATGTTCCTTAAAAGCAGCCTCCTTAACAATATCTTGGTGTTCCTATCTCAGGCTCCAAGCTTCATGCTACTGATTTTCACCCATTAATTATTAAGGTTATCAATAAAATTGATGTTTGAAAATGGAGGATGCTATCCTTTGTCGGACGGGCCATACTTATTCAGTCAGTTTTAATCGCTACCCCACTCGACATGTTGACATCCACTCATATTCCACTATTCATCTTACAAAAGCTCAAAAAGTAGTTTCATGAATTTCTATGGGGTCACTCATCTAAAGAAAAGGGCATGCACCCTAATGCTTGGCAGTCGGTGTATGAATCTAAGGCTAATGGAGGTTTGAGCTTCTTATTCTTAACAAAGTACAAATAGGCTTCCCTCGCAAAAGTTGCTGCCCAGCTCCTTTTGTATCCTTCTTTCTTATGGGTGCAGGTGGTTAAGGCTAAATATCATTTTTCTAGCACTTGGTTTAACTATATCAAGCCCCCTCATGCTTGCACTATTTGGACCCACCTATGTCTTGTTGACGCTAAGCTGAATTTTCAAACTCAATGGTTGCTGGGAGTAGGCAAATCCATTCACCTTTATACTGATCCTTAGATCTCTAAAATTCCTTTGGATGCTTGGCCCACCTATTTCAACATTTATGCCATAGGCTACAATCTCAAAGTGTCTCATATTATCAAAAATGATAGAACTTGGAATACAGATTTGATGTTCCAATTATTTTCCCCTGAACTTATCAAGCATATTCTCACTATTCCTATCCCTCATGGTCTGTGGTCAAATCAGTTGGTGTAGGCTTCCTTTAGATCTTCTCAAGTAAAACTTAAGGATTTTTATAAATTGTCAACCATTGATTCATGTTTATGTCTACTTTCACTTGGATTTGAAAGTTACCGATGCAGCCAAGGGTCAGAACCTTCCTTTGGAAACTTTAATGGGGCAGACTGCCCTGTAAAAATACTTTAGCAAATCATTGTGTTGACGCAGGAACTGATCATCGCCGGAGTCCGCCGGAGTGGAGGCCGATGAGGTCATTGTCGGGGACCTGCAAAATAAAATTTCGTCCGGAGCCGGTGGGGGGATGGCTCCGGCGGGATCCTCCGATGATCAAGTCAGCTCTGGCCAACAGGAATGGAGTGCTCGAAAATGAGTTCTGGAGCTTGAAAAAGAAGAGGAGAGCTTGGGGATTAGAGATGTTAGAGTTAGCATATCTGAAGGATCCTTTATAGGCGGAGCTTAGTTGATGGTGCTGGCCATACCGCCTGACAGAGAGTCATTAGGGCCCGCATGAAGTTCGGTACGGAGAAGAAGGCGTCGTCAGGTGGATGATGACAGCCATACTGGCAGGTCGTGGACCGCATGGAGTTTGGTACGGAGAGAAAGGTGTCGTCAGGTGAATGGTGACAGCCATACTGGCAGATCGTGGACTGCATGGGGCTGGTTATAGAGAGAGTGGTGTCGTCAGTAGTGGCGGTCATATCGTCCGATCTTGTTGCCTATTACAGACTGATGGCGATAATTCGTTCAGAGGAGTTTGGACTTGTAGGAGAGTTCGGATGAAAGAAAAGCTCGGAAGAAGCTCGGCCGTAGAGAAGTTCGGAGGAGCTCGGTCGGCTGAAGGGATGGCCGCTTGAGGAGTTCGACCGAGAGATGACCGCTGAGGAGTTTGGGCGCTGGGGGATTTCGTTAAAGCCTGGCCGCTTGGAGTTCAAGGAGCTCGGCCGGCTGAAGGGACGGCCGCTTGAGGAGTTCGGTCGAGGGACGACCGCTGAGGAGTTCGAGCGCTGGGGGATTTCGTTAAAGCCCGATCGCTTGGAGTTCAAGGAGCTCGGTCGGCTGAAAGAACGGGTTGAGGAGTTCGGCCGAGGGATGACCGTTGAGGAGTTTGGGCGCTGGGGGATTCCGTTAAAGCCCGACCGCTTGGAGTTCAAGAAGCTCGGTCGGTTAAGCAGCTCGATCGGCTGTAAGAATTTGACTAAGATCCATCCGCTGAAGCTTTTTCGTGGCTACTGACTGCATCAGACTGAGCACCAAACTTGACTTCGATGAGAGCGGAATTTATTCCCAACAATAGTCCTCCCCACTCTCGAGCTTGAAAATCGAGGAAAGAAAGTACAGAAAAGGCGACTGTCGAAGTCCTCTTCTGGGCTCCGCACTGGTTTAGGTCGAAGCTTGGGGGAGATCTCATCTTTTGATGAAGTTGGTGCTGAGGTTGAAGATCGGAGAGGATCTCATCTCCTATCGAGGTTGATACGGGTGCCCGAGAGAATGCTTATCTCTGGCCGGGGTTGTCTCGGGCTCTACCTTTATCCGAGGTCTCTCGGACGCTCTAGCCGAGGTCGTCGCAGGTCTTACCCATAACCGAGGTTGTCAGTCGTTTTGGGAGAGATCTTATCTCTAGTCGACGTTGATGGAGATCCTGTTCTCTGTGGACTTTGGAGCTCGGATTTGAACTTTGCTCACGCTAGGATGAGGTTCTCCTCCTATTCCTAACGGGCCGTGGGGGCACATACGGATCATCGTCCGTGCTTCTCCCCCCATCTCATCTAAGGTGGACAAGGTCTTCGACTTTGCTCGCATTAGGACGAGGTTCTCCTCCTGCTCCTAACGGACTGTGGGGGCACATACGGACCGTCGTCCGCGCTTCTCCCCCCATCTCGTCTAAGGTGGACGAGGCTTTCGACTTTGCTCGCATTAGGACGAGGTTCTCCTCCTGCTCCTAACGGGCTGTGGGGGCACATTCGGACCATCGTCTGTCTCCCCCCATCTCATCTAAGGTGGACGAGGCTTTCGACTTTGCTTGCATTAGGACGAGGTTCTCCTTCTGCTCCTAACGGATTGTAGGGGCACATATGGACCATCGTCCGTACTTCTCCTTCCATCTCGTCTAAGGCGGACGAGACCTTCAACTTTGCTCGCGTTAGGATGAGGTTCTTCTCCTGCTCCTAACGGGCTCTGGGGGCACATATGGACCGTCGTCTGTGCTTCTCCCTCCACCTCGTCTAAGGTGGACGAGGCCTTCAACTTTGCTCGCGTTAGAACGAGGTTCTCCTTTTGCTCCTAATGGGCTGTGGGGGCACTTTCACCCGCCCCTTCCCTATCACCACATTAATCCTTTCGCCAGAAAATAATAATGCTGAGCGAAGAAGTTTTATTGAAGGAAGTCTACTGGTAATACATCCTCAGATTTTCTGAGTTCCAAGGTCGGGGGAGCACTACTCTTTCGAGCTCCTTCAAGCGATCGGTCCCGAGCCGGATGACTTCCACCACTTCGTACGAACCTTCCCAATTTGGGATGAGCTTCCCCTGACTATGAGGCTGGGAGATGGCGGCTCGCCAAAGCACTAGGTCCCCCACTCTGAACGTCTTTCCCCTAACTCTGGAGTTATAGTACTGGGCCACCTTCCGTCTGTAGGCTGCCATCCGGATACGGGCCTCCTCCTTTCTTTCTTTCAGCAAGTCGAGGTTAACTCTGAGATCCTGGGGGTTGAGCTACTCGTCAAAGCCCACGACTCATGCGGACGGGAGCTGAAGTTCAATCGGGATAACCACCTCCATGCTGAAGGCCAAGGCGAAGGGTGTCTCTCCGATCGACATTCTTTGAGTAGTTCGATATGCCTAGAGGATGTGGTAGAGTTCGTCCACCCAAGCCCCTTTAGCCCTGTCGAGCCTTGTCCTGATGTCTTGCAGCAGGGTCCGGTTGGTCACCTCACCGATGTGAAATGGTGGAAGATGTTCAGCCCTTCGTAAAATTCGACGAACCTTGCTTCAGCGAATTACCGTCCATTATCGGTTATAAGAGTTCGGGGTATGCCGAACTGGTAGATTAGTGACTTTCAGATGAAGTCCTGCACCTTGATCTCGGTGATCTTCGCTAGCGGTTCGACTTTGACCCACTTGGTGAAATAATCGATAGCGACCAGGAGGAACTTTCGCTGCCCCGACGCTGTTGGAAAGGGGCCGAGTATGTCCATTTTCCACTGCGCAAATGGCCAAGATGCGCTGAGCGGAGTAAGCTCGGATGTCGGCTGCCTTTGCATGCTGGCATTCTTTTGACAGCGATCGCATTTCTTCACATATTCCACGAAATCGTGGAACAAGGTCGGCCAGTAATACCCCTATCGAAGTAGTTTTTACGATAGGGACCTGGCTCCCGCGTGGCTTCCTTAAAGCCCTTCGTGCACATCCCATAGCGCGAGGTTGGCCTTTGAAGGTTGGAGACATCTCAGCAATAGAAGGGAGTACGATCTCTTATACAATTTGCCTTCATATAAAATGTAGCGGAAGGCCTGATTCCTGAGCTTTCGAGCTTCTTTTCGATCGTGAGGAAGAATTCCCTCTTTAAGGTAGGTGACCAACGGATCGATCCAACTGAGCTTGAATTCCATCTGTAGGACGGCCTGAGGTTCCTCCGTGGCTAGGTATTTCAAAATTTTCAGAAATACTTTCTTAGGTAGTTCGATCGGGGCTGAAGTGGCCAACTTAGAGAGAAGATCGGCTCTCGCATTTTCCGCCCTCGAAACATGCCGAACGTCGAGACTATCGAAGGCCGGGGCCAAATCCTGCACTTTCCCGAGGTACCTCGCCATTCCTTCCTCCCGGGCTTCATAGCTGTCGTTGACTGACCGACCACCAACTGAGAATCGCTATAGACTTGAAGCCGATCTACCTTCAATTCCCTTGCTATCTTTAATCCGATGATCAGCGCTTCATATTCGGCTCCATTATTGCTCGTGGAAAATTCGAAGCGTAGCGCGTACTCGACGATGACTTCTTTGGGGCTGACCAAGACCAGACATGCACCAGCTCCAGTAGAGTTGGACGAACCATCCACGTGCAAGGCCTAGAAGCCTTTGGAGAGGTTCGACTGTGATAATTCGGCTTCGTCCAGACTCGGTCCCACTCTGGCATCAGCCCCGCTCTATCTAAGCTCGACTTCGATTGGGATGGTGCATTCCACCATAAAATCCGCCAAGACCTGGACTTTGATCGACGGCCTGGGTCGGTAGTTGATGTCGAACTCCGTGAGCTCGATTGCCCATTTCACGATTCTTCTGGAGGTGTCCGTCTGGTGAAGGACTGCTTTTATTAGTTGGTCCATGAGGACCATCACGGTGTGCTCCTGAAAGTAAGGTCGGAGCCTCCTGGCAGCAATTAGAAGAGAGTAAGTTAGTTTTTCTAACTTAGAGTATCTGGTCTCTGCATCCCTCAGGACCCGGCTCACGTAGTAGATCGATCGTTGCGTCCTCGCTTCTTCTTTGACTAGGACCACCGCCAGAGCCACCAGGGAGACAGCTAGATATAGGAATAATTCTTCTTTAGGTTTGGGCTTCGCCAGCAGTGGAGGTGAGCCGAGATAGTTTCTAAGCTCTTCGAATGCCCGTTGGCATTCCACCGTCCAGCAAAAGTCCTTCGATCGTCTGAGAACTTGGAAGAAGGGCGTGTATCGTTCGGCCAACCTTGAGATGAAGCGATTTAGGGATGCCACCTTTTCGATCAGATGCTGAACTTCCTTGATTGTCCTCAGAGCAGTCATCTTCTGGATGGCTCGGATCTTCTCCGGATTTGCTTCGATTCCACGTCTCGACACCATGAACCTCAGAAACTTTCTGGAGGTCACACCAAAGGTGCATTTGGTCGGGTTCAGCTTCATTTTGTGCTTCTTGAGTGCACCGAAGGTCTCTTTAAGATCAGCGAGGTGGTCTATCGAAGCTCGATTTTTGACAAGCATATCATCCACGTATACCTCCATGTTGCGGTCGATCTGCTCTTTGAAGACCTTATTAACCAAGTGCTGGTAAGTGGCTCCTGCATTTTTGAGTCTGAACGGTATGATCCTGTAGCAATAAAGACCACGATCAGTAATAAAAGCGGTCTTTTCTTCATCCTCAGGCGCCATCTGTATCTGGTTATAACTAGAAAAGGCATCCAGGAAGGTGAGGAGCTCATGGCCCGAGGTTGCATCCACCAGCTGGTCGATCCTGGGCAGGGGGTAGATGTCTTTCGGGCAGACCTTGTTCAGCTTTTTGAAGTCGACACACATCCTCCACTTATTATTCACCTTTCTGACGAGGACCACGCTCGAGACCCAGGTCGGATAATTAACCTCTCAGATGAGTCCGACTTGGAGGAGCTTGTCTACTTCTTCGACGATCGCTTTCTGCCTCTCTGGGGCATGGTGGCGCATCTTTTCTCTTATCGATCGATGTCTTGGGTCGACGGCCAGCCGATGCTCCATGACTTCGGCGTCAATCCCTGGCATCTCCGCTAGGGTTCAGACGAAGACGTCCGCATTTCTCCTGAGAAAGGCGACGAGCTGCTCTCGAACCCCATCTGCCAATTTGGAGTCGATCTACATAGCGTGCTCCGAATTTCCGTCATTTAAGAAAATGGAGATGAGGTCCTCCATAGGCTCGCATCGCTCCTCGGTGAGATCATTGCGGACGTCCAGGCCGTCAACAAGATAAGTATCGGATCGTTTTTCCTTATGCAGGGTGATTGAATAACAGTACCTCACCAAAGCCTGATCTCCTCTGACTTCTCCGACCCCGCAACCCATCGAAAACTTCATCTTCAAATAACAGATCGACACCATCGCCTGAAGTGCATTTAGACCAGGTCGGCCGAGAATCGCATTATAGGCGGACGAAGTCTTCACGACCAGGAAGTCGATCTATATTTTGGCCAATCTCGGGCATTGCCCTGCTGTCACAGCCAGAGTTATCATGCCTTCGATCGATACGATGTTGCCAGCGAATCCCACCAGCGGGGAGTTCATAGGCCTCAAGCGGTCCTCGGATAGGAACATTTTTGAGAAGGCATCATAAAATAATACATCGGCCGAGCTTCCATTATCCATCAAAACATGGTGTACATCATAGTCTGCAATGTTTAAAGAGATTACAACCACATCATTATATGAAAATTGAATCCCCTGGCCGTCCGCCTCGGTGAAGGTCATGGGCTCCATGGTCCTCCACCTCTTTACCAGTCCCTTGGATGTGCTAGCCTCTCCTTGTCGAAGTGCTCCCGAGATAGTGTTAATGACGCCAAGAGGTGGCCGATCTTCTTGCTGGTTTCCATCACTTGGCGGTAATGCCCTAGGCTGATCTTTTCGCTCTTCAGGTCATCTCCGTAGAAATCGACCAAGTCTACCTCGCCTGACGAGCTCTTCGATCTCGTCCTGGAGCTGGATGCACTCCTCAGTGTCATGGTCGTGGTCACGATGATAGAGGCAGAACTTATTGGGATTACATCTGCTGGGATGGGAACGCATTCTCTTCAGCCTCGAAAGTCGTTTCTTGATCTCAATCAGCACTCGGATCTTTGGGGTGTTGAGGGGGGCATAGCTATGGAATCATCATCGGAGGGAACCTCGGTGCTGGGGGGAACCCCGGTGTGCCCTCCTGTCGGGGGTTCCCTACCCCTGAACTCGAGGGAGAGTTCAGGCTCACCCACGATTAGGGGGAGTCTGGGAGCGCGGTCGATCTTTAGTCCGCTTCCTTCCTTCGGCAGGCCTGCTTAGCCCACTGATTTGCCGATTGTCACTGGCTTCGCCATCCTTAGCTTCGAAAACCTTCTCTGTTCGGACATAACTTTCGGTCCGAGCCAGCATGTCGATAAAATCCTTGGGATACTTCTTCTCCAGGAAGAACAGCAAGTCATTCTTCTGAAGGCCGCCCTTGAGGGCGGCCATGGCGACCGACTGATCCAGGTTCCAAACTTCTAATGTGGCAGTATTAAATCGGATAATATAAGCCCAGATGGATTCTTCCTCCTTTTGTCTGATGGCCATTAAGGAATCCGAGCCTCGGCGTGGATGCCGGCTATTGATGAAGTGGGCCGCAAATTATTGGCTCATCTGATCAAATGATAAGATGGTACTCGGCTTAAGCGCAGAGTACCAATTCCTAGCAGCCCCCTTAAGGGTGGAGGGGAAAGCTCGGCACAAGATAGCGTCTGACGCACCGTGGAGCAATATGGTTATCCAGAAGGCCTCCAAGTGGTCGATTGGATCGGTGGTCCCATCGTAGCTCTCAAGCTGCGGAAGCTTGAAGTTCGGTAGGACCGGTTTCTGCATAATTTTATGCGAGAAGGAAGGATCAGTACAAATGTCATCACCACGGGAGGAGGAAGCGTAACGGAGCTCCTCGATTCGTCGACTCATTTCTAAGAGTCTTCGATCTAGGAGGTCTTCACGATCTTTGATCTCCAAAGTCTTCTGGCATACGGGTGCGAGGCTTCCCCCTGGATCGAGCCACGATCCGAGCAGGGGCTCTCTCTCCTTTGCTTCCCCCTTTCAGGGATCGGAGGTTGGGTAGCCTAAGTCGGCCATTTCTGGTTCGGGCCGCACGACTCTGGGGAGTCCCGCTTTGTTTGAGCCGGTGTCGAGGTCTGTCGGTGCATAGCCTGCACCGCCTGTACCATCTGCACCACCTCCGTGAGGCCGCGAACCTGCTGGACGAACAGGTTAAACTGCTCCGCATCCACCATGACCACCGATGGAACCCGGGGCGCATAGGTTGGAGCGAGAGCGGACGGATCTGAAGGAGATTGGGCCGCTGAGTGCCGAGTCGAAGCCCTCCTGGGAGGCATTTTCTCCTGGAGGATGAACCCTTAGAGGGGAAGAAAAAAGATCTCCAGAGAGAGAGAGAGGGATCGTCACCGAGCACTCCTTTAAGAACAAGGGGACGCCCTCCTTCTAGCGCTAATCTATTGACACAGGAACTGATCATCGTCGGAGTCCGCCGGAGTGGAGGCCGATGAGGTCGTCGCTGGGGATCTACAAAATAAAGTCCCATCTGGAGCCGGTAGGAGGGTGGCTCCGGCAGGACCCTCCGACGATCAAGTCAACTCTGGCCAACAGGAATGGAGTGCTTGAGAATAAGTTTCGGAGCTTGGGGAAGAAGAGGAGAGCTTGGGGATCAGAGAGGTTAGAGTTAGCGTATCTAGAGGATCCTTTATAGGCGAAGTTTAATTAATGGTGACGGTCATACCGCCTGGCAGAGAGCCGTTGGGACCGCATGAAGTTCGGTATGGAGAGAAAGGCATCGTCAGGTGGATGGTGACAGCCATACTAGCAGATCGTGGGCTGCATGGAGTTTGGTACGGAGAGGAAGGTGTCGTTAGGTGGATAGTGACAGCCATACTGGCAGGTCGTGGGCCACATGGGGCTGATTACGGAGAGAGTGGTGTCATCAGTAGTGGCGGCCATATCGTCCGATCTTATTGCCTGTTGCAGATTGATGGCGATAGTTCGTCCAGAGAAGTTCGGACTTGTAGGAGAGTTCGGCTGAAGGAAAAGCTCGGGAGGAGCTCGATCGTAGAGGAGTTTAGAGGAGCTCGGCCGGCTGAAGGAACGGCCGCTTGAGAAGTTCGGCCGAGAAACGATCGCTGAGGAGTTCGGGCGCTGGGGGATTCTGTTAAAGCCCGGCCACTTGGAGTTCAAGGAGCTCGGCCGGCTGAAGGGACGGCCGCTTGAGGAGTTCGGCCGAGGGACGACCGCTGAGGAGTTCGGGCGCTGGGGGATTCCATTAAAGTCCGACCGCTTGAAGTTCAAGGAGCTCAGCCGGTTGAAGGGATGAACGTTTGAGGAGTTCGGCCGAGGGACAACCGCTAAGGAGTTCGGGCACTGGGGGATTCCGTTAAAGCCCGGCCACTTGGAGTTCAAGGAGCTCGGCCGGCTGTAAAAATTCGACTAAGATCCATCCGCTGAAGCTCTTCCGTGGCTACTGGCCACATCAGGCTGAGCACCGAACTTGACTTCGGCGGAAATGGGGTTTATCCCCAACACTGGTATCCCATTGTGACTTATGTCCATCAGCTATGAAAGACATTGACCATGTGATAATACACCGTCTTTGCTTGGGATTGTTGGTATATTCTAAATACCATGTGACGATTGAATTTGACCCCTCTTTCCTTATTTGCTTTGTTTGATTTCATGTCAAATGGCTAGGGGGAGGAGAGTTCTAAGTCCCTTGTAGCATATCTCCCTTGGTTCTTATGGTATTCTGGGAATGGCAGACGATTTCATCATAGCCTTGATTTTAATTGGAGTTTGGTCAGAAAGGCATTCTGATTGGAGTTTGGTCAAAAAGGTATCCTTTCGAAGGTAAATATAAGATTCATAGAATTGACATTTTACAAAAATCTGCTTTCGACTTTTTCATTGAAGGAAGATCGAATTTTTCTCTACTCAAATCCTCTTTTCTTGCTTTCTAGCTTTTCACTTTTACTTTTTGTTCTCAAGGCCTTAGCCAACTTAAGCATAGGGGGATCCTAAATCGGAGGATACCCCATCAGTTTTTGAAACTTTCTTACAGATTGGTCCATGATCTACGTCGGTCCAACCCGATTTAGCTCTCCAGCTTGTATTCTTTTGGACGATCTAAAGTTTTATTGCAACATTAATAAATAGATCGAATTTGGTTGGCGATTTTTTGATCGAACTCACATCGACCCAATCTGTACCCAATTTGATCCGATCTAATTGCCATCTCTAGTGAGAACCATTCTTACAGAAGAGAGGTAAATCTCAGCTGGGTTACTTTCTTGGTGCATCAAAATATGCTCTATGTGAAGTTGTAGGAATCTAAACTGACCGAGGACTTACTCAATTGGCCACACCCGGTTCATTGTTACTGGAAAGAAAAATAAGATAAATGAGTTAGCTAAAGCCAAAACAGTTATTGACCGATTTAATTGTTACTATAACAAGATCGTAACCACAAGCATTTTTCTCTCTCAAACGCGAAGTTTTTTATCCCCAACAATCAACATTTCAAATTGTTCATGTCAGAGTCTGAATCTTTTGTTATCAACATTTCAAAGCTCTCTCTCTCTCTCAAGATGATCGATGACTCGAGGACCCCGGACTTGCTGCCTTCTGTGCGAATGTGACTGCCAAACCCGTTAGCCCTTCAGGGGAAAGTAAATGCACCATATGAAGGCCGACTTCTAGTCTACATATCTAACTTTCGGAGATGGTTCCAGTGAGAGCTACATGTGATCGTAAAGACCAAGAGCAGGTGAAGCTTGGAATTTTGTAGCAAGTAAAACAAGAAATTTCTTCTGCTTTTGAAAGGGAGTGCTCCTTGGAAAAGACGGAAAGAGGGATTATGCATGGAATCGACCAATTAAGAGCGTTACTAATAAAAGAAAAGGAAATCATATACATGGTCAGAGGATTCACATTCTTTGACATATAAAGTCATGATGATCTTCGGGAGGGACAGGTGTTGTATCTTTTGCGCAAAAGAAGCATTCACATTCTTCTTCATGGGGGACGGTTGTTTCTCTATCCCACGCGTCACTTCTAGCCTTCTACATTAATAAAGTTTGGGTGGCTTTTCTACCTTCTTTCCCCTCAGACAAAAAGGAAAAAAAAAATAATCTATCATCCATCCACCTGCATAGACCGGTGGATGATCCAAAGGTGGATTCGTGCGAAGGAAGATGAATCCTTTGGCACGAACGACACAATCCCTATCCCTCAGATTCTTGATATTGAAAAATTATTAAATTAGTGGAGTCCAAATAGGTTGAGCCAGGCTACTCAAATATAAACTACAACTTGATTTAAATTGCTTTTAAGCCTAATATTATATCCAAATCTAACTCATCCTGTCAGTAAACCAAAATTGAAGATGTGTTGTTCCTTCTTCTTTTTTTTTTTTTTAATCAAGATGTGTTGTATATGCTAGCAAGGAAATCGTTCACTACATATTAAAAAAATCAATTAATTAAAAATTATAGAATTTGAGATAAGATTTATAAAATTCATAGATTAAATAGAGAGTATTATTGTTGTTGGTGCAGAATTTAGTTGACGTCAGATTGAACTGGAGTGGAAGAGGACGAGATCGTCATCGGTGACCTACAAAATAAAATTTTGTTCGGAGCCGGTGGGGGTGGCTCCGGTAGAACTCTTCGATGGTCAAATTAGCTCTGACCAACAGAAATGGAGTGCTCAGTGTGGAGTTCGGCAGAGTTTCGAAGAGGAGAGAAGAGCTTAGAGCCTAGAGTAAGCATATCTAGAGGGTTCTTTTTATAGGTGGAGCTTGTTGTAACTGCCTTGATTAATGACTGTCGTAACCGTCCTGATAAATGCCAATCATGATTGACTTGATAAATGCCGATCGTGTTGTCTTGATAAATGACAATTATTATTGTCGTGATAATTATAACCGTTCAGTAATGGGATTGCCTGTAAGAATCCGTCAACAGTCTGTAAGGAGTTCAGCTTTCATAGAAATCCAACTGGAGGAGAAGTCCGACCGCTGAGGAGTTCGGCTCCCATAGAAGCTCGGCTGCTGGAGGAGTTCGAAAGAAGTTTGGCTCTTAGAGAAGTTCGACCGCTAATGAGCTCGGTCGGAGCTCGGTCGCTAATGAGTTCGACCGGCTGAAGGAGTTCAGAAAGGACTCGTCCGCTGAAGCTTTTCTGTGACTACCGGTTGTATTGTCCACTGAGCATCCGACTGAACTTCGGTGGGAGCGGAGTTTACTCCCAACAATAGTTTTTCCTACTTTTGAGTTTAAAATTCGAAGGAAGAGAGTACCAAAACAGCCGACTATCGAAGTTCTTTTCCGGGCTCCGCACCCATTGAAGTCGAAGCTTCGGGGATCATATCTCCTGCAGTAGAGGTCGGCTCGGAGAGATCTCATCTCCTACGGTCGAGGTTGATACGGACGCTTGGGAGAGATCTTATCTCTAGCAGTCGAGATTAGAGGACTTTGACTTGCTTCATGTTAAGACGAGGTTCTCCTCCTGTTTCTGATACGGTCTTTGGATTGTTTCTTTCCTGTTGTCATGTAATTTTTGCACCAGGGAATAATAATGCTGAAATGAAGGAGTTTTATTGAAGGAAGATTACTAGTAATACATTCTCAGATTTTCTGAGTTCCAATGTCGTGGAAGCATCATCCCTCCGAGCTCCTTCAGATGATAAGTATCGGATCGGATGACCTCCATCACTTCATACGGGCCTTCCCAATTAGGGATAAGCTTCCTTTGGCTCTGAGGCTGAAAGATGGTGACTCACCGGAGCACTAAGTCTTCCAATCTGAATGTCTTATTTCTAACTCTGGAGTTGTAGTACCAAGCCACCTTCTGTCTGTAGGCTGCCATCTGGATACGGGCTTCCTTCCTTTTTTCTTCCAACAGATTGAGATTAACTCTTAAGTTCTGTGGGTTGTGCTGCTCGTTGAAGGTCTTGATTTGTGCAAACGAAAGCTTAAGTTTGATCAGGATGACTGCCTCCATCCCAAAGGCCAAGGCGAATAGTGTTTCTCCGATCGGCATCCTTTATGTAGTTCGGTATGCCCAGAGGATGTGGTAGAGTTTGTTCACCCAGGCCTCCTTTGCTCTGTCGAGTTTCGTCTTGATGTCATATAACAGAATCCGATTGGTCATCTCAGCTTCCTCATTGGCCTACGGGTGAGCCACCGATGTGAAGCGGTGGAAGATATTTAGCTCTTCACAGAACTCGGCGAACCTCGCCCCAGCGAACTGTCGCCCATTATCGGTTATAGAATTTGGGGCAGACTGAACCAACAAACTAGCAATTTTCAGACGAAGTTCTGCACCTTGGCCTCGATAATCTTCGCTAGTGGTTCGGCTTCGACTCACTTGATGAAATAGTCGATCGCGATCAGGAGAAACTTCTGCTGTCCAGATGCCATCGGGAATGGACCAAGTATGTCCATTCTCCATTACGCGAATGGCCAAGGTGCACTTAGCGGAGCAAGCTCAGAGGTCGGCTGCCTTTGTACATTTGCGTTCTTCTGACAGCGGTCACACTTCTTCACATATTCAATAAAATCGTGAAATAAGGTCGGCCAATAGTATCCTTGTCGAAGTAGTTTTTGCGATAGGGACCTAGCTCCTACGTGACTTCCACAGAGTCTCTTGTGCACCTCCCACAACATAAGGTCAGCCTTTGAAGGTTGGAGACATCTCAGCAGCGGAAGCGAGTATGACCTCTTGTACAGCCTGCCTTCATACAAAACATAACGGAAGGCCTGATTTCTGAGTTTCCGAGCTTCTTTTGGGTCATGAGGAAGGATCCCCTCCTTGAGGTAGGCGACCAACGGTTCAATCCAGCTTGGCTCGAATTTTGTCTGCAGAATGACCTGGGATTCCTCTGAGGTTAGGCACTTCAGAGTTTCTAAGAATACTTCTTTAGGCAGCTTAGCTGGGACTGAAGTGGCCAACTTGAAGAGAAGATTAGCTCTTATATTTTTCGTCCTCAGAATCTGTCGAATGTCAAAACTGTCGAATGTTAGAGTCATATCCCTCACCTTCCCAAGGTATCTCACTATACTATTCTTCTGCACCTCGTAGCTGCCATTAACTTGGCCGACCACCAACTGGAAATTACTATAGACTTGAAGCCGATCTACTTTTAATTCTCTCGCTATTTTTAATCCGACGATCAGCGCTTCATATTCAGCCCCATCATTGGTCGTAGAAAACTCGAAGCGCAGTGCATACTCGGCAACGACGCCCTCAAGGCTGATCAAGACCAATCCCACACCAACTCCAATGGAGTTGGATGAGCCATCCATGTGCAGAGCCCAAAAGCCTTCGAGGAGGTTGGCACTTTCCTCGGAGAGGTTCGGCTGCAATAGTAGGGCACCGATCTCGTTCTGTTCAAATTCAGCTTCGACTGGAATGGTGCATTCTAATATAAAATCTATCAGTATCTAGGCCTTGATCAATGGTCGGGGTCGGTAGCTGATGTCAAACTCTGTGAGCTCGATTGTCCATTTTGCGATTCTCCCAAAAGCGTCCGCTCGATGAAGGATTGCTTTTATTGGTTGGTCCGTGAGGACCATTATGGTGTGCTCCTGAAAATAAGGTCAGAGTCATCTGACAGCAATTAGAAGAGAGTAAGTTAATTTTTCTAATCTAGAGTACCTGATCTCCGCATCCCTCAGGATTCGGCTTATGTAGTAGATCGATCGCTGCATCTTCGCTTCTTCTTTGACCAGGACTGCTGTCAGGGCCACCGGAGAGACAGCTAGGTATAGGAATAATTGCTCTCCAGGTTCGGGCTTTGCTAGCAGTGGGGGTGAGCCGAGGTAGTTTTAAGCTCTTCGAATGTTTGTTGGCACTCCGTCGTCTAGCAGAAGTTCTTTGGTTGCCTGAGAACTTGAAAGAAAGGCACATATCGTTCGACCGACCTTGAGATAAAGCGATTTAGGGACGCCACCTTTTCGATCAGATGCTGAACTTCTTTGGTTATTTTTGAGGTGGTCATCTTCTGAATGGCTCAAATTTTCTTGAGGTTTGCTTCAATCTTATGTCTCGACACCATGAATCCCAAAAATTTTTCTAAGGTCACACCAAAGGCGCACTTGGTCGATTTCAGTTTCATCTTGTGCTTTCTGAGTGCACCGAAGGTCTCTTTAAGATTGGCGAGATGGTCTATTGAAGCTCGGCTTTTGACGAGCATATCATCCATGTACACCACCATATTGCGGCTAATTTGCTCCTTGAAGATCTTATTGATTAAATACTGGTATGTTGCCCCTGCATTTTTGAGCCCAAAGGGCATAACCCTGTAACAATAAAAACTACGGTCAGTAACGAAAGCGGTCTTCTCCTCATCCTTAGGCACCATCCGTATCTGATTATAACTAGAGAAGGCATCCATGAAGGTGAGGAGCTCGTGGCCCGAGGTCGCGTCTACTAGTTGATCAATCCTGGATAGAGGATAGCTGTATTTCGGATAGACCTTGTTCAGCTTTTTAAAGTCAATGCATATCCTCCACTTGTTGTTCGTCTTTTCGATGAGGACCACATTTGAGATCCAGGTTGGATAATTTACCTTCCGAATGAATTCGGCTTTGAGGAGCTTGTCTACTTCTTTGGCGATTGCTTTCTGCCTCTCCGAGGCATGGTGGCGCATCTTTTCTTTTACCGATCGATGCCTCGGATCGATGGTCAGCCGATGTTCCATGACCTTGGCATCAATCTCTAGCATGTCTGTTGGGATCCAGGCGAAGACGTCTGTATTTCTTCTGAGGAAGGTAACGAGTTGCTCCCGAACCTCGCCTGCCAAGTTGGAGCCGATCTGCACCGCATGCTCGACGTTCCCATCGTTTAAGGGCACAGAGACGAGGTCCTCCATAAGCTCGCCCCGCTCCTCAGTGAGGTCGTCGCGGACATCCAATCCGTCAATAAGATAAGAGTCGGACCACTCTCCCTTATGTAGGGCGATTGAGTAGCAGTGCCTCGCCAGAGCTTGGTCTCCCCTGATCTGTCCAATCCCATGACTTATCAAAAATTTTATTTTCAAATAATAGATCGACACCACCGTCCGAAGTGCATTTAGACCAGGTCGGCCAAGAATGGCATTGTAGGCGGACGGAGTTCTCATGACTAGAAAATCGACCTACGCTTTGGTCAATTTCGGACGTTGCCCTGCTGTTATAGCCAAAGTTATTATGCCCTCAACTGGTACGGCGTTGCCAATAAATTCTATCAGCGGAGAGTTCATAGGCCCCAAGCGATCATCGGATAAGAACATTTTTGAGAAGGCATCGTAAAATAATACATCGATCGAGCTTCCATTATCCACCAAAATACGGCATACATCATAATCGACAATATTCAAAGAGATTACAACCACGTTATTATGCGAAAATTGGACCCCTGGGCATCCATCTCGGTAAAGATCATGGGTTCCTCGATCCTTCGTCTCTTCATCGGTCCCTCGGATCTGCTGGCCTCTTCTTGTTGAAGTCCCTCCAAAATAGTATTAATGACACTGAGAGGCGGCCGATCTTCTTGGTCCTTCCCCCTCGGTGGTAATGCCCTCAGCCGATCCTCCCGTCCTTCAGGTTGTCTTCGCAGGAATCGGCTAAGTCTACCTCACCTGACGAGCTCTTCGATCTCGTCCTGGAGTTGGATGCACTCCTCAGTATCGTGGTCGTGGTCACGATGATAAAGGCAGAACTTATTGGGATTGCATTTGCTGGGACGGGAACGCATCTTTTCCGATCTCGAAAGTTGTTTCCTGATTTTCATCAGCACTTGGGTCTTCGGAGCGTTAAGGGGGGCGTAGTTGTGAAATCTCCATTGGGAAGAACCTCGGCACTGGGGAGAACCTCGGTGTGCCCTTCCATCAGGGCTTCCCCGCCTCCGAACCCGATGGGGAGTTTGGGCTCGCCTGCGCCCAGAAGGAGTCTGGGAACACGGCCGAGCTTTACTCGGCTTTCCTTCTTTGGTGGGCCTGCCCGGCTCACCGACTTACCGCTCGCCACCGGCTTCATCGTCCCTAGTCTTGAAGACCTCCTCAGTCCAGGCATAACCTTCAGTCCGAGCTAGCATGTCGGCAAAGTCTCTGAAATACTTCTTTTGCAGGGAGAACAGCAAGTCATTTTTTCATCAACAGTATGTAAGAAGTTCGGCTTCCATAGAAGCCCGATTGGAGGAGGAGTCCGATCGCTGAGGAGTTCGACTTCCATAGAAGTTCAGCTACTGGAGGAGTTCGAAAGGAGTTCGGCTCTTAAAGAGGTTCGGCCGCTAATGAGTTCGGCCAGGGCTCGACCGCTAATGAGTTCGACTGGCTGAAGGAGTTCGAAAAGGCTCGTCCGTTGAAGCTTTTCCGTGACTACCGGTTATATTGTCTGCTGAGCATCCGACTGAACTTCGGTGGAAGTGGGGTTTACCCTCAACAATAATCTTTTTGATCTGCTAAAGAACCCAGATTTTTAGCTATGCGGATAGGATTTTTTGAAAAAAAAAAAGAGTGAAATTACTACGGGACGTCTAAGGAAAACAAAAACTCACGTAGATCTTCTTGGTCTCATTTTTCCATTGAAGAGGGTGACTAAGAATATTTTAGTCACAAAATTTGATAAACAAAAACTAAAACAATATATCGGCCTCTGAGATTGTATGGCGGTATCTATACCTAATATTTGTCTAGTCCATGTTGGTCCAATTCGGATCTACTCGAAATGGGCCGAAGCGTAGAGGCCGAGATAGGTACAAACTGGCTGGGGTCCAACACTTGAAGCCGTGTAAATTTGAATCCCTAGCGCGGCCACGTCTCCTGGAGACCATCTTCATGCACCCACGCGTCTTTATCTAATCCATCAGAATTTCTAATTCTAGACTTGAGCAAAGATTTTCAGGACTTTTCATTCATAATTGTTTTGTGCTAATCCATCATGATGCTCTTGCGTTGAACCTACGAATATTCTGATATCCTAGTGCCTAGCACTTCGTCGATCTTGAAACCTCCAACTAATCTTGACCCATTCGAATTGCATTTGATAGCTCCTTGCTTCAACATCTCCCACAACGGACTCCCAAGGATTTGATAACCTTTGCCCTCATCAACTTTGGCAACCTATTAGCGCAAATCTGTTTGAATCAGGTGATAAAACCCTTGCCTACATCTACTAGCTAGCAGATGAAGATTAAGATTTTGATTAACTACAAAGTTAATCTAAATTAACTTAGATTAATTTGGATTAACCTTGTAAACAAAGCTAAGCAACTGGAGTTTGATGCCTGTGTTAATGTATCAATGTTAAAGTTATTCTTCTAAATGGCCGAGTGTTTCTACGCTGTTCAATTTTCCAAGTTTGTATTTGGAGGATACCATTATTTTTAAGTAAATGGAATAATTGAATTTGAAGATTAACCTTGTTCAAAATAGTATTTATTGTCCAGATGATTAGCAAAATAACAACGGCAACAAGAAAGATGAAGATGAAACCATAAATATATGACTTAAATTAGTCATTTTTCAAAAACTAGATACACCACATCTTGCAGATACATGGATAAGTACATATAAACCAGCATCATGTTCCAATACATAGGGATAGAAACTTGTATTATTCTATATGATATGATCATCCTCCAAGTCTATCATTCTCGATATTCTATATTTAGCGATGCTTTCATTTCTATACTATAGTATTTGGAGATTTCATTTTCAAAGTAGCTTGATGGCTTCCAAAGAAAGCTCTCAATCTCTTTAGGATTATGCTGTAAAAATGGATGCTGTTTGAATTTTCTCAACCGATCGAAATCATCAGCCACCTCCTTCATTGTAGGTCTATCTTCACCCCTAACATGAAGGCATTGTCTTGCTAGCTCAGCATCTTCTCCTATCAACTCTATATCCTCTTCATTTTTAATGTGAGCATCCAAAAGCTGTAGAAGTCGATCCTCCTTCATGGCGGATAAAAAACTTGATGAGAGGCTCTTTTCTTCATCAGATCCTTCAAAATAAATTGCCTTCCTTCCGGTGAGAAGCTCCAAAGGGACTACACCAAAACTATAAACATCACTTTTATCGGTTAATTGGCATGTGTGCAGGTATTCTGGATCCAAGTAACCACAAGTCCCCTGAACTAGTGTAGCAAACTGAGTTTCATCCTTTGGCACGAACATTGAAGCTCCAAAATCCGACACCTTTGCATTGTAGTTGTCATCTAAAAGTACGTTCGAGGACTTGACATCTCCATGAAGGAATGGAGGTGAAGCTGATGAATGTAGATATGCCAGGGCTTCTGCGGACTGGAATGCAATCTCCAAACGGGTATCCAATGAAATGTGGGACGTCCTATTCCTGTCATGGATTAATTGGAATAAGGTTCCATTGGAGACAAATGCATAAACCAACATCGGGACTTCGACCTCCAGACAACATCCCAGGAGCTTCACCACATTCTTATGGTTGATCTGGGAAAGAATAACCATCTCCTTCCCAAATTCCTTCTTCTGGTGGTCATCAATTAATTTTGATTTTTTTATGGCAACTGCACGGCCATCATTCAGTGTTCCCTTGTAGACGGTTCCATGGCTTCCACCTCCAAGAATTCGGCTCTTGTCAAAGTTGCTTGTTGCCTGCTCTAGCTCTTCTTTCGTAAATACCTTAAATGCAAGACCTTGCTTCGACTTTATCTCTTCAAGTAACAACCGCCCTCCATGTCGCCAAAAATATTCCTCTTTTATCCTGTTAAGTTTTCTTCTTTCATGTACCATGGAAACGACAATACATAGCAAAAGTAGAAAGGCAACGCTGGTGTTGGTGACAATGCCTGGAGATTGTAAATAGATAGAAAAATCGTTTATGAGTTGGAGTAAGAAGGAGGTTTTCCCTCATATTTATTTCTTTTCCATACTAAACGAAGATTAAATTTTTAAGCATCCTAGTTCTATTTTGCTTTGCACAGTTGAAGTTTGTGATTGATGCATATAGAAGTAGTTGAAACCGAAATTTTATTGCGAAGGGAGGGATTACCTATGACCATTTTCACTGATGAGGAAACATTGCTGTGGCTTCCTGGTCGGCATTGCAGATTGCAATTTTCGGGTCGCCCTTCGCGCCTGGTGGACACGTACAATTGTATCCCCATCTGTGTTGTTGCAAATCCCAAAGCATGGATACTCTTTAAGATCGCATTCATTAATATCTGCCATATCCCAAATCAACAAGTAGCTAGAAAGGTCAGCACCAGAAACACAGAGAGAAAGACGCATACATGTAACCCAAGGTAATTATAGATAGACCTTGGCATCCATTGGGAAGATAGGGGTTGCCTTTGTAGCCACCGGAGCAATTGCAAAGATATCCTGAGCCATTGGAGGAGTTGAAACATTTGCTGTTCTTGCTGAGGCACGCATAGGAGGTTGTGTAGCGCTGTGCGACCTCGCACGTCTCGTTTCCGATGGCCCAGTCCAGCACCACGGGCGCCCGCCCCCCATTCGTCTCATTCAGCTCGCGAGTAGTAATGTAAGCCGTGCTGAAGTCGAACCAATCGACTTCGGCCAGAACGGCGTAGCTGCAGGGATTGAAATGCCACACCCGGGAGTTGTTGAAGTCGTCATCGAAGGTCACATCATAGTAGTTGATTCCCTTGGGGATGGAGGTCTGGCAGCAGCCATGGCCGGAGCATGACCCGTTTTTCAGGTTCTCCTTGGAGCAGCCCGACGCGCATGCGCCATCGAACATTTCATTCTGGTTCTGCCCGCTGATGTACGCGAAGGTGTCGCAGCCGACAACTGTGAACTTGTTATCGGTGTCGGAGAACCGGAATGGATAGCGAGTGAAATTTAGACGCCACGTGCTGTACGACACGTCGGCGTACGTGGCGTTGTAGCATTGCCAGGAAATCTGATTGTAGATGCGAGCCTGGGCTGGTAGCAAGGATATGTTGATGAACTCGACGTTGGTGTGGAAAGGTTTTTGGACCCCATTGCCAGTGTCGTTGCAGCTGAGTTCGAAACCAGGAAGGGAGCAGTTCGTGCCGATGCCGAATGGGTAGGGGATGCTAACGTTGCCGCATGTCGCTGGGCAGCCAGGAAGTGTGTTGACCGATGCCGACGCCGTCACGGCAATGAGCGGTACTACTGTCAAGAGAGAGTGGCACGGCAGCATCCATGCGCCCATGAATGGCCTTCCTCGTCTCACCCCTCTCCCGGCCTCTCCCATATCTCACTCTGTTAGCTCCTTTATTCAATCTATCAATATGCTTCCTCCTCCTCCCAATAACTAGAATTAGCATATATGCCTTGGCGCGCCACTAAATATATAGAGGGGAGTGGGACGTTGGAACGAGGAGGAGGATCACAACGGCAACCGACGGTACTTGCTGGGTATTTTCCAGACTGACGTGTTCAACTGGAAGTGATTTAGGTCATCGCACATATTTTCATCATGGGATACAATATAGTGGTTAGTTAGGCCAAGACATGATTAAAATTCTAGAAGTGCTCACTTTCTTGAGAAATTATTGCACCGACTAGATCCAAGTGGGAATTGGATTCTCTCCGTTACTCAAAAAGTATCACAGGATGTTGTGCATGTCTAGCATCATCCATCATAAGATGGACGGCTGTTCAAATTATCCAAATACCTCTTGAATTTATAAATCACCTTTTTTTTAGTATTTATCACACGTATATGAGCGCATGCGGTTGTCCGTCTTATAATAGATAGCATCCAACCATACATAGCATCCCGTGGTACTTTTTAAGTACCATAAAGGATCCGCTCCTATCTAAGTGGACACGATACATAATCTCTTTCCTATGCATGTGTTTGATGGTGGAGAAGATTGTGGTCACAATACATTATGTTCTAAACTGGTTCCATCTATATCCATGGTCTACATACATACATATATATCAATGAGACATCCGTGCTATTTAAACCCAGTCTTTGATGTAGCACCGATTATGGGTGTTTCAGCAAGATTGGTACAAATTGATCATGTGTTTTTATTTTATATATATATATATATATATATATATATATATATATATATATATATATATATATATATATATATATATATAGCCTTGTTTAATAGCCCTGTGGTGATTAATTTAGAAAGTACGGGTAGTCAAAATAAAGAAATTATATTCTACACCAAGTGCACCATGTTCATCATAGACTGCGTCTGTGATACATGGGTAACATGATGCATGTGGTGTAGGATATGATTTCTCATTGAAGTTGACCCTTGAGTTGGTATACAAAGTGCATGGAGACGGTTCCAACTCGATGGCCCATTTACTTAATTTCTTATGGTGAGCAAGTTCTACGTCAAAAAAGATTTATATCCAATACTGCAAGTCCAAGCACGCTGCCAATCATAGCTGCTTGAATGTTCCTACAGCTTTATTCATCAAGCACACATTTAATGCATCGTTATGGAATGATCGCATGTTGTGTAGAATATAATTCCCAAGCAAGTAGTTAGTCACGTACGCACTTGGGTGCCCTTGGGTCCATGATCCTTTTTTCTTTTTCTTTTTCTTTTTTTTTGTCCTTTTAGCCGAATGGTTGGTGGCTAACTTCCTTTTTTTTTTTTTTTTTCGTTTTTCCTTTTGATGGTAGGATCAATGGCTAACTCGACTTTTTCTCTTGATCGTGTTTCCCAGCTGATCACTCGCCGGACGTGCTGATGTTACATGCATTATCTTGTTTAATTGCCCAATGGAGATTAATGCAGGAAGCATGGGTGGTCAAAGTTGGCCCTTGGATGAAGATGATTCCAATTCCGTAACCCATTACACTTCTTCTCATGGTAACCAAGTTCAGTAGCAAGAAGAAATTATATTCAACATGACGTGCACTGTATGTCTTCGCTGCATGTCTCCTGGCAGCCAGGACGTGTGTTGACCGATGGCGACGCTTGTCAGGGCAATGAGCAGTACTGTCAAGAGACGGTGGCACAGCAGCATCCATGCGCCCATGAAGGGCTTTGCTGCTCTGACCCCTCTCCCGGCCTCTCCCATATGCTTCCTCGTCCTCCCAATAACTAGAATTAGCATATATGCCTTGGCGCGCCACTAAATAAGGAGAGTGGGATGTGGAACGAGGAGGGGGATCACAACGGCAACCGAAGGCACATGCTGGCTATTTTCAAAGACTGACCTATTCAACTGGAAGTGATTTAGGTCATGGCGTATAGTATAGTGGATCGTTAGACCAAGACAATTAAAATTCAAGAACTCTCTCTTTCAATCACAACTATCCCATATTTGCTGCTGATCCTCTCTTGAGTTAAGCCCACCTCTACGAAGTACAGACGACTCAACTCTACGATCTATGACGCTTAATTCCTCACGACGATCAAGTTTAGTAGCTAAAAATTATACATCCAACATGGCGTGCACAGTATACTTGCGCACGCCATCAATTATAACCATTTGTTCGTGTTGGCTTCATTTATCAAATATTTATATTATTGTATAGGTACAGAAACGAATGATTGTAATTAGCAGCATCGCGGTCATGTGGCACGCGTTGTATAGGGTGTAATTTTTGTAGGTGGTCCACAGTTTGACGGAATGGTTGCGGCTAACTTCTTTTTTTTTTTTTTTTTAATCTTTATCTTTTTCTTTTTGATGGAAGGGTCCATCGCTAACTCTACTTTTTCTCTTGATTGTGTTTTTAAGACAGCTAACTGGATCCCTCGTGAAAAAACAAGGCCTTGGAGGACCGTCCTAATCTAGAGGGCATACGTCTTCTGGAAAACGATAGACTCGTCCTGTTCGACGACTTGATCCGTTACCGGGTCTTCTCCAATGGTCAATCATGGGACACACGAGTAATTGCCGGATAGGATTGCGGCTTGGCCGTCATGCATGATGCGAGGATCCTTTTGCTACCAAAAAGTTTGAAAAAAAAAAAAAAAAAAAGAGTCGTCAATGATTAATCTAAAACATCTTTTTATAAAATCAATATGTAGTTCATCCATTGTCGGGGCACTAATTAGTCAAACTAGTAATTTCGGTGAATCTCGAATTAAATAGTCATACATTATGATAGGAACTCTCAATTCTCTAGTAAATATGATCGTTTTCTTCACATATATGTTCAATAGCATTATAAGTCCAAATTTTACTGTATTTATTAGTTTTCTGTATCTCTATTTCTATGTATTAATTGACATTTCAGGATATTGCAAAATTTCATCCCAGATTTTCTTACCTTGCCATCTTGATTGAGATAATACTAAGATCCTGGTTTAACTAGCTATGGATCATCCATCATAATGGCTAAGATAATTAAGCTTTAAAAATATTAACACCAAACCCTCCTACAAAGCTTGAAGATGTAGGTTGAATCAGGCTGCTCCAATACTGCAACTTAATTTAAATTGCTTTTCTATCTAATATTAGATCCAAATCTAACTTGTTCACTTGGTAAACCAAAGTTGAAGATGTGTTTCATATCCTAGCAAGAACAATGTGCACTACACATTAAAAAATCAGTTAATAAAAATTATTGAATTTGAGATAAGATATATGAAACCCATGGACTACGTATAGGATATTTTTTTTTATTTAAAAATGGACCCTATTATTTGGGGACATGGATAGGAGATGGTTTGGATTTTTTTTTTTTTAAGAGTCAAATTACTTTGGGATGCCTGAGAAGAATAAAAACCCACGAAGATCTAAAAGAGTATTTTAGTCACCAAATTTGATAGATGAAACCTAAAACAATATATATCTCTATGATATTGTAAGAATGGATCTATATATAATTTTTGTCGAGTCCAATCAAGTCCATGTTGGTCCAGTCAGGTTGGGTGACTTGGGTCCTTCGATGCGATATGTAGCTACCCGGTTCTGTTAGTTGTTGCCGAGAGTGGGCTCTACTTGAAACGGCCCGAAGCCTGAAGTCCGAGAGGCACAAATGGCTATAGACACCCCAACCCTGAAGTCTGAGGACCATATCTCCTTGGGAAACCATGCGGTTGGATAGTAAGTTTCGGGATGGAAACGCCGGTCTATATCGTTACAGAAATTTGGTCATGTAGCAACAGGGTCTGAGCTGGTTCGTTAAGGTATCCTGATGCAAGGTTTTGGGCTAGGCCCACAAGTGGAACTAGGGTGGACCTATAAAGGATTAATTAAAAAAAAATGAGTTCTACTACTATTCTGTGTGGTGCCAAGGACCAGCAGCCAATCATCAAGAACTAGAGAATCTAAAACATCAAGAACTAGAGAAGGTCACACGTTCTTGGTTTTGGTGCGAAGTTACGCGAGGTGATTCGTATTTGAGTATATAAAAATGCCCTCTCATTTTATCCCAAAAAAAAAAAAAAAAAACAAAGGCAAGTACCCTCACATTAGAAAAGGACATACTCTCTTTTCTTTGATTTTGGTCAAAAATGACCTTCTATGGGGAGAGTTAAGAGGGAAATAATCTTTTCTTCTACTTCTTCTT
Organism: Cocos nucifera; assembly: GCA_006176705.1. NCBI lineage: Eukaryota > Viridiplantae > Streptophyta > Magnoliopsida > Arecales > Arecaceae > Cocos > Cocos nucifera. Next base: position 1,493,518 of record QRFJ01000141.1, on the reverse strand, counting down.
CATTTTTTTTTTCTTGTTTCTTTCGCCTTCAAACTATTACACCATTTTATTATTTATTCCATTCCACGAAATTTGTACTAGTAGGTATCTATTGAAAAGCAGGATGGGTCTCTTTTGCACTCTTACAAATTTACTAGCATAGCAGTCTAAAAAAATATCATCAACATAAAATGTTTGTATTTTCTATCAATTTTAAAAGTTTCATATAAACTAGGTCGTCAGGAGACAATCTCAGCTAGATATAAATACTCACTATACTAAAGATCCAAATCGACTCATAAGTATCACAAATATAATTTTTTTTTAAAAAAAAAGTCTGTCTGAATGGTGAGCTGAATGTGTTATGATAGTACCTATAATAATCCAAAATCTCTCCCAAAAGAAAATATGCATAAATATTGAAGATCTACCCAGCGCGAAGACTCAGCATATATTGGTAAAAAGAAAACCATATTATTATCACAAATCCAATCATAACTTTATTATATGCAAAGCCAATCTTATTACAAAGAGAACTGTATATAGTTTATATTCACAACTATACCAAATCGTGTTTAATGACAAGCACAACCATACGATAAGCATAGAGTCTTAACAAAAATATAGCACTGTTAAGACAGCGCTATACAATGGTTACCACCACCGCCCCCGTTTGACCATGGAACGAAGTTTGACCAGCCTCAAAATCTTCCAGCGACAAAGAAGATTGAGAACCAGTAGCCGGGGGAGCAACGTGCCTGAGCGCAATTGTGTCTTTGATTCTCCCATAAATCCATTTCAGAATAGATTGGCATTTTGGTTCTCCAAAGAGGAGCCATACCATTATCAAGCCAAACATGAGGTACGAGAGTCATTGGAGCTTAGGAGGGAGACAGAGAGACAAGGCCACAGCAGCTGAGAAAATGCTGATGGTGGCTGTGATGGCTCTTGTGGCTTTCTGAAGTGCATGGATGGATATCATAAAAGCCATGAAGCCTACCATTAACATGAAGATGAAAGCAATTCGATCTTTGGAGCCCGGCATGGTAGAAGCCCGAAGGAGGGCAGTGATGATGGCAATGGAAAACGTGGCCGGGAATGCCATTGACGGTTGCTTCGTGGCGAGCTTGCCGACGATCACAGTGAGGGAGGCAACAACGGCATTTGAAGAGCAGATTTGTAAAGCTTGATCTGTGGACGTCAACGTTTCATCCCTAAACACCCCCTTTAATTTTTTAGTCTACCTTCTTGGCAACATCCCGCCTTGGTGTGAGATGCTTATTAGCTTTGAAGCCATTTGTCCGAGTTATTTTTCGAAATTTCGAATAGGTCAAAACATCCACCAGCCTGTGCTGTGGTTACCCCGAATCTTAGTTGTAAAAGACTGAGCCTAGATTCTTACAAATAAGTGGTATAAAATAGTTATCATACTATCAGAAAATATTTAAGATTCTGAACGATAAAAGGTTGAATCTTTTTTGTTTCTAAAATAAGATAATCAGAAAAAAGAAAAATCAGGAGCCAGGACGCTTTCTAGTCCGAGCAATAATTCAAGCATCCAATGATTCATCCTGTACGACTATCAAGGCTACGCTGATTTGGTGAACGAATCACCTTTTTAGTTTCCGTAGATAAGAATTATATTTTTTAAAAAAATCTGAGAAAAATTATTATAATATAATATTTTTTTTAGTGATATAACAATATGTTATATTTATATTTAATTTTAAAAAAATCAGGTCAGCGGGCTAAGTGATTCCCACCGGCCTGGGCCTGGCCGGACGTTTAGACTTGCTTCCTAAGTCTGGCCCGCTCCCAGTCCTACGGAGGTTCTGCCCAGAATTGGTTGGGGTCTAATTTGCTGAGGTTTACGACCTCGTTGGCATCTCGATTCCCTCCCTTGACACCGCTTCAATTTCGGATTCATGGGAGCTTCTCCACTCGTCCAATCGGGGGGAACCCAAGATTTTGGAGCTCTCTGGAGACCAACACCATCCGTGGGGATATTATATATAGACCTTGTTTGAATGTTTCAAACTAGTGTACAAGGCATGCTTAAAACAAAGAAAAATAGTTTCTTGAATATTCTACAGAAATCTGGTACTATAAGTCATCTATGTTGGTTGCTGTTTAACATGTAGATTATATAGCTTCAAGTAATGTCATACAAACTAATGTTATAAAATTCTTTTTGCACATCAACACTATAAATAATTACAATGTTCATTATCAAGTCTGTAGTTGGAGATGTAACCATGCGCTGACATTCGCAGCACATTGTTAATACCGTTGGTTACTGTTCATAAAAGGTTGTGTCCATCGGTAAAAGATTGTTTTCATTAGAAAAGGTTGTGTCCATTCAGAAAAGGTTGTTTCCATTGGGAAGGGTTGTGTCTATTGGATAAAGAGGTGTTTGTAGGGATGTGTCTTTTCAAAGGATGCCGATTGTATCTCTTAAACAATTAAAAATATGTATGTGAATGAAAAAAATAGAATGCGAATTGAAGAATCTTTTTCAACATTTGGTCTCTTTGTTTCTTGTGAGTGAGTGAGCTGCTCTTTGTGGCTTGTTAAAATAAGCCAACAAATACAGGTGATGCTTATAGTTTCTAGCGCTATATGAAGCTTATATGCCATGGCTAAATTAATCTCTATCTGATGGGCTGTGTAAAATGGCTATTAGTTAGTGCTCTAACCAATCAATAATTTAGCCTTCTGGTGATGTGCTTGCTCTAATGAAGATGACACATTCAAGTGGAGAGTCCTCACAGCCAAGTATCATGATCAATGTTTCTATGTCTAGTAATTTAGTTACCGGTGAAGGCCAACACAATCAGAAATAAATGGTGCTTTGGCACATAACAGAAGGTGCAACAAGTTTCAGCAATAGCGAAACGTACATCGCTCCATTAAAAATTAGGTGCAACACAACCAGCGGCCAGGATACGTCTTATAGAAAGTACAGGTAGATAGATAGGAAACAATGAAATTATGCACGTCGCTCTAGTAAAAATTAGGTGGTCTCAACCTTGCTAGCTAAATGGTGGAAGAGGCTGGTTTGGGCTCGAAAGGCTTGAAAGCCTATAATTAATGGATTTGTTTCATTTAAGCGTAGTGGAATTTAATATCCATTTTTATAATAATTATCTCAGTGCAAGATGGGCCTAATGAGATGTATCATAAAGAAGGAAGTTTTTAAGATATTGAACGTGTGGTAAATTGATTCCTTCTTATAGGACAAATTTCTTATTCCACATGGAAACAAAATAATTTTTGATTTCTTGTGGGTTCCATGGTTGGAATATGAAAGCCTAAGATATCAGTTTGGACGGTATAAGGCTAAATCGGAAGTGTAGAGCTGGCTATTCTCAACTTATTTAGAGTTTAAGGCTGACCAGATATTAAAAACACTAAATTATCTGCTTACCACGAATGAGGGGATTACAACGGACAATAAGTAAATAACATTATCTGCTTACCACAAATGAAGGAATTACAACGGACAATAAGTAAATAACATATGCATTTTGATAAGATTCGGTAGTAGCTAGCTGCAACTATGTCATCCATATGGAATGCATAGAAAAGTCTCATGCATGACCTTTCTAAGTATTTCCACTTTTTTCCTGAACATACTAGCATGATACTCCTGATATTTCTGTAGAAACTTCATATGCCAACTGACATAATCATTGGAAGATTTGTAGAGGCACTAGTATATCATCAGCCAGCTTCTATATTCATTACTGCTTGTTTCCCCAAACTATAAACTGGAGATTTTTCAGCTGAATAGTAATTTGATGATTCATCCAGCAAGCTCTCAATCTCCTCAGAATTGCGTTGCACCCATTGATGTTGCTTATGCTTTCTTAATCTGTGGAGCTCTTCTGCTACTTCCTTCATCGTGGGCCTTTCTTCTCCCTTCACACTCAAACATTCCTGAATAAGCTCGGCAAATTCTTGAAGTAGCTCCGTATCGCCTTCTCTTTCGACCTGACTGTCCAAAATCTCCAAAAGTTGGCCCTCTTTCATTGCAGAAATAAAAATTGGCGCGAGGACTTTTACTTCCTTGGATCCTTCAAAGTAAAGCGCCTTCTTACCCGTTAGAAGCTCCGAAAGAACTACCCCAAAGCTGTAAACATCACTCTTTTCAGTTAATTGGCCGGTTTGCAAGTATTCTGGGTCCAAGTAACCACGAGTCCCTTGCATTAATTCAGCAAATTGAGCATCATTCATTGGGACGATGACTGATGCTCCAAAATCTGACACTTTTGCCCTAAACTGATCGTCTATAAGTATATTAGTTGACTTCACGTCTCCATGAAGAATTGGCGGGGATGCGTATGAGTGCAAATAGGCAAGAGCTTCTGCAGATTCAGCGGCAATCCGAAGGCGAATATCTAGGGGGATTGGGTGCATTCCGTTCTTCTGATGGATATGATGTGCAAGGGTTCCATTTGGCACATATTCGTATACCAAAATGGGAACTTCCACCTCCAAGCAGCAACCCAAAAGCTTAACCACATGCGTATGGTTGATCCGAGAGAGTATGGCCATCTCATTTATGAATTCGTTCTTTCGGCTCTCATCGATTACTTTAGCCTTCTTTACAGCAACCTTCCCTATGCCATCCAATATTCCTTCATAAACCGTGCTTTGCCCTCCTCGCCCAAGTTCTAGGTTTTTGTCAAACTTATTTGTCGCCTTTTCGAGTTCTTCTTCTTTGAATATCTTCAAGGTAACATTACCCTTTTCCTTTGTAATTTTGTCATACAAAAGCACTCCTCCATTTTGCTCAAAGAAATTCTGTTTAGCTTTGACGAGCTTTCTTTCTTGATGAACCATAAAAATACAAACGCTGATTGCGAGCGTCAAGATAATGCCGGCACTAATACCTGCAACCACATGAAGCTCCATAATTAGTTGAAGATTTGTTTTATAAACTCAGGATGATAGCTACGTAGCAAGCGGAGTGATCATTAACAATCTTTATCCCCTCTATCGGCTTTATGAATACTTCTTTGCTGCCTGATCCTATTAAACTAGAGTACTCATATACCATTCTCATCTAATAATAGTCTTACTTTTTTGCTAATGAAGGATAATTCGGGATATAATCTCGCCCAAAATTCCTCGTTAAAAAGCTAAGTAAATGATTGCTCAAAATACTTCACAAATAGAATAATTAATATTGGGTCTTGATAAACAAATTTACAGACAAAGGAAAAGGATTAAAATATCACTTTCACTTTTTAACATCCGCTATTCCATACTCTTTAATAATATGTAACAATTTCCAACTATCCACGTACTTCCATTTTCTTGATGAACGAGATTAGATCCTAGCCTAATCATTTCCCCAAAAATTTTCCTACTATCAACAGGAAACCGAATCATCATTAACATGGATAGGATCTCTAATCAAGAATTTTTGAAGAAGTTCAATTTCAGATGGACCACCGGATGCAACTAATAATAACTCTCACCATAATTATTACCTAATTTTCTTATTATAATGGTGTTGGGGATAAACCTCGCTCCCACATGGTTATTATAGGATCTCTAATCAAGAATTTTTGAAGGAGTTATTTCATAAGGACAAACCGATGCAACTAATAATATCTCTCACCATAATAACCTGATTTTCTTATTATAATGGTGTTGGAGATAAACCTCGCTCCCACCGAAGTCCAGCCTGATATTTAGCCTAATATAACTGGCGGCCATCGAAGGTCCGATAGCCGAACTCCTTTTGAACTCCTCCAGCAGCTGAACCCCTTTCGAACCCCTTCAGCAGCCGAACTCCTTCAGCAGCCGAACTCCTTTCGGACCCCTTCAGCAGCTAAACTCCTTTCAGACTTTTTCAGCGGCCAAATTTCTCGCAATCATCCGAGAAGGTCTCCGTGCAAGGACGACCTCATGCACAGTGTGGACCGACTCACATCCGAACTACCCCAAAGGAGTCCGAAGATATAGCTCGAAGGACATCACCAACCGACGCCTATCCCTCTAAACTTCTATCGTCAAATCTTAAACAAACTAGCACTTCACGACAACAGACACTATCCTCCATAACAAACTCCATGTGGCCCCGAGCGGCACACTATTGGATGGTTACGGCTGTCACTATCAGTTTGTTACAAGCTCTATCTATAAAAGGAATCCACCGGATACATTTTCTCTAGGCTCTCTTCTCCTTCTCGATATTTTACAATTTTCTCTACTGAGTACTCCATTTTTATTGACCAAAAGAGCTAACTTGATCATTGGTGGATCTTATCGGAGCCACCCATCCCAGGCTCTGAATGAGACTTATCTTGCAAGTCACCGGTGGTGACCTCATCCTCTCCGACTCCAGCGCTCCTCCGGCAACGATCAGATTTCGCACCAATAGAATTAGCGCTAGAAGGAGGCTCCTAAGGTTCCTTTGTTCTTAAAGAAGTGCTCAGCGGCGATCTCTCTTCATCTCTAAAATCTTTTTCAAAAAAAAAAGCCTTCCAAAAAAGCTTCAATCCGATGGTCAATGGCTTCTGCAGCCAGATCCCATCTAGATCTATCAACTCTCGCTTCGGCTCTAGCAACTCAAGCTTCATCTGCAGCCATGGTGGATGCAGAGCAGTTCAACCTGCTGGTCCAGCAGGTTTGCAATCTCACTGAGGTGGTGCAGGCCATGCATCGACAGACTTCGACGCCCTTCCAGCCAAAGCAGACTTCTCCGGAGTCGTGTGATTCGGTCTGGGGACATCCGACTTAGGCTGGTCGGCTAGTGGCCTTTGAAAAGGGGAAGTAGAGAGCAGAAAGCCCATATTCAGATCATGACTCTATCCTTGAAAAAGCTTTGCCCCCGTTCGGCCAAAAATCCTTAGAGATCAACGACCGTGAGGATCTCCTTTATCAAAAGCTCTAAAAAATAAGCCGACGAATCGAAGAACTCCGTCACGCTTCCTCTACCCACGATAACGATATTTGCACTGATCCTCCCTTTTTCTCAGAGAATTATGTAAGAACTAATCCAACCAAACTTCAAGCTCCCTCAGTTTGAGAGTTATGATGGGACCACTGATCTGATCGATCACTTGGAGGCCTTTCGGATAATGAGGCTGCTCCATGATGCACCAGACGCCATTCTGTGTTGAGCTTTTCCATCCACCCTCAAGGGAGTCGTCAGGAACTAGCATTCGGCCCTCAAGCCGAATACCATCTTTTCTTTTGATCAGATGAGTTATCAGTTTGTGGCTCATTTCATTAGCAGCCAACGTCCTCATCGAGGTTCGGATTTCTTGATGAGCATCAGACAGAGGGAGGACGAATCCATCCAAACTTATGTCATCCGGTTCAATGCTGCTGTGTTGGAGGTCTGAAATCTGGACCAGTCTGTCGCAATGGCCGCGCTCAAGGGCGGTCTTCAAAAGAATGATTTATTATTTTTTCTGGAGAAGAAGTACCCCAGGGACTGTGCCGATAGTTGGTTCGGGCTGAAGGTTACGCCCGAGCTGAAGAGGCCCTTAAGGCCAAGGATAATGAAGCCATTGAAGAACGACGGATCGGCGGACCGGACGAGCCCACTGAGGAAAGAAAATCGAGCAAAGCTAGGCCACGCTTCCGAACTCCTTCTGAGCGCAAGCGAGCCCGAACCCCTCCCCAGGCTCGGAAGCAAGGAAGCCCCGACAAGAGGGCGCGGCGGGGTTCCCCCTTCGGAGATTTCATAACTACGCCCCCCTCAATGCTCCAAAATTCAAGTACTGATGAAAATCAGGGAGCAATTGTCAAGACCAAAAAGGATGCATACTCACCCAGGCAAGCGCAATCCTAGCAAGTTCTGTCTTTATCATCGCGACCATGGTCACGATATGAGGAGTGTATTCAACTACAGGATGAGATCGAGGAGCTTGTCAGATAAGGCAGACTAGGCCGATTCCTGCGACATTAGTCTGGGGAATGGGAAGATCGGCCAAGAGCATTGCCGCAACCGAAATTGCAAGGGGATGAGCAGCAGGCGAATCAGCCACCCCTAGGCATCATCAACACCATCTTTGAGGGACTTCGACGAGGGGAAGCTAGCAGGTTGGTCGAGCCCGAGAAGCAGCGGAAAACTAAAGAACCCATCACTTTCACCAACGAGGATGCTCAAGGAGTCCGGTTCCCGCACAATGATGCGGTTGTAATCTCTTTAAACGTTGTTGATTATGATGTACGTCGTGTTTTAGTAGATAATGGAAGCTCTGCTAACGTTCTGTATTATGATGCTTTCTTTAAAATGTTCATACCTAATAATCGCCTGGGACCCGTGAGCTCCCCATTGGTCGGCTTCACAGGCGATGCTGTGCTAGTGGAGGAAACGATATCCCTGGCCATAACTGCAGGACAGTATCCGAAGTAGGTCAGGACGTGGGTCGACTTTTTAGTGGTGAAAGCCTCCTCCGCGTACAATGCAATCCTCGGCCGATCTAGTCTGAATGCACTACAAGCTATGGTGTCGACCTATTACCTGAAGATAAAATTTTTGACAAACAACGAAATAGGAGAAATCAAAGGCGATCAAGCACTAGCCCAGTACTATTACTCCACCACCTTACAAAATGACACTCGACTTGACCCCTGTCCGGTTGATGAGCTGGATGTCCGTGATGACCTTACAGAGGAGTGGGGCAAGCCCATGAAGGATCTCGTATCTGTGCCCTTAAATGATGAAAATGCGAAACACACTATGCAGATTGGCTCCAACTTGGGGGTCGAGGTTCGGGAACAGCTCATCACTTTCCTTAGAAAGAATGCAAATGTTTTTGCCTGGGTTCCAATGGATATGCCTGAAATTGATGCCACGGTTATGGAACATCGGTTGGCCATTGATCCCAAGCATCGATTAGTGAAAGAAAGAGTTTGGAGCCATACACTAGAAAGACAGAAGGCAATAGCGGAAGAAGTCGACAAGCTTCTCAACATCGGATTCATTCGAGAGGTCAGCTATCCGATTTGGGTCTCTAACGTGATCCTGATCAAAAAGGCCAATGGTAAGTGGAGGATGTGCATCAACTTTTAGAAGCTAAATAAGGCCTACCCAAAGGACAGCTATCCTTTGCCCAGAATCAATTAGCTGGTGGACGCAACTTCGGGCTATGGCTCCTAACCTTCATGGATGTCTTTTCTGGTTACAACCAAATTTAGATGGCACCAGAGTTTGAGAAGAAGACTGCTTTTATTACTAAGCATGGTCTCTACTATTACAGAGTCATGACCTTCAGACTTAAGAATGCAGACGCAACTTATCAGCACTTGGTCAATAAAATCTTCAAGAAGCAGATCGATCATAATATGAAAGTTTACATTGACGACATGCTGGTCAAAAGTTGAGTATCTACCAATCATGTTGCCGATCTTGAAGAGGCTTTTCAGATGCTCAGAAAGTACAAGATGAAGTTGAATCCAATCAAGTACGCCTTTGGGATAGTCTCAAAAAAATTTTTAGGATTCATGGTCTCAAGATGAGGGATCGAAGCCAACCCAGAGAAGATTCAAACTATCCGAAAGATGGCTGCTCCGAAGTCCATCAAAGAAGTTCAGCACCTAACTGGAAAGGTGGCATCTTTAAATTATTTTGTCTCAAGATCGGTCGAACGTTGTATGCCCTTCTTCCAAATCCTTAGAAAATCAAAAGATTTTCGCTGGACTCGGAATTGCCAGAAGGCGTTCGACAAGCTTAAGAACTATCTCAGCTCGCCCTCCTACTGGCCAAATCTGAATATGGAGAGAAGCTGTTTCTCTACCTCACCGTCTCTCCTATGGTACTAGCGGCAGTCCTGATCAAAGAAGAGATGAAGGTGCTGCGACCAGTCTACTACATAAGTCGGATCCTAAGGGATGCCGAAATTAGGTATTCAAAGTTGAAAAAATTGACTTACGCTCTTCTAATTGCTGCCAGGAGACTTCGACCTTATTTTCAGGAATACTCCATAACGATTCTCACGGATCAACCAATAAGTGCAGTCTTTCATCGAATGGATGCTTCCGAAAGAATTGCAAAATAGGCCATCGAATTAATAAAGTTCGATATCAGCTATCGACCTCAACCAGCAATCAAGGCGTAGGCACTGATCGACTTCATAGTTGAATGTACCATCTCAGATGATGTCGAGTCTCAAAATGAGAATAACATTCCGTGGTTGTGCCCGAGCTCCTCTGAAGAAAGATCGGACCTCCTTGAAGATTTTTGGGCCTTGTATGTTGATGGCTCCTCTAATGCTTTTGGAGTAGGTGCTGGACTAATCCTGATCAACCCAGAAGGAATCATTGCAGAGTATGCACTGCGTTTCAAATTTTTGGCAACAAATAATCGGGTAGAATATAAGACCCTGATAGCTGGGCTCAGGATAGCTAGAGAATCTGGAGCTGATCGGCTTCGGGTTTACAGTGACTCCCAACTGATCGTGGGATAGGTCAGTGGCAGTTATGAAGCCCGAAAAAAAAGCATGGCAAAATATCTTGAGAAGGCAAAGAGCTTGACCCCGACTTTTGGCAGTTTCGGCATTTGACAAATCCCGAAAGCGAAAAATGCTAGGGCCAACCTTCTTTCTAAGCTAGCCACCCTAGCTCCTAACGAGCTTCCGAAAAAAGTTTATTATGAAACATTAAAATGCCCATGCATAGAAGAACCGCAGCCCATCATGCAGGTCGATCAGGAGCCCTGCTGGATCGACCCGCTAACCGTTTATCTTAAGGATGGAGTTCTTCCTCATGACCCAAAAGAAGCTCAAAAGTTGCAAAACCAAGCTTTATGGTACGTCCTTTACGAGAATAAGCTATATAAAAGATCATATTCCTTGCCATTATTGAGATGCCTCCGACCCTCTGAAATCGATTTTGTGCTATGGGAAGTACATGAGGGAATTTATCAGAGCCATCTGGGTGCTAGATCTCTATCTCATAAGCTACTTCGACAAGGGTATTATTGGCCGACTATGTATGGGGATTGTGTTGAGTACATTAGGAGATGCGACCGTTGCTAGAGGAATGCGAATGTCCAAAAGCAACCCACCATCGAGCTTACTCTACTAAGCGCACCTTGGCCATTTGCGCAATGAAGAATGGATATACTTGGCCCATTCCCAATGGCACCCGGACAACGAAAGTTTCTCCTGATCGCGATCGACTACTTCACTAAATGGATCGAAGCTGAACCGCTGGCAAAGATTACTGAAGCCAAGGTGCAAGACTTCATCTGAAAGTTAGTCATTTGTAGATTTGGACTACCCTAAACTATCATAATAGACAATGGCCGATAATTCACCGAGGCGAGGTTCGTCGAGTTCTGCGAAGATCTGAACATCTTCCATCACTTTACGTCGGTAGCTCACCCGCAAACAAATGGAAAAGCCAAAGTGACCAACCAGACCCTACTATAAGGCATCAAAGCAAGGCTCGAAAGAGCTAGTGGGACTTGATCGGAAGAACTCTACCACATCCTTTGGGCATACCGAATTACTCAAGGCTACCGATGGGAGAAATGCCATTCGTCCTAGCCTTTAGAATGAAGACAGTCATCTCGATCGAGCTTAAGCTCCCATCGACATGGGTAATGGCTTTCAACGAGCAGCATAACCCGCAAGACCTCAGAGCTAACCTCGACCTACTAGAAGAAAAAAGAGAAGAAGCCCAAGTTTGGATGGCAGCTTACAGACGAAATGTGGCCAGATACTATAACTCCAGAGTCAAAGGCAAAATGTTCAGAGTGGAAAACTTGGTACTTCGACGAGCCGCTATCTCTCAGCCTCACAATTAGAGAAAACTTATCTCAAATTGAGAAAGATCCTATGAGGTCACGAAAGTCGTCCGACCCGGGACATACTACTTAAAGGAGTTCGGAAGGGCAAACCTATCTCAACCATGAAACTCGAAAAATCTGTGAATATATTACCAATGATTTAATTGCAATAAAATTCTCCCATTTCAACCCTTTAATCTTTGCTGTACATCGATCGTAAAGGACAACTACCCTTCGAACTTAATCTCACGATAAATGCAACCCATTAGGAATAGAAGGAGAACATCATTCTAATATGAGCAAAGTCGAAGGCCTCGTTCATTTTAGACGAGACGATGGGAGAGGCCCTGGCAATGGCCCTAATGTGTCCCTACAGCCTATTAGAAATAGGAGGAGAACCTTATCCTAATATGAGCAAAGTCGGAGGCCTCGTTCATTTTAGACGAGATGAGGGGAGAGGCCCTGGCAATGGTACTGACGTGCCCCTACAGTCCATTAGGAATAGAAAGAGAATCTCATTCTAATGTGAGCAAAGTTGAAGGCCTCGTTCATTTTAGACGAGATGAGGGAAGAGGCCCTAAAAATGATCCTAACGTGCTCCTACAGTCCATTAGGAATAGAAAGAGAACCTCATCCTAATGTGAGCAAAGTCGAAGGTCTCATTCATTTTAGACAAGATGAAGGAAGAGGCCCTGGCAGCGGCCCTAACGTGCCCCTATAGTCCATTAGGAATAGGAGAAGAACATCATCCTAATATGAGCAAAGTCGAAGGTCTTATTCATTTTAGATGAAATGAGGGGAGTGGTCCTGGCAACGACCTTGACGTACCCCTATAGCCCATTAGGAATAGAAGGAGAACCTCATCCTAATGTGAGCAAAGTCGAAGACCTCATTTATTTTAGATGAGATGAGAGGAGAGGCCTTGATAATAGTCTTAATGTATCCATATAGTCCGTTAGAAATAGAAGAAGAATCTCATCCTAACGAGAGCAAAGTCGAAGGCCTCATTCATTTTAGATGAGATAAGAAAAAAAAGCCCGGATGATGGCCCTAATACGCCCCTACGACCTCATTAGGAGCAGAAGAAGAACTTCATCCTCATCAGAGTAAAAAAAATAATAAAGAAAAAGATAAGAATTGAAGGCGAGCATTGCACTCACATAAGGCAACATCGGACAAGATAAAGTTTTATTACAAGATCAAAATTTATTACAAGCATGATGGAGGTCGGCCAAACCGACTACATATTACAAGGGAGATTTAGGGTGAGTTGGATTCTTCGGACTTTGGGCTGTCGGCTCCGACCATCGATAGGGCCTACTTCAGTCGAAGGATCTCCTCTTCAAGCTCCTTCTGGAAGAGATCATTCACGAATATTCGGTTGGCAAGCTGAAACTTATCCTCAAGCTCTCGCCGCTGCTTCCTTAGAACTTCAGACTCGGCCTCCGCATCCTCGACAGTCCGATGTCCACAGATGAGCTGAAGCTTCAGCCGTTGAACCTCGACCTGCTCCACCCCAACTGCCTCTGAAAGCTCACCAACCATTCTCTTCAAGGAGGCAACCTCCTCCGATTCACCACTTACACTGGCTCTCCGATTATTGTGTAGTTGCTTTCGGAGGTAAGCCACCTCGTCTTTGGCGACCTTGAGTTTGCCTTCAAGTCTGGACATCTTCTCCGCCCAGGTCACTCGGTGGCTATTGTGCCAAACCTCGGTATCTTGCAGCTACTGCCGAAGCTGGGAGAATCTATTTGACCACGATGAGCTCCCTTCTAGAAGATGAATCTTTTCTTCAGCACTCTTCAGGTTAGCCTCGAGAGAGCCAATCTTTGCTATCAGTGCCCAAGATTTATCGCTAGCACTTCTTTTGAGTTCGGCGATCTTCTCCTCAAAGCGGCCCTTTCGGATGCTAAAGCTCGCCGCTTCCTTCATATGCGAGTTTCGAAGATGAGTGACCTCTTCGGTCGCCTCAGAGGCATTCTTCTATGAGGCTTGAAGGTCGTCCTTCATCTCCTTTAACTTTCTCCTCAGAAGATGAAGACAAACTTCTTTTCTCACGTTCCTTATCAAGGGCTTTATCGGAACCCCCTGAGGCAATGGATCGGTGCTGATGGGAAGCTGCATTTGAGACACGAAAAGTGCTCAAAGGTACGAAAAAAATTCATTTCATTTAGTCAAAATTTTTGAGTACAAGAAAAAAAAATGAAGAAAGAAAAATGTACAACTACTCGAGGATCTCAACCTCGGAAGGAACAACAGAAGGCAGAACCAAATCGCTCTCGACAGCTTCAAGTTCCCATACAGGTTCAGACGGGCCAGGAGCGAGCTCGTCGAGGGTAGGGTTGGCTACAGCATCGAACCATCCCGCATCTGCATCATCGTCCTCTTCTTTCATAAAGCTAAAGTCAAGCTCGAGGAACCTCTGAGCCACCCTGCCTTCATAGAGTTCGAAACCCTTGATAAATGCCTCTTGGCTAAATTCGATGTTCAGATTTCTCATCTCGGAAGAAGCTTTGAACTCTTGCACCGCTCGGATCGCCGCCTCTGAGATTGACTTCGCCATCCGAGCCTCTAGTTCGGCGAGCTTATTTTTCATTTTCTTTCTTCTCTCCTCCTCTAGGGCCAGTCTAGCTTTGAGTCCGGTTGAGATGAACTCCTCTTTGCGAAGCGCCCCCTGAAGGCTCTCGATGTCTATGGCCTTCTCCTCGGCAAGGCGCTCGACCTCGATAATCCTCTCTTGAAGGCGACGAAGTTCTGCCCGAAGGCCCTCTTGAACCTCATGTGCCTCCTCTTCCTGGCGACGCGCCCTCTTGATATGGATGAGCATCTGGTGATCCGACTGTAACGAGCAATGTGTGTCAAAAAAAAAAAAGAAAGAGAAGAAGAATAGTTGAGTAACAGAGCAATCACCTTGAGAAAGATTCCAAGAGAACCCCAGGTGAGCTGCTGTGGGTCCAGGTCGGCCATCTCACCCACTACCTCGGGTATGGTGAACCTGTCGATAAGATCTCGATCGATCTCTGGGTTGTCAAAAGGATCCTCCCCCCGATCTTGTCGCCACCTCGCGGTCCGCCTGGACGAGCCTTGCAGTACGTTTTTGCAACAGCTTTCTTTTTTCTGCCCTCTCCGATCCCTTTCTTGATAGGAAGATCTGAAGTCCGATCCTCACTGGAGGGACCTGAGGGCATTGAAGGCACCGCACCAGCCTCGGTAGTCATTGCAACCTCGGCACCGATGATGTCCTCGGACGTGGTGGCAGTTGAGGCAGAGACTTTAGGGTTGGAAACACCAACCTTCGCCCTCTTCAAGCCGGCACTCGGCGCTTTTTCTTTCCTCTTTTTGGTGAAGAGCCCCTTGGTAAGCATCTTGGCGGCTTGGGCGTCCATCTCTGTAACAGAAAAAGAAGTATGATCAACAGCAATATACACATGCAAGGCCAAGCAGACATAAAAATCAAAAATATACTAGCGGGATCGAGAGGGCTCAGACCCAAGTCGAACAAGGCCCTTTATTTTAGAAGGTCGGGGACGAGAGGAGCTCGATACACCTTAAGCTTATTAAAGAAATCAAGGTCGGCCCCATCCAAGCTAGGAGCTCGATGAACAAATTTCCTAATGTAACCCCAAGGGGGAAGACCTAGTGGCAGGGTCGGATAATAAACAAAAAAGTACTTTTTCTTTCAGTTATGAATGAAAGAAGGGGCACCTTTCAATAACCCCTTCTTGTCGAACTGAGAAAAAAAATACCACCAATCCTTTGCGGAAGAATGGCGCTTGAAGGTGTAGAAGTTTCTAAAAAGTGAAATGGTCAGCTGGACTTCGGCCAATTGACAAAGGGAGAGAAAACCTATGACAAACTGAAAGGAGTTCGGTACTATAGATGCAAAGAAGATATTTAAGAATCGAAAGAGGGCGACTATGAATAGGGGCAGTGGGAGCCTAAGTCCAGTGCGTAGAGCTTCTAAGTATAAACAAAATCGATCGATCGGAGGAGAGCTGATCCGGTCGAAAGAGCTAGGAAGTTCAAGGTTGTACTCGAGGGGGATTCCATATTGGATTCGGATCAAGAAAAGATCATTGGGGGTAAGGATGAACGGAACGGTATCTGAAACAAAGGGGGAGTAGAGCATGTTCCTAGGATCTACCTCAGCCAAAAATGCGGGATCAAGGAAGGTCGATCCGGACGAGCTCCAAGAACTAATGGGGTGGGAGGTCTCGAAAGACATCCAGATCGAAATGAAATCCTGAGAAAACTCTCAAAAAAAAAAAATCGGGAGAGCAAAAAGCCAGAAAGAAAACGCACATATAACCTAAGAGAAGGGTTAGAAAACTGACATAAAATGTCTGAAAAAAAAGAAAGGACAGTGGATGTGATGGAAATCGATCAGAAGGATGTCTGAAGCTCGAGGAGACGAGGAAGGAGACTGATATCTTTGGAAAGAAGACGGACGGGGATCGAATGAAGGAGGAGACCTGGGTAAGAATGGCTTTCGGAGGAGGGAAGAAGGCCTTAAATAGCCAGAGATAATCCGAGGCAGTTATGATTGTGGATCAACTTCGGCTAATCAGCATATGCCGCATGTCCCACTCATCATGACAAAGGAACAGCGACAGGCAGAGTCTTTATGGCGCCATACTTGGGGCAGAGCTTCGGCGGGAGATTCGAAGGGTCATCTTTTCGAACTTATTTCAAACTTAAAAAATTTTGGTGCCAGCACAGCACACGTTGAAACATCTCATCCTGACAAGCGCAGGAACCCAAAATCGGACTTCGGCGGTCGCTTTTTTCCTTCCTTCCTTCAAATTTCGAACTCGGGGGTGGAAAGATTATTG
The DNA here is from genome assembly GCA_006176705.1 of Cocos nucifera. NCBI lineage: Eukaryota > Viridiplantae > Streptophyta > Magnoliopsida > Arecales > Arecaceae > Cocos > Cocos nucifera. The sequence goes on along the minus strand of QRFJ01000141.1, from coordinate 1,476,949 downwards.
TTGGGGATAAACCTCGCTTCCACTGAAGTCCGATCTGATGTTCAACCTAATGTAACTAGCGGCCACCGAAGGTTCGGCAGCCGAACTCCTTCCGAACTCCTCCAGCAGTCGAACTCCTTCCAAACTCCTCCAGCAGCCGAATTTCTTCTAGACTCCTTTAGTAGCCGAACTCCTTCCGGACTCCTTCAGTAGCCGAACTCCTTCAGCAGTCGAACTCCTTTCGAATTCCTTCAGCAACCGAACTCCTTCAGTAGTCGAACCTCTTCCGAACTCTTTCAGCAGCCGGACTCCTTCAGCAGCCGAACTTCTTTCGAACTTCTTCAACAGCCAAACCCCTTCTAAACTCCTCCTTCAGCAGCCGAATCCCTTCCGGACTTCTTCAGCAGTCGAACTCCTTACGAACTCTTTCAGCAGCCGAACTCGTTTCGGATCCCTTCAGCAGCTGAACTCCTTCCGGACTTCTCCAGTGGCCAAATTTCTTGCAATCATCCAAGAAGGTCTCCGTGCGAGGACGACTCCATGTACAGCATGGACTGACTCACATCCGAACCACCCCAGAGGAGTCCGAACTCCTCTAGATTTGATATAGCTCGAAGGTCATCACCAACCGACGCCTACCCCTCCGAACTTTGATTATCAGATCTTAAACAAACTGGCACTTTGCGACAATAGATACTATCGACAACAGACACTATCCTCCATAACAAACTCCACGTGGCCCCGAGCAGCCCACTACCGGACGGTTATGGCTGTCACTATCAGTTTGTTATAGGCTCCATCTATAAAAGAAATCCTCTAGATACGTTTTCTCTAGGCTCACTTCTTCTTCTCGATACTCTGCAACTTTCTCTACTGAGTACTCCATTTCTGTTGGCCGAAAAAGTTGACTTGATCATCGGAGGATCTTGCCGGAGCCACCCATCCCAGACTTTGGATGAGACTTATCTTGCAAGTCACCGACAGCGATCTTGTCCTCTCCGACTCCAGCGCTCCTCTGACGACAACCAGATTTCGTACCAACAAATGACAAATTGGCAACATGATGATCTTTCCCTCTTGGCAAGTGTGTGAATTCTGCTTCCATCATCTGCTAAAAGCGGTGGTGGAATAAGGATGTCGCAAACTTGATTATGAGGGATCCCGACCATTCATTGCATCTCCTTCGATCACTTATTCATGTACCATAGTAATAAGGGGTGGAAGGGCCTTGATTTGTTTAGACATGTATCACCTACTGGAAGGTAGAAGAAGCTTACCTACAACCAACTTTAACAACAACGGGAACTTCGGTTGGCGACTCCCTTTGTAAGGATCACCTCGCGTCCCTGATGGGCAGGAGCAACTGTAATTCCCTTCCACATTTGCACACCTCCCATGACACGGGTACACTTCTGGTTGTTTACACTCGTCGATGTCTGCAAACGATTAAACCAACATATAATTAGCTATATTCGGCGGCATGTGCGCGGGCGCGTGTGTGCGTGTGTATGTGTGCGCGTGCGCGTGCGTGTGCGTGCATGTGTGTGTGTGTGTGTGTGTGTGTGTGAGAGAGAGAGAGAGAGAGAGAGTTTTAAGACCTTGGCATCCATTGGAAAGGTAGGGATTGCCTTCGTAGCCACTTGAGCAATTGCAAAGATATCCAGGACCTTTGGAGGAGTCAATACAATCACTGTGCTCGCTGCGGCATGCATAACTGCTCTTGTTGAGCTTGGCTTCGTCGCATTTCTTATCTCCAATTGCCCAATCCAGCACTAAGGGCACTAACATCTCAGTTCTATCCAAAAAGTTTTTCGATATAATATCAGCGACATCGAATTGGTACCAGTCCACGTCCACCAAGAAGGCGTAGCTGCAAGGATTGAACTGGTAGACTTGGGAATGATCGAAATTACGGTCGAAACTTGGCTTGTAATAGTTTAGACCCTTCGGGATGGGAATCTGGCAACAGCCTATGCCGGAGCAAGAACCATTCGTAACATCACTTGGATCATGGCATGCTGCCAGGCACCCGGTTTCATACGTCTTTTTCGGCGAGCTCATTGACATGTATGCGAGGGTATTGCAGCCGATGGCGGTGAATTTGTTGCGGGTGTCTGAGAACGTAAATGGGGAGTCCATCAAGTTCATGTAGCCCTCTGCTTCGTCCGTGATGGATGTCTCGTTGTAGCATATGTAGCCAATGTGCTTGTACACACGAGCTTGGCCTAGAGTCAGCGATATGTCAACAAACTCTATGTTGCCGCGGCCTAGCAAAGGCTTTGGCGGAGTGTATGAATCATTACATGTGATCTCGAAGCCTTCCCTGAAGCAGTTCGGCCCGATGCCGAATGGGTAGGGGACGCTACCGAGTTTGCCGCATGTCGCTGGGCAGCCAGGAAGTGTGTTGACCGATGCCGACGCCGTCACGGCAATGAGCGGTACTACCGTCAAGAGAGAGTGGTACAGCAGCATCCATGCGCCCATGAATAGCTTAGCTCCTCTCACCCCTCTCCCGGACTCCCCAATATGCAACCCTCTTTCTTTAGTCGATGTATCAATATGCTTCCTCTCCCTCAAGGGAAAAAAAAAACAATATGCTTCGTCGTCCTAGCTCCCAAAGCCATGGCACGCCTCTAAATATATCGCGCAGATCGAGCGGGACGTGGAACGAGGAGGATCACATCTGCAACCCAAGGCACTTAATTGCTGGGTATTTTCTCAAGTCACCAGGGCTGGCCTATTCAACGGGGAAATGATCCAAGTCATCCCACAAAGTATCATCAGTCCATGTAGTAATACGGCGGATAGCGAGACCAAGACGTGAATTAACATTCTAGAATTCTATTCCGATCACAAAATTGTTTTTTTCTTTTTTGGTTGAATGGGAAGCCAAAAGCTACCCATTTATTATATATATATATATATATATATATATATATATATATATATATATACTGAGCTTTGATCTATTGAATTTCAGTATATATCCGATCGAATTTTCGATCGTTAGATCAGCATGCATCTCCAAAACATTCCTAAAAAGCAAACAGAGACTTCTCATACCCATTAACTGAAAAAAGAAAATACATTAATGACTCTAGATGGACATACGAAATACGTACAAAGCATGAAAGCCTGAAGGTGCCTTCAGGAAGCATGAAAGCGTCTTCATGCTTCGCGAAGGCGTCTTTAGAGAGGATTCAACGCGCGGAGGTTCATCAAGGTATCTTCAATGTATTTATGCTAGAATGTTTTGTGTTTATTTCATTAAAAGTTAGTGTTTAGATTATCCAATTATGATTCGAGTTTATGTTTATTTTGTAGGATTTGTATTTATTTCAACAAAATTTTTATTTATTATACGTTGTTTGTGTTTATTCTGCGAGATTTGTGTTTATTTGACCTTTAGATGGCATAAAGACATTTTCATGGAGGATTGAAGGTGTCTTCATGTTTGTATTTATTTCAACAAAATTTCTATTTATTATATAATATTTATGTTTATTCTATAAAATTTATATTTATTCGATCTTTAGATGGCATAAAAGCACCTTCATACTTCATGAAGGCACCTTCATGTTTGTGTTTATCCAGAGTCAGTTTATATTTATTATTTAATATTTATATTTATCCTAGGATGGTTTATATTTATTTTAACAAAAATTAGTGTTTATTATTTTTAGTTGATATTTATTGTCAATGGGAAAGAAAGATTCGAAGAGACAGAAAGCATCGCATCAATATAATGTGCTTTTTCTCCATCGCATCTCTCTTTTTTTTTAACACGTCAGGTCAGCTAACAGCGAGAAAAATCCTCTATTTGCTTTTAGGGGCCTCTTGAAGATGCTCATCGATCCAACGACCGAAAATTCAATCGGATATGGACTAAAATCCTATCGATTAGAGCCTAGTATATATATATATAAGAGAGCCAGACTAGAATATATTAGACCGAATTTGGATCCAGATTCGGTCAGATCAAAACTCTATAATGAAGGTTCGACATTAATGATCCAAGCGGTTGAATCTCATCTACTACCTTAAAACTACTTCCACACCAAAAATCATATGATTTGAAGATCCCTAACATATACATCAAGTAGTCAAAAATTGAACAACCTAAATAAAATTGAATTAAATATATTTTTAAATCACTTGATGCATAAATTAGAAGCCTTCAAATCATATGACTTTTGTTGTACAAGCAATTTTTAGATAGTAGATCACATCTAATTGCTTGGATCATTGATGTAGAACCTCCATTATAGAATTTTGACCTGATCAGATCTGGATCCAAATTCGATCGAATATATTCTAATCTAACCATATATATATATATATATATATGAACTTTCAATTGTCCATCATATTCAAAAAATTAAATAAAATTTATCTAATAATTTATAATTAATACATAAAATATATTTATTATTAATTTAATTATTTTAAATATATATATAGAATTGTATGCCGTGCTTATAAGCTAGTGTTATTTAAATTCACCACCAATTAAGCTTCCCAATCTCAATCTGATCAAGTATATAAGATTGTCCGAGCAGGATCGGTACTGTTGGGGATAAATCCCGCTTCCGCCGAAGTCAAGCTCGATGCTCAGCCTAATGCAACCAGTAGCCACAGAAGAGCTTCAGCAGACGGGCTTCAGCCGAACCCCCAGCAGCCGAGCTTCTTCCAACCCGTTCAGCTGATCGAACTAGTTAGCTGCCGAACTTCTTCGAACTCCCAGCGTCAAGACCGAACCCCTTCAGCCGACCGAGCTACTTAGCGACCGAGCTCCTTGGACACAGCAGCCCAGCTCTAGACGAACTCAACTGCCGATCTTCTTTGGACTCCTCAGCTGTGAGCTTCTTCGGACTCCCAGTATCAGGACCGAACCCCTCCAGCCGATCGAACTGCTTAGCAGCCGAGCTCTTCGAACTCCTAGCGTTCGAGCTCCTTCGAACCCATCCAACCGGCCAAACTGCTTAGCGGCCGAGCTCCTCGAACTCCTAGCGTCCGAGCTTCTACGAATCCGTTCAGACGGCCAAACTGCTTAGCGGCCGAGCTCCTTGGACTCCGAGCGATCGAGCTTTAACGGAATCCTTCAGCACCCAAACTCCTCAGCGGTCGTCCCCTCGGTCGAACTCCCCAAGCGATCGTCCCTTCAGCCGATCGAGCTCCTCTGAACTTCTCTACATCCGAACTCCTTCCGAGCTTTCCTTCAGTCGAACTCTCCTACGAGTCCGAACTCCTCTGGACGAACAACGAGACTGAACGGTATGGCCGCCACTACTGGCGATGTCACTCTCTCTGTAACCAGTCCCATGCGGCCCACGACCTGCCAGTATGGCTGTCACCATCCGTCTGATGGCGCCTTCCTCTCCATACCGAACTTCATGCGGTCCATGACTCGCCACTATGACTGTCACCATCCACCTGACAACGTCTTCCTCCCCATGTCGAACTCCATGCGGCGGTATGGCTGTCACCATCAACTAAGCTCCACCTATAAAGGACCCTCCAGATACGCTAACTCAAATCTCTCTGATCTCTAAGCTCTCGGATCTCTAAGCTCTCCTCTTCTTCTCCAAGCTTCGGAACTCATTCCCGAGCACTCCATTCCTATTGGCCAGAGCTGACTTGATCGTCGGAGGATCCCGTCGGAGCCACCCCACCGACTCCGGATAGGACTTTATTTTGCAGATCCCCGACGGCGACCTCATCGACCTCAACTCCAGCTACCTCTGACGATGATCAATTTCTGCGTCAACAGATTGGCGCTAGAGGAAGGACCCCCCAAACCTTCGAGGTCCCCTTATTCTTAAAGGAGTGCTCGGCGATGATTTTTTCCTTCCTCCTCCAAAGATCTCCCTTTTCTCTTTCGAAGAGAAAATGCCTCTAGGAGAGCTTCGACTCAGCGACTGGCTCCCATTGCAGCCCTGGCAGCCTAGGCTCCACCCGAAGCCACCCCAGATGTAGAGCAGTTCTAAACAGGTTCGCAGCCCCACCAAGATGATGCAGGCCGTGCGACAACCTCTGGCGAAGACTTTGCCAGCAAGCCCGCCATGAGGATGCGAGGAACCGGTCTTAAGGGGAGAGCGTTTGGGCATACCAATCGCACTTGGAAAGAAAAAATGGAGAGATAAAGTCCTCCCACGGAAGCTTTCGCAGGAAAGCGAAATTAAGTTCGGCAACTCAAGGGAAGCCGAGCTCCCTCTCGAGCTTGTTGTCCAGAAAGTCAGGACAAAAGAAGCAGGAAGTTCGGCGTAAGCGAGGGCGAAAGAAGTTCTCCCGCCAAATGAAGTTCAGTGCAAGTGAGGCCGAATTCCCCCTCAAACCTCATCGTCGGAATGAAGTTCGGCGCAAGCAACTCCCGCTCGAGTATGTCACCAAGGAAGACCCTTACAAAGATTTCACAGGAGGTGAGATGAAGTTCGGCCGCCCTCACGACCGTCCTAGGGCAAGCGAGGACTCCCTGACTCTAAGAACGCTCCGACAAAGGGCATGAAGTTCTCCCGCAGGTTTCACAAAGGAATGGAATGAAGTTCGGCCGCGCTTATGACCTCCACAACACAAGGCCCAAACTTTTCGAGCTCGCCACCAAGAAATTTTCGCGGAGGGTTTCGCAAGTTCGGCCGCGTCCACGACCTCCCCAGCGCAATTGAGGCCGAACTTCACCTCGAGCTCGCCACTAAGGAAGCCCTGACAGAGGGGCGCGAAGAAGCCCTCCTCCTGAAAGGTTCCGCGACAACACCCCCCTCAATGCTCCTCAAACTCAGATTCTCGCCGAAGTGAAAAACCAGCTGCCAAGACCAGAAGGGTTACAGTCTCCCCCAAACAAGCGCGATCGAAATAAGTACTGTCTCTACCATCGCAACCACGGCCACGACACCGAGGAATACATCCAGCTCCGAGACAAAATTGAGGAGCTCGTCAGAAAGGGGCAGCTGGGTAAATTCCTCCGGCACCAGTCTGAAGCAGAAAAAAATCGATCAAGGGCGCTGCCATAGCCAGAGACGGAAAGGAGCTCGGCATTGCCATAGTCAGAGACCGCAAGGAGGTCGGCCACCTTACGGCCTCATCCACATTGCCCTTGGGAGGAGCTTGGTGCATCAGCGATTCGTCGTCTCCCTGCAATAAGAGCTTGCACCAAATTGAGAAAGCCAGCATAAGGAGGTCGTCCACCCCGGGACTTATTGTTGAAGAAATACGGAGGAACAACGCTACCACGATCTTGAAATACAGAATTTGGGGATGCGCTGCTAGTAACTTCCTTTCAATAAAATTCTTTTCTTTCGATAATATTATTTCTGGATGCGAAAATTATGTGATGACAGAGAAGAAGCAGATTGCTGCATTAGAAACAGGAGGAGAACCTCGTCCTAACGCGAGCAATAACCTCGGCTAGAGATAAGATCTCTTCCGAGCGACCATTGATAAGTCAACCTCGGTTAGGAACAGAAGGAGAATCTTGTCCTAACGCAAGCATCAATCTCGGCTAGAGATAAGATCTCTCCGAGCGACCGTTGACAACCTCGGCTAGAGATAAGATCTCTTCCGAGCGACCGAGCCAACCTCGGTTAGGAACAGGAGGAGAACCTCATCCTAACGCGAGCATCAACCTCGGCTAGAGATAAGATCTCTCCCGAGCGACCGAGCCAACCTCGGTTAGGAACAGGAGGAGTACCTCGTCCTAACGCGAGCAACAACCTCGGTTGGAGATAAGATCTCTTCCGAGCGACAGAGTCAACCTCGATTAGGAATAGGAGGAGAACCTCGTTCTAACGCGAGCATCAACCTCGGCTAGAGATAAGATCTCTTCCGAGCGATCGTTGACAACTTCGGCTACAGATAAGATCTCTCCGAGCGACCGAGCAACCTCGATTAGGAACAGGAGGAGGACCTCGTCCTAACGTGAACATCAACCTCGGCTAGAGATAAGATCTCTTTCGAGCGACTGAGCCAACCTTGGTTAGGAACAGGAGGAGGACCTTGTCCTAACGCGAGCATCAACCTCGACTAGAGATAAGATCTTTCCTGAGCGATCGAGTCAATCTCGGTTAGGAACAGGAGGAGAACCTCGTCCTAGCACGAGCATCAACCTCGGCTAGAGATAAGATCTCTTCCGAGCGACCGAGTCAACCTGAAGACCTCATTCACAAAGAACAAGATGGGGGGAGAGGCAGTGGCCTTTATGTGCCCCCACAGCCCGTTAGGAATAGGAGGAGAACCTTATCGTAATGGAGCATCAACCTCGACTAGAGATAAGATCTCTTCCGAGCGACCGTTGACAACCTCGGCTAGAGATAAGATCTCTCCCGAGCGACCGCGTCAATACCTCGGTTAGGAACAGGAGGAGAACCTCGTCCTAACGCGAGCACCAACCTCGGCTAGAGATAAGATCTCTCCCGAGCGACCGAGAATAGCCTCGGTTAGGAACAGGAGGAGAACCTCGTCCTAACGCGAGCAACAACCTCGGCTAGAGATAAGATCTCTCCCGAGCGACCGAGCCAACCTCGGTTAGGAACAGGAGGAGAACCTCATCCTAACGCGAGCACCAACCTCGGCTAGAGATAAGATCTCTCCCGACCGCGAATCGAGCCTCGGTTAGGAACAGGAGGAGAACCTCATCCTAATGCGAGCATCAACCTCGGCTAGAGATAAGATCTCTCCCGAGCGACCGAGTCAACCTTGGCTAGAGATAAGATCTCTTCCGAGCGACCGTTGACAATCTCGGCTAGAGATAAGATCTCTCCCAAGCGACCGTGGACAACTTCGGCCATAGATAAGATCTCCCCTGAGGAAAGCTCGACCGTAGGAGATGAGATCTCCCCCGAGTGCCCGATACAACCTCGGCTAGGAGATAAGTCCTCGGATAGACGTGTCACGACCTCGGCTGGAGAGCTTCAACATCGACCTCGGCTAGAGAAAGCTATCGTGTCAACCTCGGCTAGAGAGCTTCAACATCGACCTCGGCTAGAGAAAGCAACCGTGTCAACCTCGACTGTAGATTTTCAACTTCGACCTCGGCTAGAGAAAGCTATCGTGTCAACCTCGGCTGTAGGAGACAATGTCGCCCCCGAGGAGCGCAACCTCCGGCTTCGATCGCAGCGGACGAAGCCCCCCTTAACCTCGGCTGGAGATGGGATCTTCCCCGGGCTTCAACTTCGATATCAACTTCAGCTGAAGGTGAGATCTCCCCCGAGTTTCGACCTAGACCAGCACAGAGCTCAGAGGAAGACTTCGGCAGTCGCCTTTTCTGCACTCCCTTCCTTCGATTTTCGAACTCGGAAGTGGGGGAGGCTAATGTTGGGGATAAATCCCACTCCCGTTGAAGTCTAGCTCGATGCTCAGTCTAATGCAACCAGTAGCCGCAGAAGAACTTCAGCAGACGGGCTTCAGCCGAACCCCCAGCGACCGAGCTTCTTCCAACCCGTTCAGTCAGTCGAACTAGTTAGCTGTCGAGCTTCTTCGGACTCCCAATGTCAAGACCGAACCCCTTCAGTTGGCCGAGCTACTTAGCGACCGAGCTCCTTGGACACAGCAGCCCGGCTCTAGCCAAACTCAATCGCTGAGCTTCTTCGGACTCCTCAGCTGCCAAGCTTCTTCGGACTCCCAGCGTCAGGACCGAACCCCTCCAATCGGTCGAACTGCTTAGCGGCCTAGCTCTTCGAACTCCTAGCGTCTGGGCTCCTTCGAACTCGTCCAACCGGTCGAACTGCTTAGCGGCCGAGCTCCTCGAACTCCTAGCGTCCGAGCTTCTACGAACCCGTTCAGACGGTCAAACTGCTTAGCGGCCGAGCTCCTTGGACTCCAAGCGACCGAGCTTTAACGGAATCCCCCGGCGCCCGAACTTCTCAGCGGTCGCCCCCTCGGCCGAACTCCCCAAGCGGCCGTCCCTTCAGCCGGCTGAGCTCCTTCGAACTTCTCTACATCCGAACTCCTCCCGACCTTTCCTTCAGCCGAACTCTCCTACAAGTCCGAACTTCTCTGGATGAACAACGAGACTGGACGGTATGGCCGCCACTACTGACGATGCCACTCTCTCCATAATCAGTCCCATGCGGCCCACGATCTGCCAGTATGGCTGTCACCATCCGCCTGATGGCGCATTCCTCTCCGTACCGAACTTCATGCGGCCCACAACTCGCCAGTATGGTTGTCACCATCTACCTGACAACGCTCTCCTTTCCATGCCGAACTCCATGCGGCGGTATGGCCGTCACCATCAACTAAGCTCCGCCTATAAAGGATCCTTCAGATATGCTAACTCGAATCTCTCTAATCTCTAAGCTCTCGGATCTCTAAGCTCTCCTCTTCTTCTCCAAGCTCCGGAACTCATTCTCGAGCACTCCATTCCTTTTGGCCAGAGTTGACTTGATCGTCGGAGGGTTCTGTCGGAGCCACCCCCACCAGCTCCGGACAGGACTTTGTTTTGCAGGTCCCCGACGGCGACCTCATCGGCCTCAACTTCAGCTACCTTCGGCGATGATCAATTTCTGCATCAACAGATACAAATGGTCATTAATGCAGGAACTACGAGAGTGATCGAAGTGGACCCTTATGTTGGTGTTCGGAGTGGACGCAATTCCAACTTGGGGACCCATTACAACTAATTTCTCGCGGCGACCAAGTCAAGTAGCTAGTCGGTCGTCGGTCGCCGGTCGCGCATCCTTGGGTCCTTGCCTAACTCAACCGTTGCCCATGATTGGGTTTCAGGACACGTTTTCTCAAGTCAGCCGTCTCTCCAAGCCATGGAGGACCTCCATTCTTATCCAGACAGCGTCACCGACTCCATGCAGCTTCTGGAAAATCATGGATAGACTTGTCGTGTTCGACGACTTGCTTCGTCGCTGGAGTCCATGAATGCCATTATGTGGAAATGCGACTTTGTATTTGGCCGTGGGTTCGTTCGTGGAAGGTGAAACGGAACAGACTAATCCTCCATTTATTTCACTCTCTTCTTGGCTGTAAACATGAAGCGGTATAAAATAATCAAGCCTAGGGGCCTCCACCAGCGAGGGTTTTACGTGGTCCACGAGATTTGCTGGACTGAAACAATAGCTATTTTCTTACCAAAAACAAAAATATAGACCAGCTATTTTCTTTGCACGTGTGTGTGCACAGATATAGGATGGGGATGCTAGCTGTTTGGCCATGAGGATCCTATGCTACCAAAACGTAAAAACAAGAATATCAAAATTCATTTTGTCAATATATATATATATATATATAAAGTCAAGTTGGACAGTATAAATAAAATTAAATTAAATATATTTTTTAATTATTTGATGCATAGATTATGGGATATTAAATCAAATGATTTTTTGTATGTAAATAGTTTTGAAATAGTAGATCATATCCAATAACTTCAATTATCAATATAAAATTTTTATTATTTAATTTTAATCTAATCAAATTTGAACCCAAATTCGATCGATCTTATCCAAATCCGTCTATATATATATATATATATATATATATATATATATATATATATATATATATATATATATATAATTCAAGATTAACCTAAAGTCACCTAGTCTCTTAGTTATCTTTATGCTACATAAGTGTGAATGGCCCGTGCATGAAACGTGTAACCGTAGTGTTTGGCCAACTGTAGCCATTGTACAATCCATAAGGACTAGAACTCTATAATTCAATCTCTAACACCAAGGATTTTACAACCACATATACTAAAAGTAATTTTATATAAATAGTAAAAATAAATTTTATTTTTTAAAAAATAATTACTAACATCTTCTATGTTTGCATATTACTCCATATCTCTTCTATATTTATATTTTAATATCTAAATTTTATGACATATTAATTATACTTCTCTTGAGTTAACTAGATAATAAAATGTAATATGCCACCTATTTTCTCCGAAAGGTGGTGACTTCATATCTGCTATATATTTTTGTCCTTGTTTGGATATTTAACCAAACCCTTAACCCATTCCATTTCACCAATGATGTCCTAATCATTAAGTTCTGTGCTAAAAGAGACAAAATAAAGAAGAGAGAAAAGCTACAAATCCTTGAAACCATTCTCTATTAAGTGAAGGATATTCTCTCCTTCTATAGCCCTATTTAATCTTACCATGATTTAGTCGACGAAAGCTAGTGAAAGAACCTATCATATAAACCGAGAACTTACAAGAACTTCTATATAAATATGAAATAATGAAAAAGATGAGTATCAATACACAAACATAAAATATTTCAAGGATTAATCTTGAAAAAAACTCATTCTAATAACAATATGTAGTTGATCTAGGTTTTACTACATTTGCAATGGTATATTGGAAAAAACCTATGAAAAAATGGAAAAAAAAAAAAAAGAAAAGGCAAGACCTTTTCACGTAGACTTAAAATTCATTTTTCCTACAAACTAAAAGCTATAAAAATAATAATAAAATAATAATAATATTTACAATCTTATCTACTAAGTACGATCGATAACTTCGCTATTCTATATTGAACCTTAAATTTATATATTGATCTAAGCAATCCTAATTTCTTAATAAGTTCTTCCAATAACAAAATTTCAATAATATCTATTTATATAATTATAATTAAAAAATTTAAATATTTATAAAAAAATTTAAACAACTAATTGAAAATAAATTTTAAATATATTTTAAAATATTTATAGCATGGACATCATGGTTAAGGTTATAAAACTAGAATTACTAAAAATATCTTGTCAAAAATTTTAAAATTTGATATATTTTTTTCTTAAACATGCCTAACATCATACACTTCATATCTCTTTAGAATAATATTTTTATCTTTGCTTAAAAATATATTTAAATTGACTTAAAAAGCTAAATATAATAGAAAAAAATCATCTAAATAATTAAATATTCAACAATTAAATGATATAATCAAATATAACTAAATCAATAGAATCATATAAAAATATGAAAAAGAAAATTACTCAATTAACTTACTCCAATAATAAATAATATAATATAATAATTTTTAATATAATAAAAATTAAAAATTTTATAATTTTGATTTATCGATAAATTATTAGAAAGCAAAATGTAATGAATACCTTCTTAAAGATATTTATTCTTAAAGATATTTACTCAATAGATAGATTCGAAACTATAAAATCATCCAAAGAAATCTATAATTCACTTCTTTTTCTAATAAAAAAATATATCTATACCATAAATATTATTTTTATTATTAAAAAATCCATTAAAATATTAAAAAAAATTAATTTTTAAACTACCAAATAATAGTAAAAAATAATTTATAAAAATTTAAATTTTAATAAATTTTATTAAAAGAGAGATAAAGAGTTACCTCATCTACTCCAAGCTTTTCATCCAATTAAAATGGATTTAAACTTTCCTATTCAATCACTTCAAGCTTTCCACCCAATTAAAAATCTCATTAATAAAAAAGTAAAAAAAAAAATCAAGAAAAGATATTAAAAAAATCAATGAAAAGAAAGAAAAAAATAAAAAATTAAAAGGCCAGACATTTAATTCCCCTCTCTTTTTGAGATATCTTTAGGAAGGAAAGTGGGAGATCAAAAGGGAAGACTAATGCCGATGATAGAATGATTAAAATACAAGAGATCAAATATATTTGAAAGATCTCGTCAATTTAGCAGTCTAAAAGTATCATCTGGGGAGGGGGGTTAAGGGGTTGTTGCTGCACTTGCAACAACAGCAGCAACCCTTCATTTTTATTTATAAATTTTTAATGGATATAAAAGCTTGAATGTGTTAGAAAAGTTTTGTTGAAAATATTTAAAAAAATTTACATTTGATTTTTTCTCATTAAGTTCATAAGAAGTTACTTTTTGTAAAATTATAGCCTTCCAATCCTAAAAAAAATCATTATTTAAGAACACTATTCTTCTCAATTCATTATATCGTCAAAAAAAACTAATTTAATATTTAAAAAATTATAATTAAAAAAGTAAAAAAAAATTAGAAAAGATACTATCAAACTCATTTTTCTTCTTTCTCTATCCAAAAAAAAATAAAAGCTCATCTTTCTTCTTCAGTTCTCCTATACCTAAACTTTTCTATCTTTGAATCATCCTCTGAAACTTCCTATATATATATATATATAGTATATTTCAACAAAATGATATAATGAGATAGTCTATTATGTGCTCTATTTATTTTTTTTATACAGAAATCTTCTCTTTCCATTTAAAGTCTCAAAATTTTCTTTTTTTTCTAACTCTCCATCCCCTAATTAAAGAATGAGAGACCCCCATATTATGTTCCTTTGAATTCAACATGCTCTCATTTTTTTTAATTTTTCCTCATAAGTAAGCTATGGACTCTTACATGAATGCTGATTTAACTGAACATATAAAATATCACTATATTGCAAGTGCGTGGATGTCATGCTTTTACTAAAAAGAAGCATGCGCTGATATCCTCTCCGTCCTACGGTATGGACATGTATATCATATTCTCCATTAAGATAGTAAAAAAATTTATAATTTTTAAATTAAATTTATACTAATAATTATTTCAGCATCTAATTATCTCGAAGCTATCTAATTTTGAAATTAAATTGACGTCAAATCAATAATAATTTTTTTTGAACTACTAAATAATAATAAAAAATAATTTATAAAAAATAATAGATTTTAATAAATTTTATTGAAAGAAAGAAAAAAAATTATCTTATCTATTTCAAGCCTCCCATCTAACTGAGATGAATCTAAATTTTTATATTCGATTGCTTCGAGCCTTCCACTTTACGAAAAAAGTAAAGAATAAAATATATATAAAAAAAAACATAAAAAGATAAAGATATGCATGATATATAATATTGTTTTAAAAAATTACATAGTCGTAAATTCTTTTCAAAATTTTTTCTTAACTTATACTAAAAATTAAAAAATAAATATTATATTACCATATTATATATTTATATATATATTATAATTAAATAAAATATTTATTATCATGTGTCCATAAAAAATGCCATCCATGCACTTCTTATCAAAAACAAACTTATCAAATAAAAAAAAGAAAAAAAGGCCAACCATCGGCCATCCTGTCATCCAGTTCCCGCATCCTTATCCCGATGATAAAGCTCCATAAATTTAAAATTTGGTAGCCAAAAAAGAATTCTTTGGATAAAAGATCTCAAAACCTACAAAATATCATGCTTCTATCAAGATTGAGCTCTCAAAACATAAAGGGAGCAACTAACACCGCCATAACTCGCACAAAATTCTATACTTCAGGGAAAAAACAATCGAAACCGAACAAACCCCTCTAATCTCTCTCAAGTGCTATCCTTTCCTACATATCTCTAAAAAAGATAATGAAATGAAAAGAAAAAAAAAAGCAAAAAAAATATATATTTATGTGTGGAAAGTCTGGGAGGCGAGGGAGGAGATGGAAGGGGCGATAGTGGCACTGGAGGCAACGGTGGGTGGTTAGGGATGGCAGATCTTGATGTTCTGGAGTGCATCGGCCATGGAGGGGTTGGGTTGGTGTTTGGGTTGAAGCCAGGACAAGGTCGTGGGGTGCTGGAGGGGAAGAATTGGGAGCACGCCATGACTGGCCTCGGGGTTTAGAGAGAGAAGGGAGGGGTGCGATCAGGATCTACATTTGTCGAGAGAAAAGGAAAGTTGTGATGGGGGGAACCGGAGGGGTAGGAGAATGTTTTGGGAGCGATAGCAATGGCTGGGTCATAGAAGCCAAAAAAAAAAAATGAAAATGCTATTGGAGAAAAAAGATGGAGAGAAGGAAAGCACCTGAGGGAGATCGACGGTTCCATCGCATGCCCTTCCCTCGCATGGACCACATCGCAGTCCATCGCGTCTCCTTCCCTCGCATGGATCATATTGACGCAGAATCTGATTGTCGCCGGAGTTCGCTGGAGTGGAGGCCGATGAGGTCGCCGTCGGAGACCTGCAAAATAAAGTTCCGTCCAAAGTCGGTGGGGAGTGGCTCCGACAGGACCCTCCGACGATCAAGTCAGCTCTGGCCAACAGGAATGGAGTGCTCGGGAATGAGTTCCGAAGCTTGGAGAAGAAGAAGAGAGCTTAGAGATCAGAGAGATTCAAGTTAGCATATCTGGAGGGTCCTTTATAGGCAGAGCTTAGTTGATGGTGACGGCCATACCACTGCATGGAGTTCGGCATGGAGAGGAAGGCATTGTCAGATGGATGGTGACAGCCATACTGGCAAGTCGTGGGCCGCATGGAGTTTGGTACGGAGAGGAAGGCGCCATCAGATGGATGATGACAGCCATACTGACAGATCATAGGCCGCATGGGACTGGTTACGGAGAGAGTGGTGTCGCCAGTAGTGGCAGCTATATCGTCCGGTCATGTTGTTCGTCCAGAGGAGTTCAGATTTGTAGAAAAGTTTGGCTGAAGGGAAAGCTCGGGAGGAGTTCGGCTGTAGAGAAGTTCGGTTGAGCTCGACCGACTGAAGGGACGGCCGCTTGGGGAGTTCGATCGAGGGACGACCACTGAGGAGTTCGGGCGCTGGGGGATTCCGTTAAAGCCTGACCGCTTGAAATTCAAGGGGCTATGCCGCTAAGCAGTTCGGTCGGCTGAACGAGTTTGAAGGAGCTCGGATGCTAGGAGTTCGAGGAGCTCGGTCGCTAAGCAGTTCGGTCGGCTGGAAGGGTTCGGTCCTGACGAAGGGAGTTCGAAGAAGCTCGACGGCTGAGGAGTCCGAAGAAGCTCGGTAGGCAAGTAGCTCGGTCGGCTGAACGGGTTAGAAGAAGCTCGACCGCTGGGGGTTCGGCTGAAGCCCGTCTGCTGAAGCTCTTCTACGGCTACTGGTTACATTAGACTGAGCATCGAGCTAGACTTCAGCGGGAGCGGAATTTATCCTCAACACTAGCCCCTCCACTCCCGAGTTCGAAAATCGAAGGAAGAGAGTGCAGGAAAGGCGACTGCCGAAGTCTTTCTCTGAGCTTCATGCTGGTCTAGGTCGAAGCTCGGAGGAGATCCCATCTCCAGCCGAGGTTGAGGGGGACTTTGTCCGCTGCGATCAAAGTCGGAGGTTGCACTCCTCGAGGGCGACATTGTCTCCTACAGCCGAGGTCGATGCAGGCGCTCAGAAGAGATCTGATCTCAGGGCGACATTATCTCCGATCTTATCTATGGCCGAGATTGTCCACGGTCGCTTGAAAGAGATCTTATCTCTAGCCGAGGTTGTTGCTCGCGTTAGGATGAGGTTCTCCTCCTATTCCTAACCGAGGTTGATTCGGTTGCTTGGGAGAGTTCTTATCTCCTGCAGCCGAGATTGGTGCGGATGCTTTCGTTAGGACGAGGTTCTCCTTTTATTCCTAACTTTGACTTTGCTCACGTTAGGACGAGGTTCTCCTCATGTTCCTAACCGAGGTTATCAACGGTCGCTCGGAAGAGATCTTATCTCTAGCCGAGGTTGTCGCTCGCATTAAGACGAGGTTCTCCTCCTGTTCCTAATCGAGGTTGTCAACGGTCGCTCGGGAGAGATCTTATCTCTAGCGGAGGTTGATTCTCGGGAGAGATCGTATCTCTGGCCGAACTTCTCAGGATAGATCTTATCTCTAGCCAAGGTTGATTCTTGGGAGAGATCTTATCTCTGGCCGAGCTTCTCGAAAGAGATCTTATCTCCGAAACTTCTCAGGAGAGATCTTATCTCTAGCCGAGGTGGTCGCTCGGGAGAGATCTTATCTCTGACCGAACTTCTCTGAAGAGATCTTATCTCTAGCCGAGGTGGTCGCTCGGGAGAGATCTTATCTCTAGCCGAGGTTGATGCTCGCATTAGGACGAGGTTCTCCTCCTATTCCTAATCGAGGTTGTTGCTTGCGTTAGGATGAGGTTTTCCTCCTATTTCTAACTGAGGTTGTCAACGGTCGCTCGGAAAAAATGTTATCTCTAGTCGAGGTTGTCGCTCGCATTAGGACGAGGTTCTCCTCCTATTCCTAATCGAGGTTGTCAACGGTTGCTCGAGAGAGATCTTATCTCTAGCCGAGGTGGTCGCTCGGAAGAGATCTTATCTCTGGCCGAACTTCTCGGGAGAGATCTTATCTCTAGCCGAGGTGGTCTCTTGGGAGAGATCTTATCTCTGACTGAACTTCTCGGGAGAGATCTTATCTCTCTAGCCGAGGTGGTCGCTTGAGAGAGATCTTATCTCCTACGGTC
Source organism: Cocos nucifera (assembly GCA_006176705.1). Classification (NCBI taxonomy): domain Eukaryota; kingdom Viridiplantae; phylum Streptophyta; class Magnoliopsida; order Arecales; family Arecaceae; genus Cocos; species Cocos nucifera. The sequence goes on along the minus strand of QRFJ01000141.1, from coordinate 1,458,823 downwards.
GAGCTTTTCTCAGAGGAGATCTCATCTATGGCCGAGGTTGTCCACAGTCGCTCGAAAGAGATCTTATCTCTAGCCGAGGTTGATGCTCGCATTAGGATGAGGTCCTCCTCCTGTTCCTAACCGAGGTTGACTCGGTCACTCGGGAGAGATCTTATCTTTAGCCGAGGTTATCAACGGTCACTCGAAAGAGATCTTATCTCTAGCTGAGGTTGATGCTTGCATTAGGACGAGGTCCTCCTCCTGTTCCTAACCGAGGTTGACTCGATCGCTCGGAAGAGATCTTATCTCTAGCCGAGGTTGATGCTGGCGTTAGGATGAGGTTCTCCTCCTATTTCTAAAGGGCTGTGGGGGCACATAAGGGCCACTGACCTCTCCCCCCATCTCATTCTTTGTGAACGAGGCCTTCAGGTTGACTCGGTCGCTCGGGAGAGATCTTATCTCTAGCCGAGGTTGATGCTCGCGTTAGGACGAGGTTCTCATCCTGTTCCTAACCGAGGTTGACTCGGTCGCTCGGGAGAGATCTTATCTCTAGCCGAGGTTGTCAACGGTCGCTCGGGAGAGATCTTATCTCTAGCCGAGATTGATGCTCGCATTAGGATGAGGTTCTCCTCCTATTCCTAATGGGCTGTGGGGGCACATAAGGGCCACTGGCCTCTCCCCCCATCTCGTTCTTTGTGAACGAGGCCTTCAGATTGACTCGATCACTTGGGAGAGATCTTATCTCTAACCGAGATTGATGCTCGCGTTAGGACGAGGTTCTCCTCCTGTTCCTAACCGAGGTTGACTCGATCGCTCGGGAGAGATCTTATCTCTAGCCGAGGTTGTCAACAGTCGCTCGGGAGAGATCTTATCTCTAGCCGAGGTTGTCAACGGTCGCTCGGAAGATATCTTATCTCTAGCCGAGGTTGATGCTCGCGTTAGGACGAGATTCTTCTCCTATTCCTAGCGGACTGTGGGGCACATAAAGGCCACTGGCCTCTCCCCCCATCTCATTCTTTGTGAATGAGGCCTTCATATTGACTCGGTCACTCAGGAGAGATCATATCTCTAGCCGAGGTTGATGCTCGCATTAGGACGAGGTTCTCCTCCTGTTCCTAACCGAGGTTGACTCGGTCACTCGAAAGAGATCTTATCTCTAGCCGAAGTTATCAACGATCGCTCAGGAGAGATCTTATCTCTAGCCGAGATTGTCAACGGTCGCTCAGGAGAGATCTTATCTCTAGCCGAGGTTGATGCTCGCGTTAGGACAAGGTTCTCCTCCTATTTCTAACGGGCTGTGGGGGCACATAAGGGCCACTGGCCTCCTCCACCCATCTCGTTCTTTGTGAACGAGGCCTTCAGGTTGACTCAATTGCTCGGAAGAGATCTTATCTCTAGCCGAGGTTGATGCTCGCGTTAGGACGAGGTTCTTCTCCTGTTCCTAACCGAGGTTGACTCGATCGCTCAGGAGAGATCTTATCTCTAGCCGAGGTTGTCAACGGTCGCTCGGGAGAGATCTTATCTCTAGTCGAGGTTGATGCTCGCGTTAGGACGAGGTTCTCCTTCTGTTCCTAATGGGCTATGGGGGCACATAAGGGCCACTGGCCTCTCCCCCCATCTCGTTCTTTGTGAATGAGGCCTTCGCTCGAGAGAGATCTTATCTCTAGCCGAGGTTATTGCTCGCATTAGGACGAGGTTCTCCTCCTGTTCCTAATGCGACAATCTGCTTCTTCCTTGTCATCGCATAGTTTTCGCATGCAGAAATAATATTATCGAAAGAAAAGAATTTTATTGAAAGGAAGTTACTAGCAGCGCATCCCCAAATTCTGTATTTCAAGGTCGTAGTAGCGTTGCTCGTCCGCGTTTCTCCAGTAATAAGTCCCAAGGTGGACGACCTCCTCATGCTGGCCTCCCCAATTTGGTGCAAGCTCTTGTCGCTGGGAGACGATAAATCGCTGATGCACCAAGCTCCTCCCAGGGGCAATATGGATGAGGCCGTAAGGTGGTCGACCTCCTTATGGTCTCTGGCTATGGCAGTGCTGAACTTCATTCCGTCCCATTGTGAAACCTGCAGGAGAACTTCATGCCCTTTATCGAAGCTTCCTTGGAGTCAGGGAGCCCTCGCTTGCCCTGGGGCGGCCGAACTTCATCTCACCTTCTGTGAAATCTTTGTAGGGGCTTCCTTGGTGACATAATCGGGCTGGAGTTCGGCCTCACTTGCGCTGAACTTCATTCTGATGATGAGGTTTGAGGGGAGAGTTTGACCTTGCATGCGCCAAACTTCATTCCGATGACGAGCTTCGAGGTGAAGTTCGGCCTCACTTGCGTCGAACTTTGCTCTGCTTTCCCGCGAAAGCCTCCGCGGGAGGACTTCCTGCCCCTTCCTCGATGATGAGCTTTGAGGGGAGCTCGGCTTTCTTCGTGCCGAACTTCATTCCGTTTTTCCACGAGACCCTCCGTGGAAGAACTTTCTGCTGCTTTTGTCTGGACTTCCTTTAGGACGAGCTCGAAGGGAGCTCGGCTTTGCTTGCCCGAACTTCACTCCACCTCCGATGAATTCTTTGTAGGGGGTTTCGTTGATGACATACTCAAAGAGAAGTTCGGCCTTGCTTGCGCCGAACTTCGCTCCAGCTTTCGCCGAGAGGACTTCATGTTCTTTTGTCGGGGCTTTGTTGGTGGCGAGCTCGAGGTAGAGTTCGTCCTCACTTGCGCTGGGAAGGTCGTGGATGTGGGCGAACTTCATTCCGCCTCCTTGCAAAAATCTTCTCTCGGGGATGTTCATGCCCCTCTGTCGGGGCTTCCTTGATGACGGGCTCGAGGGGGAGTTTGGCCTCGCTTGCACCGAACTTTACTCCATTTTCCCGCGAAGCCTTCCGCAAGAGAACTTCGACTCTCTGTTTCTCCTTTCCAAGTGCAATTGGTATGCCCAAACGCTTTTCCTTAAGGCCGGTTCCTCGCATCCTCTGGCAAAGCCCCCACTGAAGGTTGTCGCACGGCCAGCATCATCTCGGTGGGGCCATGGACCCAACCAGCAGGTTAAACTGCTCCACATCTGCCAGGGCTTCGTGTGGAAACTGGGCTGTCGGGGCTGCAATGGGAGCCAGTCGCCGAGTCGAAGCTCTCCTGGAGGCATTTTCTCTTCGGGAGAGAAAAGGGAGGTCTTCGGAGAGGGAAGGGAAAAATCACCACCGAGCACTCCTTTAAGAAAAGGGAACCTCGGAGATTCAAAGGCCCTCCTTCTAGCGCCAATCTGTTGATGCAGAATCTGGTCGTCGCCGGAGTCCGTTGGAGTGGAGGCCGATGAGGTCGCCGTCGGGGACTTGTAAAACAAAGTTCCGTCCGGAGCCGGTGGGGGGTGGCTCCGACAGGACCCTCCGACGATCAAGTTAGCTCTGGCCAACAGGAATGGAGTGCTCGGAAATGAGTTTCGGAGCTTAAAGAAGAAGAAGAGAGCTTAGAGATCAGAGAGATTCGAGTTAGCATATTTGGAGGGTCCTTTATAGGCGGAGCTTAGTTGATGGTGACGGCCATACCACCGCATAGAGTTCGAAATGGAGAGGAAGGCGTTGTCAGGTGGATGGTGACAACCATACTGGCAAGTCGTGGGCCGCATGAAGTTCGGTACGGAGAGGAAGGCGCCATCAGGCGGATGATGACAGCTATACTGGCAGATCGTGGGCCGCATGGGGCTGGTTATGGAGAGAGTGGTGTCGCCAGTAGTGGCGGCCATATCGTCCGGTCACGTTGTTCGTCCAAAGGAGTTCGGATTTATAGGAAAGTTCGGCTGAAGGAAAAGCTCGGAAGGAGTTCGGCTATAGAGAAGTTCGACTAAAGGAAAAGCTCGGGAGGAGTTTGGCTGTAGAGAAGTTCGGCTGAGCTCGACCGGCTGAAGGGACGGTCGCTTGAGGAGTTCGGTTAAGGGACGACTGCTGAGGAGTTCGGGCGCTGGGGGATTCCGTTAAAGCCCGACCGCTTGGAGTCCAAGGGGCTCGACCGCTAAGCAGTTCGGCCGGCTGAACGGGTTCGAAGGAGCTCGGACGCTAGGAGTTCGAAGAGCTCGGCCGCTAAGCAATTCGGCCGACTGGAGGGGTTCGATCCTGATGAAAGAAGTTCGAAGAAGCTCGATGGCTGATGAGTCCGAAGAAGCTCGGCAGGCAAGTAGCTCGGCCGGCTGAACGGATTAGAAGAAGCTCGGCGACTGGGGATTCGGCTGAAGCCGTCTGCTGAAGTTTTTCTGCGGCTACTAGTTGCATTAGGCTGAGCATCGAGCTAGACTTCGGCGGAAACGGGATTTATCCCCAATAGATCACATCGCGGGGGAAAATTTTTTTAAAAAAAATAAAAGCTCCCCGGCCCACCCCCCTCCCCCTGCAGCGCCCCCCGGGGCTCTGCCGGCCACCGCTCCCGCAGCTCCGCCGACCCCACCCCCGCCCCTGTACCTCCCCATGCCCCCTTCTCGGGCTCTGCCAGCTGCCGGACCCACCCCCGCCCTCGCACGGACAACATCGCGGTCCACATTCCGTACACCCCCCCCCCACGCCCCCCCGGGCCGGCGCAGTCCATTGAGGCAAAAGAAAAGGAAAACACTCCCACCCCCTCCCCTCGCCAGGCCCGTCGTTGCTCTACGGCCGCTGACCCGCCCCCGTAGCTTCGCGTGCCCCCCCGGGGCTCTGCCGGCCACCGGCCACCGGCCCCCGGCCCCCGGCCCCGCCCCACTCCTGCAGCTCTCCGTGCCTATCCCCCACCCTTCAGGGCTCTGCTAGCTGCCGCGCCCAGCCCCCATGGCTATGTCTCACCCACTGCGAGGATAGCATAGATGAGACCCGCGTCTTCTTTTTCCGAGATCTATGGAGCTCGACGCCGATGAAGAAGGGGAAGAAGGCACCGATGGAGACCGGCAGGCGGCGGCAGCGGCAAAGAGAGCAGGGAGGAACCGAGCATGGGCCAGAGGTCTGGAAGATTCAAGAAGGTTCGGGAAAGGCTCAAGGGAAAAAAGAAAAAAAATTGCCAGAGATTTTTTTAAAAAAAAAACATCATGGGGTAAAGAAGGCAGGGGAGTCGAGCAGTGAGGTGAAGGGTGGGAGATTGGAGGTGAAGCCCGACGTCGATGGCAATGAAGAGTGTGGGGATAAATCCCGCTTTCATCGAAGTCTAGTTCGATGCCCAGCCTAATGCAATCAGTAGCCGCAGAAGAGCTTCTTGGATGCCCAGCAAATGGATTTTAATCGAGCCCTTACAATATGGCTGTCATCGTCCACCTGACAACACCTTTTTCTTCATGCCAAACTTCATGCAGTGGTATGGCCATCACCATCAACTAAGCTCCGTCTATAAAGGACCTTCCAGATACGCTAATTCTAATCTCTCTGATCTCTAAGCTCTCCTCTTCTTCTCCAAGCTCCGGAACTCATTCTCGAGCACTCTATTCTTGTTGGCCTGAGCTGACTTGATCGTCGGAGGGTCCTGTCGGAGCCACCCCCCACCGGCTCCGGATGGAACTTTATTTTACAGGTCCCCAACGGCGACCTCATCGGCCTCCACTCCAGCGGACCCCGACGACGGTCGATTTCTGCGTCAAAGATTGGCGTTAGAAGGAGGGCTTGAACCTCCGAGGTTCCCTTATTCTTAAAGGAGTGCTCGACGATGATTTCTCTCTCTCCGGAGACCTCTCTTCCTCCTCACCGGAGTCCTCTCCCAAAGAGAAAATGCCTCCCAGGAGAGCTTCGACTCGATGATCGGTGGCCTCCGCATTCCGATCTCGTCCAGATCCGTCTGCTCCTGCCTCAGCTCCGGGAACTCAGGTTCCACCCATACTCGTGGTAAATGTAGAGCGGTTCGACCTGCTCGTCCGATAGGTCCGTGGCCTCGCGGATGCATTGTGGGCCATGCAGCAACCTCCAATGGCGACTCCATCAGAAAATCCACCATTCGGACATCGAAAATCGGCCCCAGGAAAGGGTACTCAGGCCGGTGTGCCCGCCACCCCTTTGGAAGGGGAACAGAGAGTCGGGGATTCATGTTTGGATCATAGTTCTCCTTTGGAGGAGACCTCTCCCATTTGTAGCCGGAAACCACCCAAGATCTACAACCAAGACGACGCTCTCGATCACAAACTATGGAAAATGGACCGACGGATTGAAGAGCTCGGCCACGTCGCCCCGACTCATCATGCCGACGTCCATGCCGAACCTCCTTTCTTCCTTCGAATTATGCAAGAATCCATTTCACCGAACTTCGAGCTCCCTCGACTGGAAAGCTACGATGGAACTTCCAATCCTATTGATCATCTAGAGGCCTTCCGCACCATGATGCTACTCCATGGTGCTTCAGACGCCATATTGTACCGAGCTTTCTCATCTACCTTAAAGGGAGTAGCTAGAAACTGGTACTCGGCGTTGAAGCCGAGTATGATCTTCTCTTTTGACCAGATGAGCAGTCAGTTCGCAGCTCACTTCATCAGCAGCCGACGTCCGCGCCGAGATTCGGACTCCCTGATGAACGTCAAGCAGAAGCAGGGGGAATCCATCTGGGCTTACGTCACCCGGTTCAACGCCGCGGCATTGAAAGTCTGGGACTTGGACCAGGCTGTTGCGATGGCCGCACTCAAGGGTGGCCTTCGAAAAAATGACTTGCTGTTCTCCCTGAAAAATAAGAATCCCAGGGACTTCACCGATCTGCTAGCCCGGGCCAAGAGATATACCCGTGCGAAAGAAGCCTTCAAGTTGAAGGATGAGGAAGCCTTAAGAGAACGGTCGGCAGACGATGGAGAGCCGAGCGAAGTTCGGCCGCGCTCACGGACTCTCTCCAAAAGTAGGAGGGCCCGAACTCCTCGAGCTTGCCATCGAGGAAGCCCCGACGGAGGGGCGCAAAGAAGCCCTCCTCCCGGAGGGTTCCGCGACTACGCCCCCCTCAACGCTCCTCAAACTCAGATTCTCGCCGAAGTGAAGAACCAGCTGCCAAGATCAGAAGGGTTACAGTCTCCCCCAAACAAGCGCGATCGAAATAAGTACTGCCTCTACCATCGCAACCACGGCCACGACACCGAGGAATGCATCCAGCTCCGAGATGAAATTGAGGAGCTCGTTAGAAAGGGACGGCTGGGTAAATTCCTCCGGCACCAGTCTGAAGCAGAAAAAGATCGATCAAGGGCGCTACCATAGCCAGAGACGAAAAAGAGCTCGGCACTGCCATAGCCAGAGACCGCAAGGAGGTCGGCCACCTTACGGCCTCATTCACATTGCCCCTGGGAGGAGCTTGGTGCATCAGCGATTCGTCATCTCCCCGCAATAAAAGCTTGCACCAAATTGAGAAGGCCAGCATGAGGAGGTCATCCACCCTAGGATTTATTACCGAAGAAACGTGGAGGAACAACGCTACCACGACTTTAAAATATAAAATTTGGGGATGCGCTGCTAGTAACTTTCTTTCAATAAAATTCTTTCCTTTCGATAATATTATTTCTGGATGCAAAAACTATGCAATGACAGGAAAGAAGCAAATTGCCCGTTAGGAATAGGAGGAGAACTTTGTCCTAATGCGAGCAACAACCTTGGCTAGAGATAAGATCTCTACCGAGCGACCGTTGACAACCTCGGCTAGAGATAAGATCTCTCCCGAGCGATCGAGCCAACCTCGGTTAGAAACAGGAGGAGAACCTCATCCTAACGCGAGTGTCAACCTCGACTAGAGATAAGATCTCTTCCGAGCGACCGTTGATAACCTCGGCTAGAGATAAGATCTCTTTCGAGCGACCGTGTCAACCTGGAGATAAGATCTCTCCCGAGCGAGTGAGTCAACCTCGGTTAGGAACAGGAGGAGAACCTCGTCCTAACGCGAGCATCAACCTTAGCTAGAGATAAGATCTCTCTCAAGCGACCAAGTCAACCTGAAGGCCTCGTTCACAAAGAATGAGATGGGGGGAGAGGCCAGTGGCCCTTATGTGCCCCCACAACCCATTAGGAACAGGAGGAGAACCTCGTCCTAATGCGAGCATCAACCTCGGCTAGAGATAAGATCTCTGCCGAGCGACCGAGTCAACCTCGGCTAGAGATAAGATCTCTCCCGAGCGACCGTTCAACCTCGGCTAGAGATAAGATCTCTCCCGAGCGACCGACAACCTCGGTTAGGAACAGGAGGAGAACCTCGTCCTAACACGAGCGACCAACCTCGGCTAGAGATAAGATCTCTCCCGAGCGACCATTGACAACCTCGGTTAGGAACAGGAGGAGAACCTCGTCCTAACGCGAGCACCAACCTCGGCTAGAGATAAGATCTCTCCCGAGCGACCGAATCAACCTCGGCTAGAGATAAGATCTCTCCCGAGCGACCGTTGAACAACCTCGGTTAGGAACAGGAGGAGAACCTCGTCCTAACGCGAGCACCAACCTCGGCTAGAGATAAGATCTCTTCCGAGCGACCGTTGACAACCTCGGTTAGGAAACAGGAGGAGAACCTCGTCCTAATGCGAGCATCAACCTCGGCTAGAGATAAGATCTCTCCCGAGTGACCCAGTCAACCTGAAGGCCTCGTTCACAAAGGACGAGATGGGGGGAGAGGCCAGTGGCCCTTATGTGCCCCCACAGTCCGTTAGAAATAGGAGGAGAATCTCGTCCTAATGCGAGCATCAACCTCGGCTAGAGATAAGATCTCTCCCGAGCGACGGAGTCAACCTCGGCTAGAGATAAGATCTCTCTCGAGCGACCGTTGACAACCTCGGTTAGGAACAGGAGGAGAACCTCGTCCTAATGCGAGCAACAAACCTCGGCTAGAGATAAGATCTCTCCCGAGCGACCGTTGAACAACCTCGGTTAGGAACAGGAGGAGAACCTCGTCCTAATGCGAGCAACAACCTCGGCTAGAGATAAGATCTCTCCCGAGCGATCGTTGACAACCTCGGTTAGGAATCGGAGGAGAACCTCATCCTAATGCGAGCGACAACCTCGGCTAGAGATAAGATCTCTCCCGAGCGACCGTTGAACAACCTCGGTTAGGAACAGGAGGAGAACCTCGTCCTAACGCGAGCACCAACCTCGGCTAGAGATAAGATCTCTCCCCGAGCGACCCAACCTCGGCTAGAGATAAGATCTCTCCCGAGAAGCTCGGCCAGAGATAAGATCTCTCCTGAGAATCAACCTCGGCCTCAACCTCGACCAGAGATAAGATCTCCTCGAGCGACCAACCTCGGCTAGAGATAAGATCTCTCCCGAGAATTTTGACCAGAGATAAGATCTCTCCCAAGCGATCACCTCGACTAGAGATAAGATCTCTCCTGAAAAGTTCAGCTAGAGATAAGATCTCTTTCGAGCGATCATTGACAACCTCAGTTAGGAACAGGAGGAGAACCTCGTCCTAACGCGAGCGACAACCTCGGCTAGAGATAAGATCTCTTCCGAGCGATCGTTGACAACCTCGGTTAGGAACAGGAGGAGAACCTCGTCCTAACGCGAGCAATCAACCTCGGCTAGAGATAAGATCTCTCCCGAGCGACCGTTGACAACCTCGGCTAGAGATAAGATCTCTCCCGAGCGACCGTTGATAACCTCTGTTAGGAACAGGAGGAGAACCTCGTCCTAACGCGAGCAATAACCTCGGCTAGAGATAAGATCTCTTTCGAGCGACCGTGGACAACCTCGATCAGAGATAAGATCTCCCCCGAGGAAAGCTCGACCGCAGAAGATAAGACCTCTCCCGAGTGCTCGGTACAACCTCGGCTAGAGAAAGCAACCATGTCAATCTCGGATGGAGAGCTTCAACTTCAACCTCGTTCAGATAAGGTCTCCCCCGAGCGACCGGACCAACCTCGGCTGGAGAGCTTCAACTTCAACCTCGTCTAGAGATGGGATCTCTCCTGAGCGACCGTGTCAACCTCGGCTGGAGAGCTTCAACTTCGACCTCGGCAAAAGATAGGATCTCTTCCGAGCGACCGAGACAACCCCGACTGCAGATCAGATCTCTTTCGAGCATCCGTATCAACCATGGCAGGAGATGAGATCTCCCCCGAGCTTTGACCTGAACCAGCACGGAGCTCAGAAGAAGACTTCGGCAGTCACCTTTCCTGCACTCCCTTCCTTCGAGTCTCGAATTTGGGAGTGGGGGGGCTAGTGTTGGGGATAAACTCCGCTCCTGCCGAAGTCTAGTTCGATGCCCAGCCTAATGCAACCAGTAGCCGCAGAAGAGCTCCTTGGACGCCCAGCAGATGGGTCTTAACCGAGCCCTTATAGTCGGCCGAATTGCTTAGCGGCTGAGCTCCTCGGACTCCTCAGCCACCGAGCTTCTTCGAACTCCTCAGCCGCCGAGCTTCTTCAACCGTCGAGCTTCTTCGAACTCCCTTCGTCAGGACCGAACCCCTCCAGTCGGCCAAACTGCTTAGCGGCCGAGCTCGTCGAACTCCTAGCGTCCAAGCTCCTTCGGACCCATTCAGCCGACCAAACTGCTTAGCGACCGAGCTCCTTGGACTCCAAGCGGTCGGGCTTTAACGAAATCCCCCAGCGCCCGAACTCCTCAGCGGTCGTCCCTCGGCCGAACTCCCCAAGCGGCCGTCCCTTCAGCCTCCCGAGCTTCCCCTTCAGTCGAACTCTCCTACAAGTCCGAACTCCTCTGGACGAACAACGAGATCGGACGATATGGCCGCCACTACTGGCGACACCACTCTCTCCGTAACCAGCCCCATGCAGCCCACGACCTGCCAGTATGGCTGTCAGCATCCGTCTGATGGCGTCTTTCTCTCCGTACCAAACTCCATGCAGCCCACGACTTGCCAGTATAGCTGTCACCGTCCATCTAACAACGCCTTCCTCTCTATGCCGAACTCCATGCAGCGATATGGCCATCACCATCAACTAAACTCCGCCTATAAAGGACCCTCCAGATACGCTAATTCTAATCTCTCTGATCTCTAAGCTCTCCTCTTCTTCTCCAAGCTCTGGAACTCATTCCCGAGCACTTCATTCCTGTTGGCCTGAGCTGACTTGATCGTCGGAGGGTCCTGTCGGAGCCATCCTCCACCGACTCCGGACGAAACTTTATTTTGCAGGTCTTCGGTGGCGACCTCATCGGCCTCTACTCCAGCGGATTCCGACGATGATCGATTTCTGCATCAACAAAGAAGAATGTAAGGGTGGAGACCGGTGAGAGGTGGCCGCGAGGAGAAGGCAGAATAGGGAGGAGGTGGGCGTCCACGAGAGATGGACAAGATCCGAGAGCTTAGGAATGGTACTTTCAATGAATAAAAGAAATAAATCAAGGGAGTCCAAAGCTGCCGAAGAAAAAAAAATTCTAAAAAAGTTCAAAGGTCGACACGTAATGTACGGAAAAGTTCTTTCATGTATTGTATAGATTCTTCGATACATGCACATTGTGGCAGTCATCTGACTCAAGGTTTACGAGAATAAAGGACTTTATTTTTTATTGCACTTATCCAGCCAAGTGGTTATTTGAATACTTGCAAGATTTTTCTATCACACCGTACTATTCTACTTATGTTTCAGGTTGCTCTATTTGAGTAACAGAGTCAGAATAGTAAGCTGAACCCTGAGCACTATTTTCTCGTAAGGAGCTTATTTTCTTCTGCTTGTGAGCTGCTGTATGGAAGTTTGCTCACCTTCCATACATTCCACCTTATCTTTTAATAAAATCTGGGTGGCTTTCTTTGCCTCTCTAATCATCATCGCCGGGGGGAGGGGGGTTCGAGGAGAGAAAATATTTGCAAGATATTGCCTATTTGATAGGGATGCAAATGGATTGGATTAAGCTGGATCCTGAGTGATCTCAATCCAACTCGATTTTTTGATCGAATCTAAATATTGGATCCAAACCAGTCCAACAAAAAATCGGGTTAGGTCAAATCAAGTTTATAATCAAATTTCTTGATCCAATAGGTCATTCGAATTAAATTGGATTCATGTATAATCCAGTCATGATCCATGAAATATGAATTCAGTTCATATTTGGATCAGTTCAGGTCTAAATTATAATTATTGGCTTATATACCAATTTTTAGACTGTCAAATAGATGCTTAATCTATCATTTATTTTTAATTCATATCTAGTTCTACTTATATTCTTATTTTTGTTGATGTTTCTGATAAAGTCTATAAAGCTAAAATGAATATCAAGACCTAACTAATGAGAATATATAAAAACGAGTATCAAGATGTTTGACATAATTTGAAAAGTTAGTGATGGCAACCAGCAATCTTTGATTAATAGAATCGTGGTTCTTTTCCAACCTGTATATAAAGTTTGGGAGTAAAGATAGGAGGAAGTTAGAGAATTCTATTTTATTCATTTTTAAATTAACATGCTTCTATCATTTATGTAATGTTAGATGAATAAATGTACTAATTTTAATTCAGATCTTATATTGAGTTCGGATCAGGTCGGATTGGATCATTTATATCAATATCCAAATCAACCCAAAAGTTTCCACGAGTCGGGTCGGATAAAAATTCAGTAAATCCAGACCTGATCTGAAAAATAGAATGGGTTCAATTTTAGAACCTAACCCGGATCCATGGATCTTTTAAAACAATTTGGGTCAGTCTGTATGAGTTGAATCAGATCGGATCATAGGTCAACTCGATCTATTTTACTACTGAACCGCTGTCGTAGCCAAAAAAATTGCTGTCATAGCCTACGGCAGCGGTTAATTAATCGCTGCCACTATGTCCATCACCGTAGGTTTATGATAGCGATTTTTACAATGGTTATCATAACTACTGCCATAGATCACCTATGGCAATGGTTTATAAACCGTTGCCATAGATAACCTATGGCAGCGACTCATAAATTGCTGCAATAGGTTATCAATATCAGTGGTTACAGAACCGTTATCATAGATTTTATGCAGTGATTTTGCAACCGTTGCCATAAGTTATAGCAGCGATTGGCACGCGATCTACGGTAATGGTTGTTATGCCTATGATAGCGATTTTGCAACCACTGATGTAAATTTTAAATAATAAAAAATATAATTTTTTTAATTTTTATTTTTTTATCTGATAAATATAATTCAATATATAATACAAGAAAATATTATAAACATAAGAATATTTTTGAAATGCTCAAATTTTATTACTGAATAAAATTTATTATAATATTTTTTAAAATATATATATATCAAAAGTCTGCTAAATCTTTATCTAAGTTATTATCATTAGAAAGAGATGGAGCACGAGCTGGAGGAGCAGGAGCTGGAGCTAGAGCTAGAGGGACTGGAGCTGAAACGTCGGTTAACATATCCTCAAGACCCATGAAGTCAACTCAAAAATGCATGCTAAGCCTCATCACCATAGCGATCATGACACCTTGTAGCTGAGCAGCTTGCTCCTTAGCCTGAGCTGCCTATGCTAATGCATCCTCGAGCTACTCCCGACTGATGACACTGAAAGCATATGAAGAGACGCTTGTCTCAGACTAGTAGCTCATCGACGTATGTCCTGACCTGCATCGGATCCTTCGAAAGTGCTCAAGCCTCAAGACCTGAGATAGATGGTCATAGGGGTCAGAGGTATCCGGGCCCTTGCTTGCAAGCACGTCTAACTACTCCTATAATTATAAATTCAAACAAAATATCATAAAAAATATTATAATACTAATCATACTAATATTCTATTTATTATTTACAAAAATTCTTTCGATCGTGATGTTTATAGGCATACCCTTCTTGTTCGTACGACTAGATCGAAAGATGGTACTACGGATGGGTATCACCCCCTCTCTCGTCAGTTATAACAATTGATCAGTTTATTAGAAACATGTAAAAAAATATTAATTTAATTTATAAACTAAGATTCAAAATTTATTACCTCTTTATACACACGACTGACCATAGACTTACGGCCGAGAGTATGCATGGGTTCTTCTGATTCTGATGGAAGGCAATCTAAAAAGTATTTAAATAAATAATAAATATTTAAAAATATTTAAATATAATTTTAAGTATATTAAAAAATTTTAAAATTAGAAATTAAATTTGAAACTCTTGGCTCCTCTAATGCCTAACCATCCCCTCCCACTGACTCAGGGGACAGTCCTGTATCCAAGGAATAAGCTCCTCTAGAGTGTTCCGTTGGTGCTCGAGTCATCCTCTATGGAGCTTGACCTTATAGTTTCAGTACAACTCTCCAATCTTTTTCAGTCAGACATCTCGAGCTCTCTCATAATCTGAAGAGTCATACCTTCTCTGAATAAAGTTATCAGAAGTCAATTACGAAATTATTCTAATCAAATATAGTGTAAACATATCAAATGCATAAATATAATTAAGATACACTTATTCATATCTCTTTCCACACCCGGACCCTAATACCAACATTCGTCAATCATCAGTTTATGGATAGTATTAGAATGATATCGAACCATCTCACAAGCATTTTGAAAAAAAATGCATCTCCCGCACAACCTCCCCAACTAGCCTTCCCTCATGATCATACTCCACCATAACCTGATGAATGCCCTTAGAAATCAAAGCTTAGTTCTTCTCTTTTTGATGTGCAATGTAAATTTCTTAAATCCAAAATGATTTTATCTTAAAATCTCTTAATCTTACTTCCCAAATATTTTTCTAGCCTTTTATATTCTTGGTGATGGCTGGAGGATCAGTTCTAGCTGTTGGAAGCCTTGAACTAGCCGTTGGAGTGGAGAAATGATCGTTTGAAAAGCTATAGAAAATTGCTATTATGCCTGTCCCGACATTGAGGTCGACACTTTTTGATCTGAGGTCGACATCTTATGATCTGGGGTCAACATTTTTTATTCAGGTGTCTATACTTTTTTCTCAGATGTTAACACTTTTTTCTTAGGTGTCAGCACTTGGATAGCACTCAAAAATTCATCTTTCTATTCAGTTTCTATGCAACAGAGATCGATCCCTGGATCAACCTTTTCTCTAGTGATCGACCCATGGATCAATCATTTTGTGAGGCCATACAAAAACAATGTATCGAAGTATGCCAAGCTGTCTATTTCAAAAGGGGATGACCTAGGGGTTGATCTTTTTGCTAAAACTTGATTTTCTTTCAAATTTGACATCCAAAAAATATGAAATTATCTCCAAAAGATTAAAATTTTTTTCTAGTTGCTCTTGAGACTTTCAAAATATATTTTTTTCTAACTTGATAAAATTATAATTTTGCTCTTCTTCAAGAATTTTTATCAATTTAATTTTTTTGAAGCTCTTGACTCGGTGATTTTTGTGTGAATCTTTTTTTAGATTAATTTATTTAATTTAAATATCTAAAAAAATCTACATGCATTCTTAAAATATATGATTAATATAATTTATACTTAATATTTTAAAATCATCAAAATCAATCAGTGGGTCAATAGAGATTCTTCAAAACTCTCATAAAGAAATTGATAAGGTGAAGAGAGTACACCTCCAAACTCTTCAAGGTGAGTTTGAATCTTTTCATATAAAAGATTCTAAAGCAATCTCAGATTATTTGTCTAGAGTATTAGCCGTTGTTAATGAATTGAAAAGAAATGGTGAAGATATAAATGATACAAGAGTAGTGGAGAAAATTCTTCATTCTCTCATTCCAAATTTTGAGTATATTGTTGTAGCAATAGATGAGTTAAAAAATCTAGACTCCATGACCATTGATCAACTCATGGATTCTCTAGAGCCCATGAAGAAAGACTAAAAAGGAGGGTACAAGATCTAATAGAGCAAGCTCTCTTCTCAAAGCTCTTTTTCAAAGAAAGAGGTGAAAGCACCAATGATGGAAGAAATCAAAGAGGCCATGGACATGGTTATGGCCAAAGTCGTGGAAGAGCTGGAAGAGGCGGCTACAATATACTCAATTGTGAAGAAAAGATGAAGAATCTGCACTTTATAAGAAGTTATAGAAGTGGCAACAAAAATCAAAGGTATGACATTTCCCAAATTAATCAACTATCATAATTGTTATAAATTTGGGCATGATGCTTATGAATGTAAAAGCTTCAACAATGTGCAAGAGGAAGCCAATCTTGTCAAGATGAGAGACGCGGTCAAGCTTACTTTGTTAATGGCTTACCATAAAGAAGATGCATGGTGAGAAGAAAAGCATATGGTACCTAGACACCGGGGTAAGCAGTCACATGAGTAGAAATAGAATCATATTTGCAAACATGGAGCAAGTCAATGGCCATGTCACATTTGGAGATAACTTTAAAATATCGATAGAAAGGAAAGATAAAATTTTAATTCATCTAAAAGATGGTAGCCATCAATTTATTTCTAATATTTATTATATACTAAACTTAAAAACTAATATTTTAAGCTTGGCACAACTTTTAGAAAAGGACTATGATATTCATTTAAATATTACAGTCTTTTTCTAAGAAACCATGAAGGAAAATTAATAGTTCAAGTGCCAAGACAAGAAATAGAATGTTTCTATTAGAAATTCAAAATGATAAACCAAAGTGCTTGAAAACTTGTGTGGAATATAACTCTTGGCTTTGGCACTTGTACTTTGGGCATTTAAATTTTGGTGGCTTAAAATTATTATCTACAAAAGGCATGGTGAATGGTTTGCCCTCAATCTAGACCAATTGTGTGAAGGATGTCTTCTAGAAAAGCAATCTAGAAAAAGCTTTCCTAAGAAAGCGACATCTAGGCTAAGGAGAATACTACTACAAAAAAAGGCTATGGCAGCGGTAACGAACCGCTGTCGTAGCCAAAAAAATCACTATCATAGGCTATGGTAATGATTTTTTAACCGCTGCTACTGCGACCATTGTCGTAGCTCTATGACAGCGGTTGTTACAACGGTTGTTAGAACCGCTGCCATAGATAGCCTATTGCAGTGGTTTATAAACCGCTGTAATAGATCGACTTATGATAATATAACTGCTGCCATAAATAATCTATGGCAGTAGTTTCTTAACCACTGCCATAGGTCTAATGCAACGGTTGAAATCATTTGCACCAGAGACCTATGGCAGTGGTTGACATGGATATGGCAGTGGTTATAAAATCGCTGTCGTAGATCTTGAATAATTAAAAAAAATAAAATTTTTATTTTTTTATACATTTTATCTGATAAATACAGATACATAACACAAAAAAATATAATAAACATAAAAATTATTCTAAAATTTAAAAAGTTTATTATTAAATAAAATTTATTATAATATTTTTTAAAAAATAAAATATATCAAAAATCTCTTAAATCTATATCATCGTCGTTGTCGTCACCGAAAGCCAGAGCCAGAGCCAGAGCTGGAGCTGGAGCTAGAGTCGGAGCCGAAGCTGGAGCTAAAATGCGGACCAACATATCCTCAAAGCCCGTGACTCCAAAACATGCACTGAGCGTCGACATCATGTCTCTTACGATATCCTCCAGATGAGATGCACGCTCCTCAGCCCGATCTACCCGCATTATAGCATGATCTGCCCGTGCCAATATCTCCTCAAGCTTCTCCCGACTGATGATATCGAAAGTCTATGAGGAGACACTCGTCTCGAACTAGTAGCTCATCGGCGTGTGTCCGAACTGCATCGGATCCTTCCAAAGTGCTCAAGCCCCAAGACCTGAGACAGATAGTCATAGGGCCCAGAGATATTCGGACCCTCGCTCGCGAGAGCATCTAACTGATCCTGTAATTATAAATTAAAATAAAATTTTATAAGAAATGCTATAATACTAATCATATATACTAATATATTTAATACTTACAAAAATACATCCGATCGTGGCATTCATTGGTCTGCCCATTTTATTCGTGTGGCTGGATCGGAAGATCCCGCTACGATTGGGCATCACTCCATCCCTCATCAGCTATAATAAAGAATAAATTTATCAGAAAGATAATAAAAAATATGAATTTAATTTATCTAGTAAGATTTAAATTAATTACCTCTCTATGCACACGACTGGCCATAGACTCGCGGCCTAGAATGTGTGTATACTCCTAAGCTACACGGTTCTCTTGATTCTGATGGAAAGTAGTCTAATAAGTATTTAAATAAATATAAATATTTAAAAAATATTTAAATAAAATTTTAAGCATATTGAAAAATTCAAAAGTTAAGAATTTTATCTTGAACTTCTGGCTCCTCTAGTGTCTAACCATCCTCTCCCACTGATTCAGAGGACAGTCCTGTATCTAGAAAATAAGCTCCTTTGAAGTATCTCATCGATGCTCGAGCCATCCTCTGTGGAGCTTGACCATGTAACCCTGATACAACTCTCCGATCTTCTTCAGTCGAGCATCTCGAGCCTCTCGTGATCGAAAAAGTCGTACCTCATCTGCATAAATTTATCAAAAATTAGTTACAAAATTATTCTAATCAAATATATATAGTATAAACATATAAAATGTATAAATATAACTAAGATGCACGTACTTATCCATATCTCCTCTCATATCCGATCCCTGACGGCAGCATCTATCAAACGTCAGTCTCTGGGCTCTACGGGAATGATGTCCGACCGCCTCACAAGCACTCCAAAAAAGAAATGCATCTTCCATACGATCTCTTCTACCGACCTCCCCTCCATATTATAATAGACCATCATCTGATGCTGACGGTTCTATACGTGTGCCATACGTATGGGACCACGAAATATCCGACTGAATGATGCACCTACAATGCAAATACGTTATGCAAATATATAAGTATACAAATACTATATAAAAAATAAAGTGGAGTAGATGCCGTCGGGGTGGAGTAGATATCGATGGTGGAGGTCCCTGAGCAGTCGATGCTGAGATGGATGGAGTATGCTCCGACTGCTCCTCGAATGCTGAACTACGCGTAATCCATCGAGGGATAGGGGTAAAAGCTAGATGGCGTTTCGGTGCCATTATGACCTACAACGTTAATGAACATTAATCAATATAACATCGTGATATATCAAATTCTATTCACTTGAAAGCTGAGCCGACTCCATGCCTGAGACATTCGGATAGCATCCTCCCCCAACCAGCTCGATCACGGCCCAAGCCGGCTCGACGTATCCGAACTGGCTCGACTATGTGCCATCCCCTTAGTCACTCCCTCTCTCTCTCTTTCTCGATCTCTCTCGACGGCGACGGCGGTGAGGCCGAACCCCTCCCTCCCAACTTTTTCATCTCTCGATCTTTCTCTCTCCCTCTCCCGATCTTCCTCGCCGACGAGGTCGAACCCCCTTCCTCCCAATGATGGTGGCGAGGTCGGATCCCTCCCTTCCTCTCTCAAGTACAAATCCATCGGATATTCAAATTTGGATCTGATATCAGTAATTAAAATTGGATCTAGATCTGAATATCCAGGTTTCGATCCGAACCCAATCCATTGATAGATCTAGTCCACAGCCGCCGATATGGCATGATCCAAGGCTACCACCACGGCACGATCCAAAAATTATAGCATGCAAATAATTATAATATTTATAATAAATATTTATAATATTTATTGTAAATATTTTATAAATTATTATAAATATATATGATTAATAAATAATACTATAAAATTAAAAAAAATTATACCTATGGCTATAGAGAGTGGGTCGCACCGAAAGCTCCGAGCGTCACCGGCAATGACGCTAGAGGAGTACGACGGTACTAGAGGTAACCTATAAAATAAAAGTAAGATAGTGAGATAAAGAAGAGAGAAAAAGGAAAGGAAAGAGAGTAGGGGCGGCTAGGGATGGGGGGCCAGGGGCATAGTGACGAGGAGGTCGAAGGAGGCTTCGCACTCGGTCGGAATGGTGGTGGTGGTGGGGGTTTGTAAGGGTCGAAGGAGGGTGGAGGGGGGCTCACCGGAAGGAGGTTTGGTTTCGCACCGGGGTTGGAGGAGGACAGAGTGTGGGGAGGGGTTTCATGGAGGGTCGGTGGAGGGTCGAGAGTGGATGGGGGTTCGCCGGAGGGAGGATTTCATAGGAGGGTCGAGGGAGGGGTTTCATGGAGGGTCGGGTGGAGGGTCGAGAGTGGATGGGGGTTCGCCGGAGGGAGGGTTTCATAGGAGGTCGAGGGAGGGTCGGATAAGGGTTCACTAGAGGGGGGTTCGCTGGGGACCAAGGGAGGGTCGGATGGGGGGGGGCGGGGGAGGATTTTGCTGGGGGCCGAGCAAGGGTGGAGGGGGGTTCGCTGAAGGAGGGTTTTGCGGGGGGCCGAGTGAGGGTCGGATGGGATTTCACTGGGGGCCGAAAGAGGGTCGGATGGAGGGGTAGGGGGTCAGGTGGGGGTTGGCAGGTGGTGGAAAGGGGCAGTCAGGGATGGGGGGGCAGTGAGGGAGGGGGAAGAAGGGGCGACGCCGGCCGAGGGGGAAGGAGGGGCAACGCCGGTCAGGGGAGAGGAAGGTTGACGTCGGCTGGGTGGGAGGAGGGGCGACATCGGATGGGTGGGGGAGGAGGGGCGACGTCGATCGAGGGAGAAAGAAGCCTCACCGACAACGAAGAGGAGGGGGAGAGAGAGCGAGACAGATCGAACGCGCACGGAAGGAAAGAAAAAATTTAAAAATTTTTAACCTAACCTACGGCAGCAATTATCAAATCGCTGTCATAGATCTATGGCAACGATTATCGAACCCCTGCCATAGATCTATGACAGTGGTTATCCAAAACTGCTGCCATAGATCTACGGCAGCGGTTCTATAATTGATGCCGTAGAACTATAGCAGCGATTTTTGATAACCGCTGCCATAGATGAAAAATAATTTTTTTAAAAAATATTATATAATTTTAAAATTTAATATCTATCTTCATCGTTCATTATCTAAATAATTATTATTAGAGTATCATCGCAAAAGGTCACCTCGATCCGATGGCCCTAGCTTTATCGATTAAAAAAAATTAATTTCGACGATCACGAACGATGATGCGATGATCTGATAGATGAAGACCTTCGATGGATCCGAAAATCTGCAATGATGATCTCGATGATGTTTATAGCATATATACTATCAAAGTTTTACTTCAATCGGATATCGTTATCATGGTCAATTTAGTACGGAATGATTTCGATCGTTAAATTAGAAACAAGCGATCAAAGGGTTAAACAGCGTCCGATTATGAGATGATTTTTTAGTTAAATGATCTTTGTTATAATTTTAAATATTTTATATGATGATGATAGTAAAATTTAAATCATTTTCTTATAAACTATTCATGTTAAGTAGATATTGCAAAAGCACGAGCATAACAACCAGTGAAGTTTCATAATAGTTATTAGGAGACATATAATTTTAGATCATTCTTCATCTCATGAGTTGAATTTTATAATCACCATCATAAAAAATGATTAAAATAGTAGTCAAGATCATTTATAAAAAAATTATCTCATAATCGGACACCGTTTGGTCCTTTGATCATTCATTTATCATTTAACGACCGAAACTAACCTATACTAAATTGATCAAGATAACGATATCCAATTAAAGTAAAACTTTGATAGTATGCTACAAACATCATCGAAATCATCGTTGTAGATTTTTGGATTCATCGGAGGTCTCTATCTATGAGATCATCGTATCGTCGTTCGTGGTCGTCGAAATTAAATTTTTCTGATCAACAAAGCTAGGGACATCGGATCGAGGCGATCTTTTGCGATGATGCTCTAATGATAATTATTTAGATAATGAATGATAAAGATGGACATTAAATTTTAAAATTATATAATATTTAAAAAAAATGGTAGCGGTTATAATTAATCACTGCCATAAATTAAATTAAATCGCTGCTATAGGTCTGGCTTATGGCAGCGGTTACAATGAACCACCGCTATAAGTCGATCTATAGATTTTTTTTAATCGCTGCTATAGGTCTGACCTACGACAGTGATTTTTTGTAACCGTTGCTATATGTCGGACCTATGGCAATGGTTATAAAAATTGCTGCTGTTGGGGATAAATCCCGCTCCTGCCGAAGCCTAGCCCGATGCTCGGCCCAATGCAACCAGTAGCCGCTGAAGAGCTTTAGCGCCAGGCGCCAGGCCGAGCCCCTACCACGGCCGAACTGCCTAGAGGCCGAACTCCCCTGCACCAAGGTCCGGGCCGAACTGCCTAGAGGCCGAACTCCCCTGCACCAAGGTCCGGGCCGAACTGCCTAGAGGCCGAACTCCCCTGCGCCAAGGTCCGGGCCGAACTACCTAGCTGGCCGAACTCCCCAGTGTCCAGGCTTCGGGCCGAACACCCACCACCAGCCGAACTTCCTGACGGCCGAGCTCCTTGGACTCCAAGCGGCAGGACTTCTTCGGAGACGGACTCCTCCCAGACGCCCGTTCCGCCATCCGAGCTCCTCCCGGGTTTCAGCCGAACTCTCCTACAAGTCCGAACCCATTCGGACCCCACGGCCGAACTCCTTCGGACCGACTCCAGGCGAGCCCAAGGCGGCCGAACCCCTTCGGACCGAAGTCCTTCAACTCCGAGCTTCTTCGGGCCTCTCAGCGGTCGAACTCCTCGGCAATCGTCCCTCGGTCGAACTCTACAGATGGCCGACCCTTCAGCCCCGAGGAACTCCCCCAGCTTCCCTTCTTCAGCCGAACTCTGTTACAAGTCCGAACTCCTCTGGACGAACTGTCGCCTGCAAGCAAGACCGGACGGCGCCTTCCTCTCCGTACCGGACTCCATGCGGCCCACGACTCGCCAGTATGGCTCCCACGATCCACCGGACGACGCCTTCCTCTCCGTACCGGACTCCATGCGGCCCACGACTGCCAGTATGGCTCCCACGATCCACCGGACGATGCCTTCCTCTCCGTACCGGACTCCATGCGGCCCACGACGTGCCAGTATGGCTCCCACGATCCACCGGACGATGCCGTCCTCTCCGTACCGAACTCCATGCTGCCCGACGACTCTCTGCCTGACGGCATGGCCGTCACCATCAACTAAGCTCCGCTATAAAGGGACCCCTCCAGATACGCCAAGGCGAAGCTCTCTGATCTCTAAGCTCTTCTCCTCTTCTCTAAGCTCCGAAACTCATTCCGAGCACTTCCAGTTTCTGCACCAACAGCTGCCATAGGTCCGACCTATAGCAGCGGTTAATGAAAACTACTGTCGTAGGACCGCTACCATAGTAAGTGCTACCATAGGCCATTTTTGTAGTAATATGATGCTGGTGATTTCACACATATGGCATGCGTATGGGATAATGAAATATCCTACTGGATGATGCACCTGCAATAAAAATATATTATATAAATAATTATATAAATAAATAACATAACATAATAAAAGCATACTTTCATTGGCTATCGGATCATGCGACGTAGATGCTAGTGGAGACTCATCAATTGGTGGAGCATGTGCTGGAGATGTGGCTGACGATAGAGGCTCAAATATCAGTGAAGTAGATACCAATGGAGGAGTAGATGCCAGTGGTACTTGAGCAGCCGATGCAGAGGTGGATAGAGTACGTGCCGATAGCAGCTCAGATGCTGAGCTCTACGTAGTCCACTGAGGGATGGGGGTGAAAGCTAGATGGTATTTCGATGCCATCATGACCTGCAACGTTAATGAATATTAACCAATATAATATGTTAAATAATAATTTATATTAGTAGAGCATCAATAAATAAACTCTAATATTTATACCAAAATATTAAACTCATCGTCTAGTTGCATCTACAATATAGACATCACCATCGCTCCTGATAAATATATCCGGGACCTCAACAACATCAAGTTTTATCCTAGAGGAGCACTTTGTATGCATGGTCCAATATCGTCATCAATCTCGGTATCATCAAAGATATACCTAGGCACTATCCTCATAACAATACCCCATTAAGACTCCAAGGGATCACTAACATAGAAGACTTGACTAGCTTGGAAGGTAAGTATATACAGTTCTTCAATGTGGGGATAATGTTGCATGTTAATAAGAGTAAAACTGCACTCATTGATCTTCATCTCTGACTGAGATAAGATGTCAAATCAATCATATTTCATCAACGCAATCCTCCATTTAGAATAGTAGTCCAAGATGACTATCTTCTCCACCATCCTATAATAGTTTAGATTGTTCATACGAGACTGTGAATCTCTCGAGCTAGCATAATATCCAGTGATGGTGCTCAACATCATGCCACTATTTTATGTCGCGATATTTACAGATCGGCTATGAATATTGATAAACATCATAAATTCACCAATAGAAGTATTAATTTATCAATTAATTGATATTAATTTTTAATAATTAATAATTAATTTATATATAATTTTTGAAAAATTCATATTTTTATTAATTAAAAAATTAATTAAAAATTAATAAAAATTAATAAAAATTAAAAAATAAAATTTTATTATCAATAGAAAGAGCTCATTTTTCTGATCACAACGAAATAAATTTCAAATAAAACGAAGCTAAAATGAAAAAGATATGAATTTTTAAAAATATAAAATAAATAAAAATTAAATAAAAAAAGAAAACGGCTCAGCCGGCTCCGCAAGCCGAGCCACCAAGCCAAGCCGAGCCATCAAGCCGACTCAGCCGTTGAAGCCATCAGCCGGTCCACGATCCTAGGCGTGGACCGCCAGCTCAGCAAATTCCGGCGAATCAGAGATTGCCACGTGGTGGACCTAGACCCCTTAAAGGGTCTACAGAAATTTATCGCGGCTCACAAGGGTAATTCTAGTCTTTTCACTCGGCGACAGACAGCGGCGCTGATTGGTTGCGGTGTGCGGTGCGGCCGGTCCATCGCGGTCCATGGGAACAGTTAATTGCGCGATCGGACGGATGTGGTTGTTTGCGGTCAGGATCGGACGGCTGTGGTTGATTTCCGAATTTTGATTCAAATTCTATTACAAACATCATCTGGCGGATCACCATCGGACGGCAGCGCTCGATCCAAGTGATGAAGATCCGACGGTCCAGAATGCTGCCGGCGGTGATCAAGACTCCCGAAGCGCGATTTGCGGCCAGATTTCCTCGATCAAGCGCGATCCAACGGCCAGAATTTAATCCGACCCGATCTGAGCTTATCTGCATCCGATTTTGATGATTTTTGGACCGTTGGATTCCTGTTGAACGGCTGGATTTTATCAGATTTACCAGAGTCATATCAGAGCTATTTTGATTCAAATTTTATCCAAATTTCTTTGTATTTTTATGATTACAAAGGCTATTAGTCCCATATTGCCTTTAGAAAAAATATCCAGCCCTCCTAGCTCTATAAAAAGGACCCCAGGCCATCAAAAATCAATATCTCCGATCAAGGTGAAGCTTTGGTACAGGGCGAAGCCAGGCTATGGGTTAAAGGCTGCTTCGAAGCAACGGGTGCCGAGAAGAAGAGCCGAGCTTCTACACCATCTTTCTGCCAATGCCGATCCAAGATCAGAGATCAGGCTATTTTATTTTATTATCTTTTTTTTTAAATTTTATGTATTTAAATTCTAAAATTTTAAGTTAATAAAAATTTTATTTTTGCATTTTAATTTCTTACTTTTTATTTTTATTGTAATTTAATTTCTGCACTTTAAATTATTGCTTTGCAAGTAGATGCTAAGATCTAACTAGTAGATCTTAGTACCAAAGTTTAAATTTCTGCACCTTTTAATTTTTGCTTTTTATTTTCCGACTTCACTTTTGATCCCAAAACTCTTCTTTTTTTCTTTTTCTTTTAAAAATCAAAGATTTCAAATCTAAAAATACTACCTTCCCTGTGGATTCGACCCGACTCACTACTATCTACGCAATTTTCAATGATTTTAAGAAGTCGGATTAAACTGATAAACACGGTGTCTTAACGACAAGCATCGCGTTCCTATCAAGTTTTTGGCGCCGTTGCCGGGGAAGGAATAGATGCTATTTTTGATTTCTTTGATTTTTTTTTGTAAATTAATTATTTTTTTAATATTGCTTACTAATTTTTTTATTTATTTTGTAGAAAAAAAAGAGAAAACGAAGAAAGCATCAGAAGTTTTTGGTGAGATCAATCCTAACCCTAGTTCTCTTTTCTTTTTATTTTATTTATTTATTTATTTTATTTTTAAATTAATTTAAAAAAATATTCATTTAAACCTAATTAAAAAAATCTCATGATAAGATTAGAAATCTTAACTGCTTAGAGCATGCATCATATTAGTTTTATTTTTATCTTTATTTTTATTTTTATTTTTTTTTTTTTGGTGATTGCTGGAGGCAAGGTAAGCCTTTCAGAATTCAATTAGTTGCATGCATCTAGTTTAAATTGCATAAGAACCCTTTGATTGAATTTTTTTTTTTTCGTGCATATTCATATTAAATCAAATTAAGGGCACAACCCAATTAAACAAGATAAGGTGGGGATTTGATCACCCTTCCTTAGCCCACAAACAACCAACCAGCATCCTGCATTGACCTAAGCCTTTAATTTTAAAATCAATTAGACATCAACCCTAGGAACTCGAGCTCAATAGGACAAGGAATCCTAAGAGTTGAACCGGGTTAGGATAAGTCAATTTGACTGGTGTCTAGGAAAGTGGTTCAGGGACGATTGGGCCCGAAGGAAGGTGGTTTCTAATTGGTTCCGTTCGCTTACCTGGCCAAGCACAATTGGTGTCTAAGGCAAGCAACGGGGGGACTCCCACCGACCTTACACTTACCTGGCTAGTTGATTGGCTAATCCTACACTTGGAGGGCTTGAAGGTGACCTTGGCAGTTAGGAGCTGTCTAGATCTAGGATAACCCTTAGTCAGGATTGATTGACCAACTTGATTGCTAACCAACATTAGATCTAATTAAACCGAATTCTTCTCTTTCTTCTTAGTTCTAGGACTCCTTAGGACCTCTTCTTTAGAACTCTTTTTTCTTTCTTCTCCTTTCTCCTCTAAAAATAAAATAAAATAAAAATTAAAACTAACTAACTAAATTAATAATTAAATTAAATTAAATTAAATTAAAATTAACAAATAAAAATAATTAAAAAAATTAATTTTTAATATAATAAAATAATAATAATAATAATAAATAAAAAAAAATATTCTAAAAATTTTTAAACCATACATTAGGGTTACACTAATACATGCATGGTAGGAAATCGCTTTTTCTGATTTAGTTGAACTTAATTGAATGGTTGATTCACATTAAACATAATAATCAAATGGCTAATATAAATCTAATAGTCCAAAAATTAGATAAAGTTGACCTTCTTGATCAGAAAATAGATCAACTCCTAACCCTAGGTCAAGGTCAATTCACAATCTTCTAATTATCAGGAGAATTATTCAATCTGTGCTAGTCCAACCCATCATGTAAGTGAATATCCTATGACTGCACAGTTTCCATATTTTATCCAAGAACAAGTTCAAGCTACTCAAGGATACTCCAAATTGATTAATGACCCATTTTCAAATTCATATAATTCAGATTGGAGTAACTTTAATTTTTCTTGGACATCCCAACAGACTCAGGCTCAGACCCAAATTTCACTTGAGCAAAATTATCAAAATTATGCCTATAATAATGGTCAGCCTAGTCAGTTTAACCAGCCATCATATTATAATCAGCCTTCATACCCACCTCCTCAACAGACCAATCTAGCTGATGATAGATTTAACCAACTTCAACAATTAATTCTAACTCAACAGCAATCTATCGCCAGACTAGAAGCTCAAATAGGATAATTAGTTGAGTCTAACATGAGGAGAGAACTAGATCAACTACCGAACCTACCAATTTCAAATAACCCACCTAATGACCACCAACCACCTGGATTAAATTATCAATCTAATGTTTCATCTAAGAATCTTCCAATTTGAGAATACCAAAGTAATTCCTGAACTTAAAAGCTATAGGATTCTTATGGACCCATACCAAGACCAGGTGAGAGAGGCTAGTACTGATGCTAGCCAAAATAAAAATTTAGAGGAACTGGTTAGTACTGAGACTAACCACATAGAAGAACCCAAGCCAGGAATTAGTACTGATGCTAGTTCCAGTTTAAATGAGATAGAAATAAGGGAAAAGAGAATAGATGATTTACCCGAGACTTATAAACCTAATGTCCTATTCCCTTCAACCCTAGAAGCTGGTTCTTCTTATAAAAATCAAAAGGCATGTAATGAAATGTCAATGGAGTTGTTTAAGCAGGATCACATTAATTTACCTCCAGAATTAAAACCGCCTTTAGTCACCATTCCAGCACCCATTGAATCAAACTTAACTCCTAAAACTCCATTCATGAGCATTTTAGAAGAACAAATAGGAGTAATTCTTAATAAACATGGGTCTGAGAATGGAATCATAAAATATATCCCAAAAATTAACAAGTGAATATATCAATAATGGGATTAAAAATCAACATCAACTTTCTGAGATTGGCAATCCAAAACCATTGGAATTTGTCAATCCAATATTCGACACAGGATAGTGAGCTACATTGTGTCTGGCTGAAGACGGTAAACTTAGCGCTTGTTGGGAGGCAACCCAATATTTAGTTTTTATCTAATTTATCTTTTTAGTTTTTTTTTTTTAGGATAATTTGAATAAGTTGGAGGGAGAGCTCAAATTTTCAAAGGCATGTGCTGGACCAAAAAATAAAATAAATAAATAAATAAATAAATAAATAAATAAAAAATAAAAAAATATATATACTGAGTTAGGTGTATTCTTCCATGTTCTTTATTACATCCTTTATTTTTTCTTCTCCATTGAGGACAATGTCGATTAAGTTGGGGGGAGAGAAAAATAAAAATTTTAAAATTTTAAGTCCTCGAAAAAGTTAGTATTTAGTATTTAGATACTTGATTATGCTTAAGAATCGAATTAAAACTAAGCATTTTTAAAAAGAAAATTGATACACAGATTCAGAGAATCTATGAGATATTGAGGAATCAAGTATTAAGAAAATTCAATAAAGAGTTAAGTCCAGAACATAAAAAATTTTTTTCTTGGAGCATTTCTAATTATTTCTACTAGCATCAAAGAAAAGTCTACTTTTTATAGGCTTGTGTAGGGTAACTATACGTTTCTTCATATAAAAATTTATTTTAATAAAATAGTTTCCAAGTACTTCTCACTGAGTAACCGGGCCTCTTTGCCTAAGCAAGCATTGAGTTTCGCGTCAAAAGGTGGGAAGGGCAAAGAAGCTCGTTGTAAAGCTAGTCTTAACTCGTAGCCTATTTGATTCGAGCTAGTAAGCCCGAGGGGTATTCTATACCTAGTGCCCTAAAGCCAACTGGTTTGGGAGTCATTGGCCCAAGACTCGCTACATGGATCAAATAGAAAGCTTAAGGAGTTAAGACACTCAATAGTGGTACAACGTTAAAAAAAAAAAAAAAAAAAAAAAAAAAGAAACATTGGTTTCCCACC
The DNA here is from genome assembly GCA_006176705.1 of Cocos nucifera. Lineage (NCBI taxonomy): Eukaryota > Viridiplantae > Streptophyta > Magnoliopsida > Arecales > Arecaceae > Cocos > Cocos nucifera. The sequence goes on along the minus strand of QRFJ01000141.1, from coordinate 1,429,640 downwards.
GAGTAACCGGGTCCCGTTGCCTAAGTAAGCAATGATATTCGCATCAAAAAGTGGGCAATGTGAAAATAAAAATTAATAAATGAAGGATGGAAGTAGCAATACACCTGCCTATATGAAAGTTTAGACAAATCAGAGATAAAAGTGGAATAATTTAGAAAAAGTTCTGAAAAATTTAATGTTCTTTACTTAATTTTTCTATTGATAAGTATTAATACCCCAATGATATATCTCATTTAAGCTCTACTGAATATCAATGGCCATTTTGAAAATTGCTTAGGTAAAATTCGAAACTCTAAAGTTAAAAGGTATTTAAAACTAAATTCTTTCTTTACTCGAGGACGAGCAAAGCTTAAGTTGGGGGGTGTGATAAACATCATAAATTCATCAATAAAAGTATTAATTTATTAATTAATTTGATATTAATTTTTAAGAATTAATAATCAATTTATATATAATTTTTAAAAAATTCATATTTTTATTAATTAAAAAATTAATTAAAAAATAATAAAAAATTAATAAAAATTAAAAAATAAAATTTTATTATCAATAGAAAGAGCTCATTTTTTTGATCACAACGAAATAAATTTCAAGTAAAACGGAGCTAAAATGGAAAAAGATATGAATTTTTAAAAATATAAAATAAATAAAAATTAAATAAAAAAAAGAAAACGGCTCAGCCGGCTCCGCAAGCCGAGCCACCAAGCCAAGCCAAGCCATCAAGCCGACTCAGCCGTTGAAGCCATCAGCCGGTCCACGATCCAGGCGTGGACCGCCAGCTCAGCAAATTCCGGCGAATCAGAGATTGCCACGTGGTGGACCTAGACCCCTTAAAGGGTCTACAGAAATTTATCGCGGCTCACAAGGGTAATTTAGTCTTTTCACTCCGACAACAGCGGCGCTGATTGGTTGCGGTGTGCGGTGCGGCCGGTCCACGCGGTCCATGGGAACAGTTATTGCGCGATCGGACGGATGTGGTTGTTTGCGGTCAGGATCGGACGGCTGTGGTTGCTTCCGGAATTTTATTCAGATACAAACATCACGCGGATCACCATGGCGGATCGGCAGCGCTCGAAATCCAGGCGATGATCCGACGGTCCAGAATGCTGCCGGCGGTGATCAAGACTCCCGAAGCGCGATTTGCGGCCAGATTTCCTCGATCAAGCGCGATCCAACGGCCAGAATTTAATCCGACCCGATCTGAGCTTATCTGCATCCGATTTTGATGATTTTTGGACCGTTGGATTTCTGTTGAATGGCTGGATTTTATCAGATTTATCAGAGTCATATCAGAGCTATTTTGATTCAAATTTTATCCAAATTTCTTTGTATTTTTATGATTACAAAGGCTATTAGTCCCATATTGCCTTTAGAAAAAATATCCAGCCCTCCTAGCTCTATAAAAAGGACCCCAGGCCATCAGAAATCAACATCTCCGATCAAGGTGAAGCTTTGGTAGGCAGGGCGAAGCCAGGCTATGGGTTAAAGGGTTGCTTCGGCTGCTGGGTGCCGAGAAGAAGAGCCGGAGCTTCTACACCATCTTTCTGCCATCTTTCTGCCAATGCCGATCCAAGATCAGAGATCAGGCTATTTTATTTTATTATCTTTTTTTTTAAATTTTATGTATTTAAATTCTAAAATTTTAGTTAATAAAAATTTTTATATTTTAATTTCTTACTTTTTATTTTTATTGTAATTTAATTTCTACACTTTAAATTATTGCTTTGCAAGTAGATGCTAAGATCTAACTAGTAGATTTTAGTACCAAATTTAAATTTCTGCATCTTTTAATTTTTGCTTTTAATTTTTCGACTTCATTTTTGATCCTGAAAACTCTTCTTTTTTTTTTTTTTCTTTTAAAATCAAAGATTTCAAATCTAAAATACTACCTTCCCTATGGATTCGACCCGACTCACTACTATCTACGCAATTTTAATGATTTTAAGAAGTCGGATTAAACTGATAAACACGATGTCTTAACGACAGCATCGCATCCCTATCAAATATTAAATCTATAATCGTTAATAACGAGTTGTTTGTATTCACGCACGGTACGATTAGATTTCATTGAAAGAGCATGCATCACATCATCAAACGCATCTATGAAGATGACACCTGATTAGTAAACATATTCAAATAAGATGCACAAGACAAGAATATGTACTCACTTACATAATTTTTGAACCACTCAAAAAAAATTTTGCTGTACATTTTTTTCCGCATATTTAGAGCATCGTATTTTACTCTTATGATCTTCTTGTGTTTGCTACATGCATAAAGAATAAATTTAGATGTAATTAGATATTTTCTTCTAAGTATTATTAAATAAATAAGATTGAGTGACTCACCTTATGTACGGCTCAATGATATCACAGTTGAAGAGCACATAGCGGTGTACCTTATTCCTTTTCTTAATGCTCAAATCAGTAAAACGGTAGGGAGTGAAAAGTCTATCTGACTGTGAAATGGACTCAAATATAGGCTTAATTGGCTCATACTGATCATCTTGATTTCTTATTGGCCGATTACAATATGTCTCGAGCTTGTTTAAGTGCATGATAAAAAATCTATACACTCTTGACCCAAATAATCTTCTACTATTGATCCCTTCGGGTGATTCATATTCCATATATAAGATTTCAGCATTTAAATATTCCTCTCGGTAAGGTACATCTATTGATAAAGCACTAGACCTCCAAGTGCAACTTCCCTCATAAGATGCATGATGGTGGGGCGAGGGCTAGGTCCATCGAAGAATCTCGTCCTTGAGCATTGGACATGCGAGCATGAGGGACAGCATCTCCACATCAAGATTCCACCAGACTACACCAGGCCTATTAGGGGATGGTGTGAAACATGGCAGACTGCGCTGGGCATCATTTGCCATAGCTATACCCTGACGATGCTCTTCGATTGACGTCAGGTTATACGATCTCAGAGAAAGATCTTCTATTGCTATTTACAAGTACAATAATATTTATTTAAATATTTAATTAATATTATATTTTTATAATATTTGTTATTGGTAGGCTATATTTTAGATTATTGATTTTGAATACGATCGCATGCGGCAAGCTGTACATGATCATTTATGCTCGTATTTCAAGGAGTATCGGCATCGCATTCATCGCTATTGATATGCTGTAGTGCATGACTAAGGCATGGAGGCAGCGCAATAGTGGCCATATGACAGCATCAATATCGAGAACTGGGCTATCATATACCGCACGTACAAGGATCCGATATATCAGATAATTTTTTTATTTAAAATTTAATAATTAAATTATTTATTTTTAAATTTTATTATTTACTAATTAATTTGATTATTAACTGTGCAGGATCGATGTGCCAAAAATGCCGCAAATCGGGCGAGACATAGTCTCGCATTATGGAGGTTCGCGGCCATTCACTCACCATATGGAGTAAATGGTAAGTAAATTTTATTTATCATATTTTAACTCTTTAACTATTTTAAATAAATATATTAATTATTCTTAAATTATAGAGAGATGTAGAGAATGGCAAGCTTTCTGATAGGATCGAGATCTATCAGCGAACCCATCAGCGACGGTCAGAGGACTGGACGATCGAGAGCCAGGAGCTTTACGTAAGTTTTTTCAACTATTTTTTTATTGATATTTTGATTTTCAATATAAACTTAGAATAGTTATAACTTTAATTTTTAGAATCGTATGATAGACATTAGATCCTAGCCTATCCCAGAGGGCTCGACCGCACTCACAGATGATAAGATTTGTGATCAGATGCTTGGTACAAGATCCTATTATGTTAGGAGGCTAGGACATGGGATCAGAGCTTCTGCATCCTTATGCTCATCTAAGGCTGGCATCCATGCTGCCTGCTATGCTTGGCTAGCAGAGAAATAGAGATAGGCTACTGAGGATCGATAGTGGACTGTTAAGTTGATTGCACATATTGACAAATACCAACTGTTTAAGATGTAGATGATGGAGCGGATGGTACAGATAGAATAGATGATACAGCTAATGAGATAGCAGCAAGCCGATCCAAGCTTCTCTGAGCGCTCCCCTCCTTCAACCCATTTTTCTTCTCTAGATATTATCGATGCTTGATGGCCGGTGGCCTATTTTCTTTCTTTTTTATTTTGGATCTTTTATATTTATTTATCAAAAAATAATTTTTATAATAAAATGATAAAATTTATTTATTAATTTTTTATTTTAATTTTATAAATTATAAATAAATAATAAAAATATAAGATATATTTATTTATATTTTTTAAAAATATATATAATTTTGGACGTAATTATTTGCGACGTAAATTTTTCATTGCAAATAAGTTTTTATTTATGATGAAAAATATCCATCGTAAATAAGTTTTTATTTATGATGAAAAATATCTATCATAAAAAATAATTATTTATGATGGATATTTACCATCGTAAATAGTTTTTTTATTTATAATGAAAATTTTTCATCGAAAAAACTATTATTTATGATGAAAAAGTTTGGATTTTCATTATAAAAATTTTCATCATAAATAATTTAATGAATTAAAAAATGATGAAAATTTTTCATCATAATTTTTTTTAGCGATGAAAATAAATTTTTTGTCGCTAATTATTATCTGCGATCCCATTTTTGTGACGATAAATTAGCGATGAAATTTTCATCACTAATAATTATTAGCGATAGAAATTGATTATTTGTGATAAATTTATTGTGTCATAAAAAATAAATTTTGTTGTAGTGATGGCAATGGTTAGAAAATCATTGCCATAGGTTAATAATTATTTTTTTATTTTTTTAAATATTATATAATTTTAAAATTTAATATCTATTTTCATCATTTATTATCTAAATAATTATCATTAGAATGTCATTACAAAAGACTTTCTCGATCTGATAACCCTAGCTTCATCGATCAGTAAAATTCAATTTCAACAATGACAAACGATAATATGATAATTTAATAGATGAAGATCACTAATGGATCTATAAACCTGCAATGATGATCTCGATGCCATTTGTAGCATACTATTAAAGTTTTACTTTAATCGGATATCGTTATCATGATCAATTTAGTATGGAATAATTTCAGTCGTTAAATGAGAAATGAGTGATCAAAGGATAAATGACTTTCGATTATGAGATAATTTTTAGATAAATGATCTTGACTGCTACTTTAATTATTTTTATGATGATGATCGTAAAATTTAAACCGCGGATTTAAGAACGATCCAAAATTATACGTTGCTCAATATCCGTTCTTAAACTCTTTTAGTACTCATGCTTGTGCTTTTGCAAGAACTGTTTAACGTAAATAATTCATATATAAATAATTTAAATTTTACAATCATCATCATATAAAATGATTAAAATTATAATAAAGATCATTTAACTAAATAATTATCTCATAATCTGACATCGTTTGGTCTTTTGATCGCTTGTTTCTCGTTTAACGGTCGAAATCATTCCATACTAAATTGACCATGATAACAATATCTGATTGAAGTAAAATTTTGCAGTATGCTATAAATATCGAGATCATTATTGCAGATTTTTTTGATCTATCGGTGGTCTACATCTATCAGATCATCATACCCTTCTTTGTTATCGTCGAAATCAAATTTTACTGATCGATGAAGTTAGAGCTATCAGATCGAGACGGTTTTTTATAACGATACTCTAATGATAATTATTTAGATAATGAACGATGAAGATGGACATTAAATTTTAGAATTATATAATATTTTTAAAAAAATATAATAGTGGTTACACATAACTGCTGCCATAGATCGAGATCTATGGCAGTGGTTATGCCTAACTGCTGCCTTAGATCTGATCTATGATAGCGGTCAATCTTAATCACTGCTATAGATCTCAATCTATGGCAGCATTTGATTAACCACTGTCATATATGGAATCTATGGTAGTGGTTAGGCATAATTGCTGCCATAGGTCTGACCTATGGCAACGGTTCTATATAATCATTGTCGTAGAGTTTATGGTAGTGATTTTTGAACTATTGTAATAGCAAGTACTATCGTAATTCTATTTTTTAGCAGTATTTGTGGTCTTATTTTTTAGGAAAATAAAGGTAAAATAAATTTTGTATATGTATACGTAAGCTTGAACTTATTTTGGAAAATGAACTAAGAATTTATAGTCATTCTGATCGACTCATTTTATTTTGAAAGTAAGATGCGTTCACACCGCACGTATTTCTAAAAACCTCTCTACTCTGGACACTCGACTGGTCAAAATAGAAAGGACAAAAAAAAAAAAAAAAAAAAAAATCCAGTCCGCTCCGAACCAAACTCGAGCACAAAAAGGCTCGAAGGGACCAAATTGCAAGCCCAAACGATACATCCTAAGAAAGCATCATCGCTTCCTCTAAGAAACCAGATCATCCAGAAGAGCCCTACTCATTGTTGTCCGTTCCATCGGCATCAGCCATGGCGACCAAGGCCCCGGCCATGATGCCCTTGCGCTTCGTCCCACCCCCATCCAGGCCTGGAGTCCGCTCAGGTCGTCTCCCTCGTCGCCATCCTCCGCCTCTCCAGATTCCGGTTCAGCCCACTCTCCGTCGTCGTGGAGGCCCTCCTCATCTTCCTCCTCCCCATCCTCAAGTCCTCGCCTCCATCCACTTCGACTGCAGCGTCCTCCTCGGCCCCCAATGGATTCCCACGTCCTCTCCCTCATCCTCTTCATCTTCACCGCCGTCGTCCTCGGACGCCCCACCTTCTCCTTCTCCGCCGACACCGACTGGTACCGCGCGCTGCCGCGCCATGCTCACCAACTTCGGCCTTATCACCATCCTCTACAGCAACTGCGCCCGCACAGAGCGGCAGAGCAACGTCAAGGGGATTCTCCGCTTCTTGAGCCTCATTCTGGTCTCTGACGTGCTCCGCTTCGTCTTCTTCGTCCACTTCTCCCTCTGCGTGATCTACAGGTTGGGGATGGCCATCTCCGCATACCACGACCTGGTTGAAAGCCACGCTGCGGCTGTCACTGCCGAAGACCCCGGTGATGCCGGCCGGGCTGCTGGTGATTAGTTTCGTCATGGCATGGGAAAATTTAGTAGGTACTCCTGTATACAATATCGTTTGTGGAAAATGTCGAACATGTTTGTTACCGTTGCTGTTCTATTTTCTTGCTTTATGGTACTGTTGATTTCCCTTTAGTTCGTTGTTGTTCTTCTATGTTCTTGCTTTATATTTGATGTGGCCTTCTAGCAGTCAGTAAATGACCGTAACCTACCATTTCAAGTATGTATAGAAAGTGTTCTTTCATTGGGTAGTCATTTAAGATTAAGCAAACAGTTTGTTGATGATGATAATGATCCTCGAGTTCTGGGAGATGATGACACTAATGTGGGGGATCACAACTGAAGATGATGTCGATTTCATTGCAGATGTTAATTTTCTAGACTCGTTCATTCTAGATACATATTGAAATGAGGTTTTGTACAAGTTTACAAACCAAAGGAATGAAAATCTATAGAATATTATAATTTTGATATGGTCAAGCTGAAACTCTCCTATCTATCATCATGGGAATAGGAATTGTTCCTAAGAAAACCCAAATCAACCAACCCTAGCAACCCTGAGACCATCTTTATCAATCTTACAAAAATTGCTTCATCTTTATCGATCTTGGGGCCATCTTTGTTCAGAGGAGGAGAAGAAATTATATGCACAGCTCTGGGACTAGCTCTGCCAGTAATTCTATGCATCCATCTTCAATTTCATCCAACATTATGATCTGATCTTTATTTATTTATTTATTTGTGCTTGTTTTTTTGCTTGGCTTTCTCTATTTCCTGAAAGTTTTTCTGTTTCAGGAGGGCAAACCCGGTAAAGATTCTTCTTTCATTTATAATACTGGGGAAAGTATTTGTTTCTTTCCATTTCACTAAAAAAAAAAAGAACAACCCTAGCAACAACCTCTTAACCTACTATTATGTGTGCAATATGTAACGCTTGATAACTTGGACAGAAGCTAATTTTGTGCTTGGATTTGCATTTATCTTTAAATCATACAGGCATACACAACCACTGTAATGCACAGCTTCATAAATTGCTGTTGTTCATCTCCTCGGATCTGACGAATATTCTGCTAATGAGATTTCTACTCAACCACTTTCAGATTCTTTATACATAAGGGATTTCTTGTACATGGCTATCAGCTCCCGTCACTCCGCGCACTTGTGCTGATGTGACTTAATGACCACAAAAATAACAAAGAACAGCCGTGGGGAAGAAAACCTTTACTTTACATTTCTTCTAGAACCAAGACCAAAAAAAAAAAGGACTCAACTTCGCAGTAAAAAGAGGGGGAAAAAAGGAAAAAAGAAAGAAGCAGAAGAAGACGACTGTACCTGCATGAGTCTCCAAATCGATCACGTCCTATATCAATTACCAATGACTAACCTAACCAAATAAAAATAAAGAAAATTCCAATTTAGTGATTCATCTTTCAGGGAAGTTATAATCTCGTCGGCTGAAGATGCATCACTATCGTCCGATCCGGAGCCCACTTCATTATCACCAGTATGCACTATAGCCATCACCGACAAGCAACCCATCATCTTTGAGATCCAAAAGAGCACAAGCATGTCTCAAGCTAGCCTTCACGAAACCGAAGAAAATTGCACACCATAAGAAGAGAAAGAATACAGCATGGAACGCTTCCGAAAGTAGTAGCACAGGTATGAGGTAGAGGCTTCCCTTGACTTCGCTTTTGCCACCATCATCACATAGTATTGCGACAACGCTGATAATTAAAAGATATGTCGACCATCCTTGTGAGAGTATATGAGAGGAAGGCTCAGGCTGAACGACAGCCCAGCGGTGGATATAACAAAGGATCCAAAAAGACAGTGCCAGTATAAATTGGTGGCGGCTATTCTTGACACGGGCGCTGAGGACTTCCATGAACAGTTTTTGGGTGGCATCGAGGGAAGGGCCGCTCCGTCTTCTGAACTCCGAGGCTCGATCCCAGACGAAGTCGAGGAAGGTGTTGAAGGTGAGGGGGCGAGACCAAAAAAACAAGAAGTGCGATAGAGGAGAGCAGCCAGGACTCGAGGAGGAAAGAATGGAAGCGTAAAAAATAGGTTGCAGCTCTATAGACTATCGGCAGGAGAGATCAGGTGGAACCCTTCTGTGTTCTTGGAAAAGAATAAAGCAATGGAACGTCGAGCCAAGGAGAAGAAGAGGGAGAAGGAGAGAGACGAGGGGGGATACAAGGAGAAAGTGGCTTGCCGTTGGAGGATATAAAATAGAGTTTGACTTGAGTTGGAGTTTATCGTGAACTCTATTCGAGCATGATCCCGACTCCCAATCCCAGCGGGTTACAGCTTCTTTTCTAGTGGCGCGCGTCTGATCGTCGGATTCCCACGAGCGCTGGGAGATTCGTTCCAAACTCGGACGCGAACTGAAACTCCTCCTGCACCCAGTAGTGTTGGTCTACGGAATAATTTCTCCCGCTGATGTCGCTAGCCATCTAGGTATCCGGTTCGGAACAAAAGAAACTCCTCTCTGTCTCCTTGGTCCAAGCTACGAGTCAAGTAATCGACCTAAGTAGCCTCCACGCCTCCCTCCTCTTCACCCATGGCTGCTGGAGCCATTAATGATCCATCTTCGTCCCCCCTTCTTCTTCTCCTCATCGTTCTCCTCAAAGCTTCGAACCTCCTTCGGTTTATATTGGATCCCCGTTGTTCGATCTTCGCTGGACTCTTTCTCGTTCTCCTTTTGTTGCTCCGATGGACTCAACCTTTCGTTGAAACTGTTCGCAACGCCTTCATGAGGTCCCTCGATGACCAAGCTTTGAGATTCTCGAGAAAAATTCGCCCTCTCAACGCTGCATGGAGAATCGGCGTCGAGTCTTTTATTGCACACGATCAACCTTTTTCCATTGCCGCCTATAAAGCTTGTATCGAGTTTCATAAGGCCCAAGAGTTTGATTCGGAAAACAGAGCCCGAACTGAAGCCGAAAGAAGTCTCCTTCACGAAATCATGCCCACCGTCACCTCCTTCCTCATTGGAAGCCATGCTTTCTTCTACAACTTGGTGATGGGTTTCTGGACGGCGATGAAGGTACTTGGGATGCACTGTATCAAGGATGATACCAAAGTTAATATCGACCAAATATGCGAAGCTTGCCGAGATATTGGTTTGGTGAATTATCAGACGTTGCTTGATGGGCTACTTGCCGCTCTGCTTACTGTCAGCTTGTTCATCTCTAAAATCAAAGTTGTGTTCTTCTGTGCTCCAATTGCTTTCTGGCTGCTTCTCGGCATGAGAATAATCCATTACAATGCAAAGGTGATGGCTGATAGTGATGCAAATCAAGTTGCTGTTCAGGATAGCTTCAATGCCAGTGAATTTGATCCTCAAGACTGTGACTTGGTGGACGATGGAGAATCCATTGGTGAAGACGGTGTCGATGGAGGTGATGAAGCGCCTTTGGCCGGATTGGCTTCAGAGTCCGGTGGGAAGAGGGGACAGTGTAAAGAGCTCGAGACTCTTGCTGGATGGGAGTTGATAGATAGTGATGCCTTGTAGTACATTAGTTTGCTTTTCTTTTTTTTAATTTATTTTTCGGATAGTTCTAGTGCATTAGTTTGCTTTATTTTTTTTTCAAATTTATTTTTCTGAAGGAAAATATATCAGTTTGCTAGCTATATGTTTTATGTTTTTACTAGTGGATGTAGGGCCTCGGCAGATCCAGAATACTTATAAATTCATGAAAAATTAGGAAAATTTATATCACCGCAAAGAATGCAGTCCTATATATGTGTTTTCTTCTTTTTTTTTGGTAAAGAGTCCTATCTGTTTAATTTTTGAGTGTTAGCAATCAAATTTCAGACTCTTTTCTCTCATCCCAAAAAAAAAGAGAGAAATTCTTGTTCTTGCTCTACTGTCATTGGTTTAATTTTTGAGTGTTAGCCATCAGTGTTCATGCATGTGAGATCTGTGATTGTCTTTTTTTTCCTGGTGTCGTTTATGATCATGAGGAGGAGGGCCTGGCTGGCCCTCGTCCTTTTGCTAATGTCCCTGCATTTGTTTGGGACGAGGAGCGTCTGTCCGTCGGAAATTGATTCTGGCAACTCGCGTCATGCTCGGTTCGATTCCAAGGTCGGAACAGTACTGAAAATTTATTCTACCGACCCAATCACTAATGTAAACTTGGCTAATATCTAATGGAATATATACAAGCTGAGCTTGACCTTGTTTGAAATAATAGTCTTATAAACAATAAATGATGGCAACTATAACAATTTTGGCCACCTCTCGTTATGATATTGAAGTAAATTATATAAAAATACAATCAACAACTACAATTTTCAAGTGATTATATGATCTCAAAAATATTATTTTATCTAATAAAAACTAGTCGAAGACTCATGCATTGCGCGGGATGAATAATTATGATATGTAATTATTAAAATTTTTAATATTTTTTTAATATTTTATTTTATTTATCATATATATTATATATTTTTATTATTTTATATAATAATATTTTATTTTTATTTTTTTTTTATATATTTTATGCACTCACTGGTGCTGCCGCACCCTTCCTGTTACCCCACTATAACTTCTTTTCTTTCCTAATAAATACCAATCCCGATTGCATCCCGTCCTCACTTTTCTTCTAATGCATTCTCTGCGTCCACCGATGCTGCCCCACCCCTACTACCCCACCATCATTCTTCTTCTCTCTCGGTAAATACCAATTTTGATCACATCCTCCGATGCTCCTATTGGTACCACCGCTTCCTGCGCCATCACTGATAAAAGAGAGAAAAATATTATTAGAAATATATTATTTTTTAAAAAATAATAAAATATTATTTTTAAAAAGATAAATTAGTATGTTATTATTTTTTAAAATAGAAAATGATATATTATCTTTTTAAAATAATTATAAATTAATATTTTTAAAAAAATATTATTATTATTTTTATAATATTTTATTTTTTTAAAATAATATTTTTTTAAAAATAATATTTTCATCTCTTATCCCTCATCTACTTTTATTTTTAAAATATTATTTTTTAATTATTAAAATATTATTTTATTATTATTTAAAAATAATATTTTAAATTATAATAATTATTGGGGATAAACTCTGCTCCTGTCGAAGTCCAGTCCGATGCTCAGCCTAATACAACCGGTGGTCACAGAAGAGCTTCAGCGATCGAGTCCTAGCTGAACTTTCCGACGATCGAATCTTAGCCGAACTCCTTCAGTCGATCGAACTCCTCGAAAGTCAAACTCTAGCCAAACTTTTCAGTGATCGAGTCTTAGCCAAACTTTTTCAGCCAATCGAACTCCTCTATAGCCGAGCTCCGATCGAACTTCTCAGCGATCGAGCTTCAGTCGAACTCCTATGGGAGCCGAGCTCCTTCCGAGCTTCTCCTCCAGTCAAGCGCCTATAAGAGTCGAACTCCCACCGCGCTACTCCAGACGGACGTCTATAGAAGCCAAACTCTTATCGAACTTCTCCTTCGGTTGAACTCCTCCTTAGGAGTCTGAGCTCCTCCGAAATGGATATACGCCGAGGTTCTTCACCAATCAACATCTGCTCCCTCGAACTACGACTGCTGAACCTCGACGGTATGACCACCACTACCAGTCTGGCGGCATCTCTTCCTCCATAACAAGCTCCATGCGGCCCACGATCGGATGATATGATCGTCACTACCAGCCTGACAATACCACTCTCTTCGTATCGAACTCCACCAGGTCTCGAGCGGCCCGCTGTCAGACAGCTACAACTGTCACCATCAATCAAGCTCTACCTATAAAAAGGAACCCTCTAGATATATTTTTTCTAAGCTCTCCTCTCTCCTCTAAAGCTTAAAACTCACTTTTCATTCCTAAGCACTCCATTTCTGTTAGCCAGAAGAGCTGACTTGATTGTCGGAGGGTCCCATCGGAGCCACCACCACCGACTTTGAATGGAACTTTATTTTGTAGATCACCGACGGCAACCTCATCCTCCTCCACTCTAGCTCGATCCGACGTCAATCAGATTCTACACCAATAGAATTGGCGCTAGAGGAAGGGTCCTCTATTCTTGAGATTCCTTTATTCTTAAAGAAGTGCTCAGCGATGATCTCTCTTTTTTCTCTCTAGAGATCTCTCTTCTTCCTCTTTAGAGTTCTTTTTCAAGAGAAAATGCTTCTCAAAAGAGCTTCGATCCGACGATCGACAGTCCGATCCCATCCAAATCCATCTACTCCAGCTCCAGCCCCAGCAACCTAGATTCCATCTATAGCCATGGTAGATGCGGAGCAGTCCGACCTACTGATGTAGCGGGTTCAAGACCTCATCGAGATGGTGCAGGCCATGCAGCAGCCCTCGACAGTGACTCTACCAAAAAACCTACCATCAGAATGTTGGAAATCGATTTCGAAGAAGAGCATTTGGACCAGCATGCCCGTCGTCATTGGAAAGAAAAAATAGATAGCAGAGGACCCAAGTTTGGATCATGGATCTCCTTCGGAGGAGATCTTCCCCATCTATAGTAGAAAGCTCTTCAAGGTCTGCGACCGAGACGACGTCCTCAATCACAAACTACGAGAGATGGACCGACGGATTGAGAAGTTCGACCACACTCACAGACTCCCCCCTAAGCGCGAGCAAGGCCGAACTCCCCCAAGAGCTCGTCGTTAAGGAAGCCCTGGCAAAAGGGTACGATGTTCTCCCCTAGGAGACTTCATAGGAGGGTGGAACAAAGTTCGACCGCACTCACGGACTCTCCTCGAGTGCGAGCGAGGTTGAACTCTCCCTCGAGCTCATCATCAAGGAAGTCCCGATAAAAAAACATGAAGTTCATCCCCAGAAGTTTTTATGGGAGGGTGGAATGAAGTTCGACCGCGCTCACGACCTCCCCCAATGCAAGCGAGTCCGAACTTTCCCTCGAGCTAGTCATCAAGGAAGCCCCGATAAAGGGAAGCTCATCATCAAGAAAGCTCCGACAAAGGGGCATGAAGTTCTTCTTCAGGAGATTTCACGAAAGGGTAGAATGAAGTTCGGCTATGCTCATGACCTCCCCCAGCACAAGCGAGGCCGAACTCCCCCTCAAGCTCATCATCAAGGAAGCCCCGACAAAGGGGCATGAAGTTTTCTCTCAGGAGGTTTCATCGAAGGGCAGAATGAAGTTCGACCACGCTCACGGACTCCCCCTCGAGTGCGAGCGAGGCCGAACTCCCTCAAGAGCTCATCGTTAAGGAAGCCCTGGCAAAAGGGTGCGAAGTTCTCCCCTATGAGGCTTCGTAGGAGGGCAGAACGAAGTTCGACTGCACTCATAAACTCCCCTCGAGTGCAAGCGAGGTTGAACTCCCCCAAGAGCTCATCATTAAGTAACTCCCGATAGAAGGGCGCGAAGAAGTTCTTCCCTAGAAGCTAGAACCATCAATGAGGAAGAAACAACAAGGAGATCGACCGCCTCCCAGCATCATCGATGCTATCTTCTGAGGCTTGATACTTTGGTGGGCTGTCATCTTCCAGCGTCAAAGCCAAGAGAAGCTTGCTCCAAATTGAGAAGGCCAACATAAAATAAAAAAGATTGTCAGATTTGAAACTTACCGTCTGAGAAGCTCGGAGGAACAACGCTCCTACGATCTTGACACTCGGAGAATCTAAGAATATACTGTCGATAATTTTTCTTCAATAAGACTCCTCCATCTCAATATTATTATTTCTCGGTGCAAAAACTATCTGATGATAATAGTGATCATGTTAGAAATAGAAGGAGAATCTCATCCTAATATGAACAAATCAAAGGCCTCATTCATTTTAGACGAGATTAGAGAGGTCCTGATAATGGCCCTTATGTGTCCCCATAGTTCATTAGAAATAGGAGAAGAACCTCATTCTAATGCGAGCAAAGTTAAAGGTCTCATTTATTTTAGACGAAATGGAGGGAGAGGCCCAGATAATGGCCCTTATGTGCCCCCACAGCCTATTAGGAATAGGAGAAGAACCTCGTCCTAACGCGAGCAAAGTCGAAGGCCTCATTCATTTTAGACGAGATGGGGGGAGAGGCCCAGACAACGGCCCTTATGTACTCCCACAGCCCATTAGAAATAGGAGGAGAACCTCATCCTAACGTGAGCAAAGTTGAAGGCCTCATTCATTTTAGGCGAGATGGAGAGAGGCCCAGACAATGGCCCTTATGTGCCCCCACAGTTCGTTAGGAACAGAAGGAGAACCTCATCCTAATGCGAGCAAAGTCGAAGATCTCGTTCATTTTAGATGAGATGGAGGAAGAGATTTTGACAACGGCCCTTATGTGCCCCCATAGTCCATTAGGAACAGGAGGAGAACCTCATCCTAACGTAAGCAAAGTCGAAGATTTCGTTCATTTTAGACGAGATGGAGGGAGAGGCCCAAACAATGATCCTTATGTACCCTCACAGTCCATTAAAAATAGGAGGGAGAACCTCGTTCTAACGCAAGCAAAGTCGAAAGCCTCGTTCATTTTAGACGAGATGGAGGAAGAGGCCCTGACAACGGTCCTTATGTGCCCCCATAATCCATTAGAAATAGGAGGAGAACCTCATCCTAATGCGAGCAAAGTCGAAGGCCTCGTTCATTTTCAATGAGATGGGAGGAGAGGCCTAGACAATGGCTCTTATGTACCCTCATAGTCCATTAGAAATAGAAGGAGAACCTCATCCTAATGTGAGCAAAGTCGAAGGCCTCATTCATTTTAGACGAGATGAAGGAAGAGGTCCGAACAACGGTCCTTATGTGCCCCCACAGTCCGTTAGAAATAAGAGGAGAACCTCATCCTAACGCGAGCAAAGTCGAAGGCCTCGTTCATTTTAGATAAGATGGAGGGAGAGGTCTAGATAATGGCCCTTATATGCCCCCACAGTCCGTTAGGAACAGGAAGAGAACCTCGTCCTAATGCGAGCAAAGTCGAAGGCCTCGTTCATTTTAGACGAGATGGAGAAAGAGATCCTGATAATGGTTCTTATGTGCCCCCACAATCCATTAGGAACAGGAGGAGAACCTCATCCTAATGCGAGCAAAGTCGAAGGTCTCATTCATTTTAGACAAAATGGAAGAAGAGGCTCAGATAACGGCTCTTATGTGCCCTCATAGTCCATTAGGAATAGGAGAAAAATCTCATCCTAATGCGAACAAAGTCGAAGACCTCATTCATTTTAAATGAGATAGGAGGAGAGATCTGGACAATGGTTTTTATGTGCTTCCACAGCCAGTTAGGAATAGGAGGAGAACCTCGTCCTAACACGAGCAAAATTGAAGGCCTCATTAATTTTAGATGAGATGAAGAAAGAGGTCCTGACAACGTTCCTTACGTGCCCTCACAATTTGTTAGAAACAGGAGAAGAACCTCATCCTAACATGAGCAAAGTTAAAGATTGGGCTTCAAAGTCTACATCAATCTCGGTTAGAGATAAGATCTCTTCTGAGCGTCCGTGCCAACCTCGGCCAGAGATAAGATCTCTTCCGAGCGACCGTGCCAACCTTGGCCAAAGATAAGATCTTTTTTGAGCGACCGTGTCAACCTCGGCTGTAGGAGATAAGATCTTCCTCGAGCATCCATATCAACCTCGATCAGAGATAAGATCTCTCCCAAGTGATCGAGCCAATCTCGGCTAGAGATAAGATCTCTCCCGAGCGATCATGTCAACCTCAGCTAGAGATAAGATCTCTTTCGAATATCTGAGTCATCCTTGGCTAGAGATAAGATCCCTTTCGAGCGACCGTGTCAACCTCGGCTAGAGATAAGATCTCTCTCGAGCGTCCGAACCAACCTCGATCAGAGATAAGATCTCTTCCGAGCAACCGTGCCAACCTCGGCTAGAGATAAGATTTCTTCCGAACGATCGTGCCAACCTCAATCAGAGATAAGATCTCTCGACTTGAGATAAGATCTCTTCCAAGCGACCGAGTCAACCTTAACTGCAGGAGATAAGATCTCCCCCGAGCCAACCTCGATTGTAGGAGATAAGATCTCTTTCGAGTTAGCCTCGACTGTAGGAGATAAGATCTCCTCCGAGCTCAACCTTCAATCTCGACTGGAGATGAGATTCTCCGAATCTCGGCTGGAGACGAGATCCTTCGAGCCTCAACTTCAACTTCAATCTCGGCTGGGAATGAGATCTCCCCCGAGCTTCAACTTCAACCTCGGCTGAAGATGAGATCTTCTTCGAGCTTCAATTTCAACCTCAGCTGAAGATAAAATCTTCCTCGAGCTTCAACTTCAACCTCGATTGGAGATGAGATCTCCTCCAAGCTTCAACTTCAACTTCAACTTTAGCTGGAGACGATCTCTCCCGAGCTTCAACTTCAACTTCAACTTTGGCTGGAGATGAGATCTCTCCCGAGCTTCAACCTGAACCAGTGCGGAGTCCTGAAGAGGACTTCGACGGTCATCTTTTCTGCACTCCCTTCCTTCGAGTTTCGAACTCGAGAGTGGAGGAAACTATTGTTGGGGATAAACCTCGCTCCTACCGAAGTTCAGTCCGATGCTTAGTCTAATGCAATCGGTGGTCACGGAAGAGCTTCAGCAACCGAGTCCTGGCCGAACTTTCCAGCGATTGAGTCTTAGTCGAACTCCTTCAGCTGATCGAACTCTCTAGAAATCGAACTCTAGCCGAACTCCCCAGCGATCGAGTCTTAGCCGAACTCCTTCAGCTGACTGAACTCCTCTATGGCCGAGCTCCGATCGAACTTCTTAGCGGTCGAGCTCCAGTCGGACTCCTACGAAAATCGAGCTTTTTCTCCAGTCAGATGTCTATGAGAGTCGAACTCCCCCTGCGCTCCTCCAGACAGACGTCTACAGAAGTCGAACTCTTGCCGAACTTCTCCTTCGATCGAACTTTCCCTTAGAAGTCCGAGCTCCCCCAAAATGGATATACACCGAGATTCATCACTAACCAACGTCTGCTCCCTCGAACTACGACTGCTGAACCTCAGCGGTATAACCGCCACTACCAATCTAGCAGTATCTCTCTCTCCATAATAAGTTCCATGCGGTTCACGATCGAACGACATGGCCGCCACTACCAGTCCGGTGATACCACTCTCTCCGTACCGAATCCCATCAAGCCTCGAGCGGCCCGCTGTCAGATAGTTACAGCTGTCACCATCAATCAAGCTCCCCCTATAAAAAGAAACCCTCTAGATATGTTTTCTCTAAGCTCTTCTCTCCTCTCTAAAGCTTAAAGTCCGTTTCTCATTCCTGAGTACTCCATTTCTTTTGGTCAGAAGAACTGACTTGATCGTCGGAGGGTCCTACTGGAGCCACCACCACCGACTCTGGATGAGACTTTATTTTACAGATCACCGACAACGACCTCGTCCTCCTTCATTCTAGCTCGATCCGACATCAATCAGATTCTGCACCAACAATAATAAAATAATAATATCTTTTTTCTTTCTTTCTCTAAATATTTTTTTCTCTTTTTTTTCTTTTTCCACCCCTCCCTTCCCTTCCTCCTGCCACCTCCCCCCATCCCCCACCCCTGCCGCATGAGGTCCAGGTCGCGATCGTCCGTGCCGCCCCCACCATGGTGCCACCCCCACTG
This sequence comes from Cocos nucifera, assembly GCA_006176705.1. Classification (NCBI taxonomy): domain Eukaryota; kingdom Viridiplantae; phylum Streptophyta; class Magnoliopsida; order Arecales; family Arecaceae; genus Cocos; species Cocos nucifera. The sequence goes on along the minus strand of QRFJ01000141.1, from coordinate 1,411,081 downwards.
TGGCGCCGCCCCACCACCATCCACATCGTATCTACCGTCCACAGGATCACCAAACTCCCTCCCCTCTCCTCCTCTGACTCCGGCAGCACCAACCCCCCTCCCATCCCCTCCCCTAGCTCCAGCAGCAACGACCAAACCCTGAGATGCCACCCATAAACCCTGCACCCACCACTGCCCTCTAAAAGTACTACTTATTCTACGGCCATTATAAGCCCTCTCAGAACGCCCCGTCATCCGCAATGGCCTCTTCTTCAATCGCAAAATCCTCCCCCCTCCTTTGCCACCGCCATCACCACCACCCCTGCCCCCCACGCCGTCCCCCACCGTCGTCGACTGCCGCGACTAGGACCTCGATTACTCCTCCATTGCAGCCGCAACCTCCCCCTCCCTCGTCGCCACCGACTGTCGCCTATCCCCCCTCGCCCGCTACGCACTGCCATTGGTGCCCTTCAATCCTCTTCAATCTCCGCAAGCTCCGCCGCATCCCCCTGTCCTTGTAGCTAGTCGAGGTCCTCCACACTTGTCTCCTTCTCGATCCCACCATTTCCATCCACTTCTTTCATTGATCCGGTATCTTTCCACTCGAGCGTGTTCTAGCTCAAGTTCAACATACCAAAACCCCAGTTCTCGATGATCCCCACAGAAATCCACCCAGAGATTAGGTTCTCTTTTAGGTACAAAGAGGAATTCAATAATGGGAGACTTGAACAGCTGAATAGAGTGCGTTGGGTTTTGTAATTACACGCAACTCGCTCTTTCTTTAAAACCCTCCGCACGATGCATCTTTTTTGGATATACATGGCATAACAAAACGTATAGAAGCTGAGTTGGTAACACCATATATATATATATATATATATATATGATAAGATAGTTGTTTTTTTTTTTTTTTTTGTCATTGTCCATTATGTCATATTATAATATTGTTATGATAACTATTAATTTAGTAATTCTTTTCATACTAAAAATTTTTTAAAATATTTTTTTGAGACAAATAAATTTTAGTTCTAAAAATTATAAAAAAATATATATCTTTTGAGATAAATAAGAACCATAACATTTGTTAAGATTATAATTAATAATTTTTTGCTACATGGACATGCAAAAGAATCTTGAAGACATGTCTCTGAGTGAAGCATTCACGTCGTAGGTCCAGGCTCATTGATCTTATCCTGACGAACCCTACATGGATGATCACTAATTTCCGAAGCACCAAACCCGTTCAGTTGGAAACTCGCATTTAGTTCTCTTATTCTCCCCTGCTCTGCAAGCAGGCGAGGGTGAATGCTAACATTTATTATTCCATGTACTACCGAACCCCCAAAATAAAAAGAAAAAAAATATATATTTGGGGAAGGTTTGGGCGGATGTTATAACGATGTTACCATAAAATATTAAATCTATCTTATGAATAATTAAATATCTAAAAATAATTATGAATGCATAAACATAATAGAAGGCGGCTTATAAAGCAATTCTTAATCATAGCCGTTCAAATCCAATCAGATCATCAACAGAATATACGAAGGGACCCACTGATAAATATATTCTCTTTCGACCATGCGACAACACACTCCATCAGATGGACGGCAGGAAATCATCATATCAGAATTCCGACGAGGTACACAAAGCCCATTCAGAACACGGATCAATGCAACATCCACCCGGTAATCCCCCATGGTTTTAAAGTGGCCAAAGATGTCAACAATTAAATCAGTAGGGGCATTATCGTCCATCCAAATTATTAGACATCGTACAATTTTGAAGAAAACACTAGGGTTTTCAAACGGTACAGAGAGAGGGCCAAACCAGAGACAGAGTCACAGAGAGAGAGAGAGGGGGGAGGGAGGGAGGGAGAGAGAGAGATGGGGTTTGTTGTGTTCTGTTTGGTCTACTATCTCGCAGGGTTGGGAGGAGCAGCAGCTACGAGAGGGAGGGTGGAGGAGAGTAAGAGGAGGGTTCACTCTGCTATCTCGGAGATGAGAGGGCCGGGCTTTCTGTATTCCAGAACCACTGGAAGATGCACTCCCCAGTATGTCCTCTCTCCACCCCACCACCCCCCATCTTCTCTCATACCTTTGATGGTCCCCTCATGCGCCGGTCGTTTTGTGTTTCTCATGCTCTGTTCCCTTTCTAAATCGAGGATCTTATGCTATTTCCTCTTAATGCTCTTTTTTTTTTCTTCCCTCAAGAAAACATGTGTATCTTTTTAAGATTTAGATAGCGGTGTGGAAATGTGTTTAATGGAGTGGATGAGGAGCTTATTTTGGAATGACTTTTCTCGGGGGATTGGGATTGGTGAGGAGAAGGTTTGGAAGAAGAAGAGCCCGCAACTTGAAGCCAAATCCCATTTATGAATATCAGATATGGCGTCTCCTTCTTGCAAAAAGTCTGTTTTTTAAGCTACAGACTAAGTTGCCACAGTAGGTGGAAAGAATTAGTAAGTGAGAAGAGGAATCTGAGGGCAAGAGCAAATCTCCAATGTTGGAAACAGGGAGTGGAAACTAGCAAATTGCAGGAATCTGGTGATAAATAATTGCAAAACCTCATAGAAAGCGTTGAGGAACTACTGAAAGATATGCGAAGAGGACTCTATGTGCCACTTAAAATGTTGCAACATTCTCTAGAAAGATTAAATAGCTAATATATATGATAACATGAAGGAGAACTGAATTGCTTGATTACTGGAAACCAAATGGAAATATAGAAAATCAATGGCCATCTATGATGCTTGTGAACTCTTATTTGTAGGAAAGGAAAATGTTAAAAGAAAGTTGAATAGCGGTTGACAAAAAAAGATAAAAGATGGAAGATAAAATTACAGATGTAAATATAATAAAAATTTTTAAAAATAAAATAGCTTGACATTTTCAGTTGCCCAATTCAAATGTTTCTATGATGTAAGTTGGAAAGAAGCTCTTACCAAGTTATTGTTGTCGGGTCTTTTAACTAATTTATAAAATTAAACTTCGTGGTAATATGTGTGAGGACCCATGTGGGTGTGCGTTTTTAGTCCCACATTTGTTTTGTACTGGATAAATCTTTGATACTTATACTAAGCCAAGAAATCCAAATAATACCTTCCGACTTATCTTTTTAGATGATGTTCTTGACTATTACAAATGGTAGCAAAGTAGAGCCACCCATGTGGACTAGGGGACACTGTAGCACAAGCCTATCCGACTTGATCACAAGCTGGTTGTGGTGTTTGTGACTGAATTAGTGGTACTGATAATTATATTTGAATAAACTTGGATCCTTAGCCTGATGATGATGCTTAGGCTTAAACAAGGGGAGTATACGAGGATCAACTTTGGTATGTGTTTTAGTCCTACTTAAGCTATGAATTAGATAGATCTTGGGCGCTTATACATGGCCAAGAATAGAACTGTCAAAATGGGTTGGGCCAGTCCGGTCCTAGCCCACGTGGGCTATGATTATATGGGCCAGGCCGAGCTCGGCCCTCTTGTTAAAATGGGCTGTAAAAACCCGGCCCGACCTAGCCCACGTGGGCTATGGGTTAGGGCCGGGCCAGCCCACTTTTTTTTTCTTTCTTTTCTTTTCTTTCTTTTCTAGGGCTGGGCTAGCCTATTCTAGAGGCACGGAGGAGGCGGGACCGTCAGGAAGGGAGGGGAGGATGCAGAGGAGGCCAAAGTCATCTGAGTCCGGGACCGGTGGGAGCCGGCAAGGGTAGAGCTGGAGATTCGAGTCATCCGACATCTGAGATCACGGAGGAAATGAGGATCTTGGCTGCGGCGGCCGAGAAGGAAAAAGATCCACTAACCCAACCTGCCCGACGCCCCCCCCCCGACGATCCGACCCTTGTCTCTATTGAGAGAAAAATCAAACAAAAAAAAAAGATCGAGCCATCGAGGAACTCACAAGTTTGAAGCTCGATGTCACTGGCTCGCCGCACACCATGAGTTTGCTCCCCTATCACCGCCCGGTATCGTTGCTTCTCTCATCCACTGCCACTTGGATGCCGCCATTGCTTCTTTCCAGAGGCCAGAGCGAGAGTCGAGAGAAGGCGTTGGTACTCGGTCAAATGGTGGAAGGATTGACTTTGGAGGGTTAGTGCTAGGCTTTGGGAATAAGCATCAAGGACTCAACTCGCCTATTTGCCTGAATCCTGATTGGGTATGGGCCAGCCCACGGGCTAACCTGGCCCTAACCAAGTTCAGCCCGTGGGCTACAGGGGCCGGGCCAAAAAGCCCATTTTCATAAATGAGCCAAAATTTTTCAACCCGATCCGACCCATTTTTAGAGTCAAATGGGCTGGCCCATGGGCCCTAGCCCATTTTGACAACTCTAGCCAAGAAACCCACATAACATTTTTTAGCTAGCCCATTTGGTTGAGGTCTTAGGTTGTTACAACATGTAGGGCTAAAAACAATTCGAGCTACTCCTGAAGACCTGAACAACTTGGGATCAGCTCGAGTTAAGCTCAACTCAACCAAAATCTGAATCTAATTCAAATAGCTTTTAGAGCTTGGCTCATAAACAAGTTGAGCCTGAGCAAGGTGTGGATAATAGAGTTAAAGGGGAAGCTTGGCTTGGCTTGGCTTTTTAGAAGCTTGGCTTAGCTAATATGAGCCAAGCTTGAACATGAGGTGTCAACCTCTGCTTGAGCTGTTCAAGCATTTTCCATATGTATCGAGCTGAAACCAAGCAGCCTAATACTTGGCTCGACTTGTTGTCACCCATGATGACATGGGCCCTGCTTCCTTTTGGCGAATTGTTTCTTCAGCTGATTTTTCATGATCTTTTTATCGAGAAATAATGGAACACAAGTCCATTAAAAGGGTGATAAGGAAAGAAAATAATGCTTGGATGGCCAAAATCCTCAAAGCAGCTTTTAAATTATTATCAAATAAGAAAATATGTCCAAGGTAAAATTATTGAAATCTGACGTCTCGAGATTCGGTCTACAATAAGTCAAGAACGAGATTCAGGAGTCATGAGAAAGAACAGCCAACATACAGTCGGACTGACTCGGATACGCAACCGAGCCGGCTCGGGGTGAGATCGAGCCCGCTCAAAGTGGATTCGAGCCAGCTCTCTCAGACGGATAGAAAGTAGTGCTTGGGCCAGACCCAGTCGAGCCGGCTTGACTGTGGACCAAGCTGGCTCGACGGAGGCGAACAGCATGATAGTAAACAGCACACAAGCTTGCGAGTGAAAGTCTTTTTATGGGGTCTACAGTCCCGACTCATGGACCAGGTTTACTCATGGGGTCTATGGAGCTGTTGTGCTATCTAGCGGCCAGGAGAGCATGCGGGAGCTGATCGGATGGCTATTGAAATGATTAGTGCTTATAAAAAGGCCTGACAACCTAAAAAGTAAGAGAGTCTCAGAAAAACCTCTTAGGTGGTGTAGAGATAGGACAGGAAGCGCTGAAGTGCTGCGGTAGCGCCTTCTTGGAGGCACGGGGGTTGAAAGGATCACAAAGTGTCCAGAGATGTCAAGGATCCTGGATCGATAAATCTGTGAGAGAGATCTTCTTGGGATTACTATGAGAGTATTGTATGGGTGAGTGCTTCTGGATTGAGAGAGAGGGTTGGTGAGTTGAGATTGTATCTTCTTTATTGTTCTTTCTCGGTAGTGAAGCATTGCATGTCCCGTAGATGTAGGCACTTGGGCCGAACCACGTATATGGTTGTGTTTGTTTTTCTTCTTCTATCTTTCTGTAGCTATAGGTGGTGCTATATCTCTTACAAGTGATCTTGGATGGGTGATCCGTGTTCCGCAGTTGATGGATCTATTCTAACAGTGGTATCAAAGCTAGGTGATGCTATGATGATGCCCTAACAGTGGTATCAGAGCCAGATTGAGTCAAGTTGTACCAGAGGTTGCTGTGGTGGTGATCAAGTTAGAAGAAGGGCACAATCAAGGTGGATGCTCTCATGTACAAGAAGAAGTCAGATGGAGCTCAGTGCTAGGTGGAGCTCCTGGTGGAGATGGATAGAGCACGAGACTTAGTTTGGGATCGAGTGGCCTGGCTCGACTCTCATGTTTGCCGATCCATGAGCAGCAGGCAGTAGCCCCAGGACATGGGGGCGATATCATATAGAAAGCTCTCAGATTTGAGGTGGAGCTGAATATCAAGTCGAGGTGGAGAATGTTGGAATCTGGCGTCTCGAAATTCGATCCGCAATAAGTCAAAAACGAGATTCAGGAGCCATGAGAAAGATTAGCCAACATACAGTCGGGCTGGTTCGGATACGCAGTCGAGCCGACTGGGGGTGAGATCGAGCCGGCTCGAAGCGGATTCGAGCCAGCTCTCTCAGGCGGATAGAAAGTAGTGCTTGGGCCAGATGTAGTCTAGTTAGCTCGACTGTAGACCGAGCCAGCTCGACGGAGGAGAACAGCACGATGGCGAACAACGCACGGGCATGCGAGTGAAAGTTTTTTCACGGGTCTACAGCCCCTAACTCATGGACCAGGTTTATTCACAGGGTGTATGGAGCTATTGTGCTATCTAGTGGCTAGGAGAGCATGCAGAAGCTGATCGGATGGCTATTGAAATGATTAGGACTTATAAGAAAGCCTGACAACCTAAGAAGTAAGAGAGTCTCGGAAAAACCTCTCAGACAGCGCAGAGATAAGACAGGGAGCGCTGGAGTGCTGCAGTAGCGCCTCCCTAGAGGCACAGGGGCTGAGAGAGGCTCGACGGTGCAGCATTCGAGGAGGTATCTCAGCATAGAGTGTCAGGGGCTTCTCAAGGAGATCGAGCACCAGGTCTTAGGGAGAGCCAGGGATCTTAAGATGCGCCAAGAGCATTAAGAAAGCTGGGAGTGTCCTGAAATGATGGGGTTGCCTATGAAAAAAGGCTGGGGCTTGATGTAGAGACTGAGAGGATCACAGAGTGTCCAAGGATGTCGAGGATTTTAGACCGGTAGATATATAAGGAAGATCTTCTTGGGATTACTATGAGAGCATTGTATGGGTGAGTGCTTCTGGATTGAGAGAGAGGGTTGGTGAGTTGAGATTATATCTCCTCTGTTGTTCTTTCTCGGTAGTGAAGCATTGCATGTTCCGTAGATGTAGGCACTTGAGCCGAACCACGTATATAGTTGTGTTTGTTTGTCTTATTCTATCTTTCTGCAGCTATAAGTGGTGCCATATCTTCTACAAGTAATCTTGGATGGGTGATCCGTGTTCCGCAGTTGATGGATCTATCCTAATAGTGGTATCAAAGCTAGGTGATACCATGGTGATGCCCTAACAAAAATATAGAAGATTATTAAGTTTTGAAGCTCTTGTTTATCTCACCAGATTTGAGATTGAAGAACGAAGAACTTTAAGGCTTTCATTAATCAACCTTGCAGCTCGTCCAGGATCTAGCTTTCAAGCAAAACACAGAACACAAATATAAATTCATAAATAAAGGTTAAATTATTTATGAATAATGCTTGACCAGTTTGTATATGGAAAATCATCCAAGGGATCTTTTGAACAAGGAAAAGTGTCAGCAATAATTTAAGAATTTTCAGTAATTTTGTGAATAGTGCTGCCTATTTGTTGGAATTCAATGTTTTCTGATACCAACTAATTCAAATCAAAACAGCTGCATGAATCCTATTTTTCTGAAACAAGAAAATTTGGAAGAGTGGGTGCTGTTATGGGGAAAAGGAGCTCTGGAAAGTTATTTGCAGTAAGAAAGCACACAGGTAGTGGGTGCTGGTATCTGATTTCAGAGAATAGAGATATTTTAAAGTGGATGTGGCACCCTACATAGAAAAAATATTTGCAGTAAGGAAGCATTCAGGTAGTAGGTGCAGGTATCAGATTTTGGATATATTTTAAAGTGGACGTGACACCCTAGATAGAGAAATATCTGCTGAGCTCTAAAAGCATTTCCTGCAGAATATTGCTGTCTTTTCTTAAGGAGGCCTCCAATTGGATCAGGTTAATTCAGGACCCAACATGATGTATTACTTTTAAATTGTGGTTTCTTTCTATTTCGAAACCTTGCTTATATAATTAAAATTTGTCAATTTCAGCTTATATTATCTTTTGTATGGATTATGGACCTATCTATTACCTGTCATGCCCTTGAACATATGCAGATTTTAGGTAGATGTTCTTAAAATTTTACTTGAATAAGTAATATCAAAGTTTTTTCAACTTTCAAGATCTTTTCACAAAGGGTTAGCTCCATCACAGATGTATTTTTATTTGTCATTATATAAATTGACCTTTAATATATGCCAGATTCATGTTCAGGAATCTAAGAAATGATATAATGTCATGTCATGTTCCAAAGTGGGAAGTGCTTTATTCATAATTTTGCCTTAATTTTCTGAGTGGTCTTATATTGTTTTAGTGGGTTGTTGATCAGAATCTAGATCAAATAAAAACAGTTTTTGATCAACCTTCTGGCAATACTATGGACTGCCATATATTTGTCATGCCACATCATATGAATTTCAATCTAGATCAAATAAAAACATTCTTTTGAATAGGTTGTTTTTTATTAACCTTCTGGCAATACTATGGATTGCCATATATTTGTCATGCCACATCATGTGAATTTCAATATTAATACTTGAAGAACTCTTCAAGAAGAGAGAAATGTATCCTTCCTAAGGATTGTTCATCTTATGCTGGACATCATGCAATGCTTAAGGAAATGGAGTATGTCACCATCTTTATGCATCAAAATATAGGTTGATGACCTCGTTATTCGATTGGTCAGAGTAGTAGTCCATCCTTCATGTGGAATTTGTATTGCTAAATTGAGAGCCTCTGGAGCAATATTATCCTGTTGTTTACTGGGTCAGCCCAAGAGCGCAAGAACTTGACTTTGGGTTGTGGTGCTTAACAGTTCAATGCTTAACCACAGGACTTAAATTTCTTGGTGGCTATATGACATAATTGTACTATGTAAGTTGCTTTTTAGAGGGCTCAAGTTTAGAGCATGTAAAATCATTAGTTTCAGTCATGAATTAGGTTATTTTATGAGCTCAAGGTTGTAATGAAAATGAAAGCTGCCAGAGGTTAGGTGTTCAAAAAAAATAAAATAATTAGAGACCTAAAAACAAGCCATCATCCCAACACATGTTATTAGATGCTCATGAAAATACTCATGTCTTCAGTGGCATATTAACTTATCATTGTGTCAAGATATATCACTTTATGTTAACAAAGATAGAAACATGTTATACTTTATGCATATAATATTGGTGACTTGGTGAGTGTCTGTTATCCCTTAACCAAGAAAAATTCATGTGCACTGTCACCTATGAGCTGATCATAGGCCAGATGTTGCAGGATATGCAAGGCCATGCTGATTGTCCGTGGATTAGCATACAAGTGTTTCATGTCTCCTGGGCTGGCCTGTTGTTCTATCAGAAGGTGCTTTGTGCCTTGCTAGGATGGTCGCTTTCTCTCCCTCTCATAGTTTAGAAGATAAGCTGCGAAAGGAACATTACCATAAAAGCATGTTATTGGAGATGATATGGCAAATTTGGATGATATACGTAGTTTGTGTTTTCCATTCGCACAAAACATTTAAACACATTCATGGAGAAAAGTTTCCTAGTCGTTAGAACTTGTCAACGAATTTCCATTTCTTCCTATAAAAAGAAAATATTTTTGCGATTGTTTTTGAAATTGATAATGTTCAATGCAGTGACATTGATATGATTCTTGTTGACATTCCAAATTAAGTATGATCAGATCTCTGTCTGCCTCTTCTAATTGCATGATCTGCAGGTCCTCCATTAGTTGGAAAAAAAAAGCTATTGCTATCTTGGTATCCTATAAGCAAAGCCAATTTTCCTTTGGGTTGATGTTGCTGTTTTCCATGGCAAATTGCAACACTATTTTTATACCAGTGTTTGTGCATGTACTTACCATGCTGGTGAAGGTTATGACCAACTGTTCTATTTATACAAGTTTTGTCAACATTGGTGCATTAATTTCTTGCACGATACAAATTGCTTTCATCTCCCAAGGTGACTAACACCTAATACATGGTGCACTGTTATGATCTTATAGTCCATCTAACTGGTTGGAGGACTAGCTCATAGATAATTATTTGCTTATTTGGCACCATAAGTTGCCTTTGTCGACATTTTTAGCATCAGACAGTATGCTAGATATGTTCCCTGATGACCATTGCATGCACACTGCTAATGTTCTGGTGTCCTTATGTAGGTTCTGGGGCAGTGGAAGAGAAGCATGGCCCAATATGGTCCCCCAGGAGGCATCAGTCTCAAAAGTGTTTGGGTCAAGGGTGTTGGAGAGGTATGAACCAGCTTTGACATTATTGGAGGCAACACAAAGGAATGATGATGTTGGTGGCAATGCTTTCTCCAAATTAGTCAAGCAGTCAAGTGCAGCTCTCCTAAATGCCTATACAAGACCAGGCTTCGCTTACAGTGCTTGGGAGGTCAAGACTATGCTTTTAGAGGCCCTTGTCTCGGACGAGGCTGCTGCCTCCCAGGCCAAGCTTTTCGAGGAGGCTAACCAGGCTTGCACTTAGCTAGGGTCTGTTTGATTCATATGCCTCTCAAACCTAAGTTAAATGTCACTTTGTGGATCCTTTTGTTGCCTAAGCCTTCAGTTACCTTGCTAAATTTGTATGTTCCATGCAAGACAGATTCTTTCATACTGGTAGTTAGTATGGTGTTGGATTAAGTTATGGACTGTGGAAAATCAAATTGCCAAGTTTGAACAGCAATTTCTTTTTCTTCTCCCTAGGTTTCATGAACAAAAATCTGAGGGTTGTTGTAAAGGGTGTGCATGCAAATGATGCAGCATATATAGAAGTTGGTCCGAGAGAGCTACCACCATTCAAGCAACAAAGTATATTTAGGGAGACATTAATTTTACAAATTTAGAATGGAGTTTTTCGTTTGCTATGCAAACAACTGCAAATATCCTTTTTAGTTGGAAAAAGAAAGTTTCTGGTGGAGGTATATCAAAACGTCCACCAAAAGAGAATAAGAGGGAAAAACGTTGAACAAAATTATATAACATCGTCATGCACTTCAGGCATCGTGATAGCAAAGTTTTCGGCGAAGTTATTATTTTTTTAGTTCTAAAGATTGCATTAAAAATGCTCTTCAAATATCTTCCGAGCTAACACAAGCAAATATATGACGAATTCAAATTATTAGTAGTAGCTTAGTTTTCTTCGCCAACTTGTTGTTCCTTGGACATCAAAAGAACCAACGCTGTCAAATTATGTACTGTCCTAAGCTTCGCATGACGTTCGTTGCAATTTTGCCAAGGTTTCTCGAAGGCTTCACGTTGCTCAATCGAGGCTTTTATAATAATCCGAAGCAAACAATGTGCACCTTTCCTCCTAGTAGAATAAGATCTGTGAAGATCTCGTATTTAAATTTTGGCAGGCCCTTCTCCAAGTGCGATAATCTCAGATTCCAAGTGCTCGATCTGACTAATTTTCACATCATTTGAACGAAGTTAAACAAAAAGATTATTGCTCAAGAAACCAGAAATGTTTTAATGGAAATTTGCCAGGGAAATGGAGAGACCGACAGTGGACTTGGGCTTCAGAGCTTGTTTGGTATGATAATGCTATCCTGACACCAACGCAAAGCAAGACAGCCAGTCCTCGTAGGAGCTAGCGGATTGACAGCCGTAGACCCAACAATAGAGAAAATATTAGTTTCTTGTCTAATTTTTAGATTTTGGAGGTCGAGTTCCCTATTTTTAGTGGAATATTATAAGATAGCTTAAGATCTAGTTTAATGGACTTGTTTAATTGACGAATAGAATTTTCATGTAGTTTTCTTTCTTTCTTTTCTTTTTTATTCCTAATTCTTTTTCATGCTTCTGCCTTTACAGCTTGTGGGTTTAAGCCTGCGTCATAATAAACATTCAACATGTATATCTTGAGAGCACTTCTTTATTCAGTGAAAAGTTAGACATGAAGTGTCTAAGCTTATTCCATCACGGCAGTAAATGAAATACAAACAAAAGAACGTAGACCAAATCCCACCAGTAATACATTGACAATATATATATATATATATATATATACCTAAAGCACCCAGTGGCGTAGCCAGGATTTCTATCCCAGGGTTTAATACATAAACTAAAATAAATAAATAAAATCCAGGACGTGGGGGATGGAAGATTGAGATTCAAATCACTGAGCTAACTAAGATTCTTTATATCATACGGGTTCGACATTATATATATATATATATAATTTTTTAGATAATATTTACGTATCTTTAAGATTAAACGTGGCTCCACTTCTGAAGGCACCCCGAATCTATTACTCTCAGTGAGTGACTTCCAGCACCTATTCAAATAGCTTTATATGGTGATGATAAAGGAGGCTGGAAAAGCACCCACCTGAAAAGCAGAATATTTACGGAGTGGGAGAAAAAGAGTTGGATTCTCACAGCAGCGATGGAGGAGTAACGGAGAAGAGTTTCAAAAAGAGATTGCTTCACATGGAAGATTTCTGATTTGAGATGAAATGAAAAACTGGATATTCCAATTGGCTTTTCCACCAAAAAAAATCTATTTTATTTTGATACACGCTAGGATTGAAAGAAATGGTGGTAAGGCATTGCTCTAGGATGAGGGATTGAACTTTCCCCGAATTGTGATCGCAGCTGAAGTTTAGTGCGAGTAATAAAGGAATCTGGTAATAAACTTGAGCCTTTTTTTTTTAGTGAAATCTGGTAAACTTGAGCCTAGGATTCCTTTTGTTATACTTCTCCAATCATATGCTTTACCACAACGCTTAAAATAGGTATCACATTGGCTTGTAATCTAAAGATAAACTGTTCTGCATGGCAAAGGAAACCAAAGTCCAAATAGGGATTTGCAGTTTGCGCCAAGGGTGTTCGGCAGATTTAATTATCTACGTAAATGGCCATTGCAGGATAAGACGTTCGGTAGTTCTCTCATGATCTGCACAGGCCAAAAGCTTGACCTCTCTTCCGATTTTTTTTCCCTCAAGATTCTTGACTGTAGAAGGCTTAATAATATCTCGAGTTCCAGTCGGGGTCATCCGTTTACGATCCAACTTGTCTATGGCAAACACAACCAAAATCTACGTGTTTGTCTTGGATCGAAAGCAAGGGTCTTTGATCATTTCCATCCTATATTTTTGTGCACCAAACATCCTTGGAATCATTAGAATGCAGAAAAAATGCGGTAACAGTTAGGTTTGGACCATGGCATGCAGAATTTTATATGATATCTTTCCATCGTCCGAAGAAATTATATCTTATATGGTATGCCACATCGACCGCTAGATCTCCTCGTGAGCTTTGTTCATTATATGCTCATCTTGCTGATTGCCTACGTACAGAAAGGAGATGGATGATTGATATGGTGCACGGCCATGTTGGTGCACGCAGTATAGGGTATAATTCCATGTGCACGTGCTGTTGGTAAGGGTTCCTTGTAATTTCTTGGTGGGTCCGAGGTAGGTGGGTGTTAACCGGATTGCTATTGGGAATTTTGCTGGAAAGCGTTTTAGCCCCAGCATAAAAGCTAGGAAGGAGCAGAAAGAAAAAAAAGGCTTGTCCGCTCCTAAGAGGATAATTGTTTGGTCGCCTGAAGGTGCCAAAGCGCATCCTCTCATCCTCGTAACTTTCAAGCAACCCAAGAATCTTGGCTGCAAGTTGTGGGGCTTTGCCTTGCCGTCCGCATTCATTGCTAGAAGAAAAAAAGAAATGGACGTAGCATGTTCCAAAGGGAAGGTGGAGGTGGGGGATAACAATGGACCCATTCCAGGTGTGACGCAAACCTCGTCAGCAACCGCGCTCAAGAGTGATTCCTTCCTTTTCTTCCTTACCTTTTTTTTTTGGGTAAATCGGAGTGGTTCCTTCCTTTGCCTTATAATTTCTTGAATTAAAAAACAAAAAGAAAGACAATCCGCTTGATGAATTGAATTGCTGAAACGACACGCATGCTCTTTGATCTTACCAAATGGTTTTGGGAGTTCGTAGTCTATAAAGAAATTCTTCACATATTGATGTTATGCTGAAAAATGAAGGGAAAAAATGATGAGTTATTGGATTTACTTTACAAGCTCAGCACATCCAAGAAGCAAGTCTTTGGGGGCTCTGAAGAACAAATCTTAATGTGCATGCAAGCCCCAAATCTGCAAACCAATGTTTGATCTTATATCAGCCGCATGGTGGAAGATGCTTTTTTTTTTTTTTGAGAAACTTTAATAAATTTCGATAGGCTTTGCTCATCTTCTACTGGAAAGGTAGCAGATAAATTTTTTAAAGTGTTGCAGTGATCAATGTTGTTAGTCGTAAGGGTTAGCAAATTCAATTATTTCTCAAAAATGTCAGAAAATTTGATTAGAAAAACTGGAGAACAATCATCACACTCATCTACTATTGTTTTCTCTGCTTGCATGGCTGTTAGTGCTCCTTTTTTTTCCCTCGTCCTCAAGTAATATCTCTCACAAGGGTGTTTGGTAATCTTATTTTCCAAATCACGATTACCTCGCAAATCAAAGAAAGTTAGGCCACCCAACGGTCAAACACTTGGCGTAAGTCTTTTACCAAAAAAAAAAAACACTTGGCGTAAGCCTTACCCAGGGATGCCGAAAGGTGGAGAATAGAATCCCACAATTAATTCCCCTGCCTTACCCAAGAAACCAAGGCCATCCTTTAATTCTACTATCATAATATATAAGTTATTTCATCACAAAGTGGAACCATACTCATTGAATAAAAAAGCCAGAGCTAGAAGAAGCATATAAGAACAACCACCATCGATCCCTTCCCCCACCCTCGCCATCCCTAGTCCAAAACAAAGCCTTCGCCCGTTAATCCAGTCTCATGTGTCACCACCACCACCACCATCTCTTTGATTGCATGGCTTGCTTGGGCCTTAAGAACCAACTCCTTCACCCGAAGAAGGTGTGGAACAAGTTGACCTCCAAAGTTCAATCCAAACTATCGAAACTCGAGCGGTCCAAGACCCTCAGACACGCAAAGGCGAGCCTCAACACCATCCTTCACTCTCCAAGTCGGTCCTCTTACCACCTTCGACGCAAGAAACGCCGCACTCGGCGGCTACACCACCATCGATACTTCGCACCGGTCTACGTTGATGAGCTCTACGACCGGCCTATGCCGGTGCATGTCGAGTGCGTGGAAGCATCTCCCGAGGCCAAGGGAGAGAAGGCATTGGAGAAAAGTGAAACTAGTGATCAGCCTGGGGTTATGTTTGGAGGAGCTGCTGCTTCTTCGTTCAGTGTGGTGGAAGGGATGGGAGATGTGGACTGGAGAGCAGAGATGTTTATAAGGAAGTTTAGAGAGGAGATGAGGCTTCAGAGACAGCGGTCGTTTGGGGAGTATCAGGACATGCTGGCGCGAGGAGTATAGTCCCTGCGTGAGCTTTGAGTGGTTGATGGGTTCTATTCTTTCTTCGAGTCATCCTTCGGTTTTCTTCCTTCATGTATATGGTCGTTCTGAAGAAAGGTCGTGCATGTAGAATTTATATGGTCTGAAAATTTGTAGTGGCAACTGGAAACAACAGGTTAATACATTTCTCAATCTATAGTGTTTTCTTCTCCCCTTAATTAAGTTGTTATGGTTTGCTATTTAGAAAGTTGAATTGATAGGTTCTAAGTTAAAGCGATGGCCTAATCTATTATTGTCTGGTGAGACCAGGATCTGAATTTGTTTCTTTTTAAGCAAATCGGTACAGACTTGAAATGACTTGGGCTCTGTCCGCATTCGGCATTCAAACATTTTCTTTATGAATAATCCCAAATGATTAAAGGGGTGGCAAGATTGTTCAAGATATTACTCCACGGCTGCAAATTCGGACAACATAGATCCACCAATTTCTGTAAGTTGAAACAATACATGCCGCCCAGAAACCGGTGCAAAACTGGATCAGATTCGGATTTGCAAATCCAAACGATCCAAGATCTTATCACAGATATTCAGAAACATGGGGAAAAAAAGGTCAGATTTGAATTATATGATAAGCAATTTTCATGTCCCCATGAGTCAAACCCGGTCGGTCCGGGATTAGCTAATTTCACGTGAATGTAAGCTCCCACCCACCCCGACCCAATATTTTGCCGCTCCTCCAGGGCCACAAAGTAAAAGTCCTCTCGGAATTTTGCAAGTCGACCTGACCCATCCAATGCCAAAAACATGCAAGGACTGAACGCAATGTGTTCGATAATTTTGTTGTTTCAGATATCTCGTTCTTTGGCAAAAGAACCAACATAACCTCAGATAAGCAAACCACATTTAACATAGAACCATCATTCCAATGCTCCTTTCATAATCATAAAGCCCATACGGCTAACAACCATAGAGTTAATTTGTTGAGGATAACGATACCAAAGAAAACGAAAAGGTCCTCCACAATTACCACCTCTACACAAGTCTATGGTTTACAAACTGAACACCCAGCCCTCAAACAAAAACGCATCCAGGGGAATTGTTGCTCACCCAAAAGCCTCCCAAGCTTCATGACTCTAGTGGTTATATACACCAATCAGGAATTAGAGAAGGAAATCTTTCATTGGATCATCATGATGGATCTTCTTCATTCGGTAGGCTTCCATTTCTTCAGGAGTGACCTGGATGGATAAACTCAGATGAGAATCATGCAGTGAAATACGTCTTTACAAGAAACAAGAAATACATTCGGACAAGATAATACACCTCATCATTCCATTTCACATTGTATTTCCGCTTTCTTTCATCCCTTTCTTCCTTCCTTCTTTCATCCTCCTGCAAAATTTGAAACGCTTTCAGCATCTATAGATTAAACAAAAACACAGAACTAGATAAAGGTAGAACTCGTACTTACCTTCTTCAGAGCTTCTGCAAGCAATTTTTTATCGAGAACCAGGTCATCAGGAACATCAGTTCCCCAAGTAGCAAGCCGCTTCTCCTCATGCTGCACGGGTTTCTCTGTATTGCACAAGTATTATCAGAATGTCAGAAGAAACTTCACTCGACCAAAATAATCACAATATCGTAGTTTTTCACATACCACAAACCATATTTCATTGTAATGGAGCTTGCTTGTATCCTGAACAGCAAGCTTTTAGGTATCAGCTAACCCTATAAAAGGTGTGCTGGTACCTTCTCAGCATGTAACTTACATTCACCTAAATCCACCTAAATTGCATCATTATGCTAACTTAAGTTCAATTCCAAATGTATACCAAGTAAACTCTCTTCCAAGGAATATTTTAAAAAGCCAATAAGGTCAAAGCCATGGGAACAGATCAGCAAGATATTGTAACTTCCTTCTTTTTATTATTTCCAGTTCTTCCATCGTGCAACTATTATTTGTTTCATTAAATCAAATATACAAACTGTGGATGATAACATGATATGCGCTAAAGCAAAATTAATAGTGTGCCACAACATAGGGATCTCAAAGAAGATTAATACCATCTGAAGAAAGTGAAAGCTAGGAACAAGTGAAAAATCCTTATGCACAATAAATCGATTAGTATGATGATATCAGCGCATTTCAATTTAAGACAACAGGATAAAAGCATGCAAATTTGACTTTGAATTCACAAAATAGTGAAGGGATGCAAAGCTTGCTGGTGGAAAAGCAAATTATTGTGGAAGGAGGGAGCGATCAACAGGTCCACAAGCAGCTCCTATTTACTTGGAACATACTGAGTTCCAAATAAAATAGTAAACGAACAACAAAGGGAAAATTGAGAAAGTTTACATGGAGTCCAAGTAAAGACAGAGATATCTAAAGAAAGACCTGTTAAAACCAAGATGGGCACTGAATCTGTATGCAACTACAGGTGCATACAGGAGGGATTAGTTAAAACAGGAAAAGGATCCCATCAAATTGCGGAGGAAACACCACTTGAATATAAGAGCATGAAAGATTATCTCAAGAATGAAATCACCCTAGGCTTTGTGTTGAAAAGGAAATACAGAAAGATTGAGAATTTTTTTAACATAAATAATCACCTAAGTAGCCTTGCACAATCAAAGTGAATTATGATCCTCATTTGGTACCAACAGATTTGAGACAAATAAAAATATTTGGCACAGTCAAAACTAAAAGTTGCAACTCAGAAGACCTTGATAGAATTTACGACATCTGACCAAATCTATCATCTTCCTATTCAAAAATTTAAATGAGAAAAAGAATAGAATAATTGGATTCAATGATGTTTACAGCAGGGCGTCCGATGATTGTGTCAGATTCAACAAATCAAGAAGATACTAAGCAGTAAGTCTAAAGAAGCTAAAGGCTTTTAAAGGAAACTTAAGTAAAAAAAATAATCCGGCAGAACTAAACATTTCTGAAAGATTTTGCCACAGAAAACTTTATATAACAATGTACTCATGGAAATTAAGACTAAGTTCAGATATTTGTAGCTGAATTGAAAGTCACCGTGATGGGAATCAAGAATTACACACATATTTCAGAAGGAAGCATCGCTGAGAAACCTTAACCCTAATTCTATTTTGAAAAGGAAGGTTTGGTTTATTTAGGATTTCATTATTATTATTTTAGAACTTTTATTTTTATTAGGATTCAACTTTTATTAGGTTGCAATTTATTTCTCTATTTAAAGACTTGACCTGCAAGGAGCTTGATTGATTGATTGAATTAATTCCTAAATCCAGGCTTCTTTTTTTTTTTTTTTTTTTGCTTTTCTCTTTCAATTTTTCTTTGTTTATTTTTCTATTGCTTGTGGCTTTACATCACACAGCCTCATAGGATGGATATCATTACCAAAGTTTCTTAGATTGCCAAGTGATGAAGAAATTCTAGCAAGTAAAAGGAGGGGGAAAAAATTCCCCAAGCATGGACAATTTCAGAGCATGAAGAAGCTTCATCCAAGAAATAGACAAGCTTATGAATATAAAGCGAGAGAAATTAAATCACATACAGGTTTTAGATATTTGGAAGTTGAGAATTGATAGTATCTAAAAAGAATATGCCATGCCCATCTGACATTGCCATGGTTCATGCCATGCTGGTTCTTGCCTACTTGCTGCATATCAACTTGTTAAGGTATTTCACTTCAATGTGCACTGATGCAAGCTGATACACAACAGACAGGTCTTCCATTTTCACATTTTAGAATATGCTGAACGTTCATGAATTTTGGAACAGCAAGAGCTCTTTCATCTTTTGGCTTTATTCAATTAGAAATGTGTGGCAAAAAATATCATAGTTTGTGGCAATTAAGAATAGCCGAACAACCATGTTTGCAATCAAATCATGTGATACAGTCTTGGTTAACAAAAAGTACCAGAATTTGGTAACTCTTCTACTGACCTTCTGTGGCCTCCTTACGAGCAATGTTTGCCTTCATCAGTTCTGCAGCAGCTTCAGCAGCCTCAATTCCAGCTGACCCTGTGCAGTAGCTGTTACGAATAGTCTGTTTGCAGCATTTGTAGCCCCACTGGTGATCCTTCCACCATGAACCCCAAACACTAGTATGGTTATTTATGAATACATCTTCTTCGTACTTGCTTCTTGGCAATAAGGTCTCCTAAAATCTCATTGTCAAGCGATGATTTGGATTAGCCACAACTAGATAAAATATCTCAATTTTCAAAGTAAAGAAAGACAAAGAATTACAAGTCCCAACCCAAAACCACATAGCAAACCTATGAGTTTAAACATATAGGTGTCTGGAAGAAGGATATTATAATTCTTGTGGAAGGAGGATACTATAATTCTCACAAAATATCAACTAGGAAAAAGAGCACCATGCCTATTCCTTTCTTTAAATTAAAGAAAAGGGAAGATAGAAGAAAACATATGGATGTAGATAATTATACCTGGCCCTTTATTATTCGACCAGCACGGTCATACTCAATCTCTCTCTCACTTTGCCCAAGAAGAAGTTCCCTTGGAAGTGCCTCTTCAGATGCTGCATTTCCATATTTCTCCATAATGGTGTCCTTCGTTTTTGATTTCAACTTCTCTTTAATAATCTTATAATTCTGAAAAAGTAATTCTGCTTGAGAGGGGGCAGCCTGCAGGTGGATATCCTGTCCTTTCTCGAAAGCTTCCCAAGCATGCATATTCAGCTGCTTGAACTCGAGTGCTTGTCCACTAATTCTGTTTTGGTTATCACCCTACGGTATAATCATGAATGAATAAGATCATGTACAGAGAGAAAATAACGAAACATTATAGACTTTTGATATCCATTAAATGGCATCAGATAAGCATGTTTTAGAATTATTTGAGCACTCACTTCATAGAACTTCTCATTTGGATCAGCATCTGGTAAAGGATCCTCACGCATGGAACGGGTTTTTGGATCATAGTGGGCAGAATTGACATCTAGATTCAAAAGGTACTTTGCAGTATCTTCCCTAATACGCAAATTCCTGGAAAGAATAATTAACATTATTAGTCTATGCAACAGCTCAATAAACATACCTAAAGAAAACAAATAACTGTAGGCCATGAGAGTAAAATATGACTATAAAAAGCCTACCAACCAGTTCTATCTAAGAGTAATAGAATTTTCTCAGACTTACCTGACTGTTCCGGTGCTTCCACCACCTGTGGTGCGTACACGCTTCTCCACTTTTGCAAAGTCCATCTGCTTGCTCTCATCAACCTTTGCCTCATCTACCTTTAGCTCATCTTCATCATCATCATCATCACTAACTGCACCTTCACCATTCTGATTGTTGTTTTTCTCCTCCAACTTTTTCAGTTGCTGTTCTTTCAGATATTTCCGCCTTGCTTGCTCCCTAGCTTCATATTGCTCAATTACATGAGCATAAGTTGATGGATCATAGCCATTCCAACGGTCACGTTTTCCATCATAATCAAGTTCAAATGTCTCCACTTTCTCATCTGGCGCTATATGCATGTTAGTCCACTTCGCTCCCACCTTCCGTGGTCGGTCCATGCATGACTTCTTATCATGAGTCATTGCCCCACAACTACAATAAGAACCAAACAAAAAAAAGGGGTTCAAATCTCTTCATCCAATATAGCACCAGATAACAGTCATATAACCAATCAAGATTTTGACAGAAAAATGTCAAAACAATTGACAACAACTATGAATAATCAACTATTCATGAGCCTATGTCATAGTGCAGCATTGATCCAAATACTGATCCCAAAATATTGAAGGCAGATATACATTGTTAACCAAAAAACTTAGCCAATTACAGTAGGATGCGAAAAAAAAAAAGTCAAACCTCTTTCATCCCAAATAGAGTCAGACAGCAGTCACATGATCATAAACTAAAACCAATCAACATTTTTTGACAGAATAACATCAAAATAATTACATCTCATGGATACCTAACTACAAGTGAACCAATTTCACAATGCAACATTGATTAGTGGTAGTACCGATACCAAAGTATTGAAGGCAGAGATATGTTGTCTGTGTGACTCTTGGCACCTATCAGGGTTAAAACTTCATAATTAAACATACAATTAGAATACTATTTTTATTGTAAATGGTGACATAACATTTTAGAAAAGGGAGAGCAATTAAGTAAGGGATGAAAAAAAATGCAAAATGATGTGTCACCCCAGAAAGATCTCCAAAGCAGTTTTAAACCATAGATTTTTTGGAACTATCCGCAGCAAAGATGGCATCTTGACCCCCAAATTAAGAGTGAGAGAGAGGTAGAGAGATACTACTTACTTTTCACAGGCACCCTTTCTATATTTATCAGCCTGATAAATTTTTGCACCTCTATCATACCATGATTTTGTGTAATTTGGATCTGACTTCCATTTCCGCTGATGCTTCAAACTCTATTAGAAAGGAAAAAAATTCCAACTAATATTAAAACTTTATCATGTAATATTGGACATAAGCAAATACATATTAAGTTTTGGTAAAGAAACCTACCGGCTTCTCAGCATTAAGATACCAAGGTGCAGATGACATGTACTGAGGAATGTGTGGATTAATTTCCTTTCCATCTTCATCAACCTCAGCTGGGGCAAGCCCAGCCTTACGTGCTTCCTCCAACTCAAGTTGTTTTCGATGGTCTTCTCGGGATTTAAAAGATGCTGCAACAAAGAGAGCACTATATGAACCTCACAGAAAAAAAATAAAAGATATGCAATTCTTATATAAGACATATCAACTCTTAGCTTAATTGCACAATGCCATGGTGTCTTGATTGGTAGATTTACATGAATGACGGCATGGACTACAGCAGAATTTATACATATGACTGATCCACACAGGTCCACATAGGACCCCAATTCCTCATTTCTTTTTTTTAGGATGCCTGAAAATTCATTTTGAAATATGTGTCTTCCTAAACAATATAAACCCAATATTCTTTTGAGGCTTGTGATTACTAATATTACATGTTTTCTCCACCAATACGTGAAACATATAAAACACATTCAAAACAATTTTACCCAAAAAAAATCAAGAGCTGAACCTAAGCTATTATGTATCGTGCCTGTGCCAATAATAGGGCAATAAAGTACAGCACATAGCATTCTGAAATATTGAAAAACAAATAAAAGAAGAAAAGAAAAGATATTAACATGTACCATAAGAGATATACAACCAGTCATATCTTACCAACAACTGGGGAGTGATATGCCTCGAGCATTTGTAAAATAATTGTATAACGATAAAACACATTAACATTTATTTATCATAACATAGCTAAGCAACATGATTTGTGTTGTCCAGAAACTAATTTCTGATGCCACCTTGTTTATCCTAGGAATATCCATTGAAAAAAATATAAGCAAAAATCTGGTGTGGACGATATATTATGGATTATAAGTCAATCTCCACAATTTATTTCCAGCAAGCTGAACGGCAAAATCAAGAAACAACCAGAAAAATTTTCGACTTTCAACTTATTCACAGGGAAATGTACCCTAAAAAGTTAACTTTTGCCTCTTTGTTCAAGCAACATGAAATTTCAATCAAGATACGCGTAAAATTCAAAGAGCTCGCAAGATAAAGAATCGCATAGTAGGTTGCTTTCACACTCCACGTATCTAGGTAGCAATTGGCATCTCTTTGAATAATCTAAGCGGCAACTAACCAAAATCCTTTACTTTCCAGTTGGTGGGTGGGTGCGTGGGGGCTAGGAAGGCAAAAAAGAAACAAAAAGTCCCGCAAGACTCAAAGATTTAGGAAACCATCACCGTGAAGAATTATAACATATTGTTTTTTTTTTGTCTGTTACTTTTAACACCAGAAATCCTAAACCATCGTCACGCATCCAAAACGAGAGGAGGAAAAAAAGAAACCAGAATGATAAAAGAATCAAAGATTTTCCCTGAAAAGATCGACATTTCTAGTCCATTCCCAAACCCAAACCCCAAATTTAAATGAAAGAACCCTAATTGCGCAGTCTGATGAGATCAGCCAAGAAAAAACCAATTACCATGTCGTATCTCATCCACACCCAACCGCAAACAACATCAAAACACAAATTAGCCGCAAAATTCGAGATCGAAGCATCAAATTCACACCACAACAAACTCCGAGTCGGAATAGGGAAGAAGCTTACCTGAAGCCGTCGCCATGTCAGGCCTCTATCAGTGGAGCCGGAAAAAATCAAGAATAAAGAAGGAAGAGAACGAGATCTTGATCGGCTATAGATCGATCCGTAAAGTAATCAAGAACAAAGAAGAAAGAGAACGAGATCTTAATCGGCTGTGGAGCAGTCCGAAAGCGCCACCGGGAACGACAGAGAGGAGGCGAGCGGAGACCCTCCGCCCTCGTTCGTACAGGAGGCTTAATCGTATCTCTTTCCTTTGCTTCGACGCCGCCTCACATATCAGCGCAATCAGAACCGTCAGCACGTTAGATTTCATCTCACCTGATCTGATCCGGCAATCCCACCGCCTTTCCCTATTCAGCACGTGGAATGCACGTGGCTGGTCCAAGAAAGAAAGCGAGGTTTCAGTTTTTTTTTTTTTTTTTTGATCACCAATCACATCGAAACACGTTAGCACCCTGAGGCCTCGAAGCCTCCCGTTTGAGACTCCCGAGAATGGAACGAGGAGTAACGGTGGACCAAAAATAAATGCATGAGAAGAACTAAAATTTTTTTAAAAAATTAAATATAAAAAATAAAATAAAAAAATAAAAAATATATATAAATAAAATAAAATAAAATTAAAGATATAAAGAAAAAAGATATATCGAAGAATGACAAAGATGAGATAAAGAGTATAGTTGGGATCAATAGAAAAAATAAGAAGATAGAAGACCGTGTTGGACGATGAGAAATATGGATGGTAGGTTGACGTTATTTTAGAGATGGTTCAAAAATTATAAAAATTAATCAATTATCAATTAAATTATTTTTAATAATTTTTTATTATATTTTTATATTTCAAATAATGAATCAATAAGTTATTTAATAATATAGTAATTATTTAGTGGTATAACTAATATTTTTTTTTTATATATATGATATATCATTCTATGTTTAATATATCATCGTCTGTGTTTAGTTTTTAATTTTTTTTCAAAATTTTAGTACCAAAAATATTTTTTTAATTTTTTAAAAAATAATTAATCTTATATATTTAGTTTATTATTAATAAAATAAAATATATTTTAGAAAAAATTCATATTATTAGATTATAAGCTAGTATTTCTAATAAAAGAAGTGTACGAGCGAATAAAGATAAGTATCAAGATCATGATAATATATTTTAAAAATAATATCGAGGTTTGCTGGTAGAGTTTCTGTACGTGCCTACTCTAGAAATCAAGAGGAAATCATAATCTACTGCTTGAATGCAGATTAAGAAACAAAAAAAAGAGAAAAAAGAGATAGAGTTAGAGTTTAACATTTTAAAAATCATCAACTTTCCCATCAAGAGCAAACAAGATAAGTCCCAGGCTTTTGTGAAAAGAAAATAAAAATTTGTAAAAAAAAAAAAATATATATATATATATATCATAAGAATTAATATTAAATGTAGCAGAAAGAGAATGAATTACAAGAAGGCTTTAGAAGGAACTCAAAATAGAAGAACAAAAACATAGAGAAGATAAGAGAGATGGTAGCAAACTTAATTACCTCCTCCATTTGATGTTTATGATTGAACCCATGGTTAAGGTTGGAGCCAAAGGGCAAAAAAAATCCTAAGAAAGAAGAAAAAAGGAAGGATTTGAGCCATCTCCATCTCACATTATTGTAGTTGGCCTTCCACATCATGGATGATGATGTGCATTGCAGACCATATATTAAAAAAAATATTTTTGAATCCTAATCTCTAATTTTAAATTCACTTTTTAAATTATATAAAAAACTAGCCAATTCATTTGAATTGGAATGGTTTAAGAGAATTAGCAGTTTAACAAACGATCTTTTGGGATTGCACTAAAAAGGATGATTTTTGCAAAGAAATAAATTTTGGTATATATTGGAATGATTGATGATAGTCCAATCAATTAAACAAGCCAATCCTATACAATATTTACATATTTCTATCTTTTTTTAATGTGTAATAGTAACTCCAAATATTGCGATCCATCATTCGTTCAATCGATTGCATATGACTACACCTACATACCAACAATGAAAAAAAGATCGCTTTTATGATAAATGCATAATTATTCTTGGAACCCACTAGTCCATATACACCACATTTTTGTCATAGCTAATCCAACAAATAAACAATGCTATAATCTGGATGGTCATATAGAGCAATCAAGTATCAATGCATGGTCTCATGTAAATCCTGCTAGATTGAACCAATCTTTGTCAAACTCATCCTTTATTTCTTCTCGACATCAATATATCAAACAAGAAAGTTGTATTTGATTTCATCTAAACACCATTAAAAGTTACTAATTTTAGAAAAATTCAAATCTTCATATTTAAAAAAATTAAATTTTTTTTCTAAATCAATAAAAAAAGAAAAAGAAAACATAAAATCCGAATCACCGCTGCTTCCTTAGACAAGGCCTTTTCAACTTCGCACCATCTTCCATCTTCCTCTTCCTCCTCTCAATTATAACTAGAAATGGCTGAGTAAATAATTAAAAAAAGAAAATAAAACTGGAACAATATATATAGATCTAATATGGTTCATCCAAAATCTAAGTTACATCCACCAGGAGAAACAAGGGATCCATTATAATAGATAGAGACAAATAATAGGCAGAAAGTACAAGAAAGATAAGAAATCTAACACATAAGAAGCATGCAGCCTAGAGATCGCTGAGATGTCGAGATCGAAAACCCCTTCTATATTTTCTTCTCTCTATCTTCCTCTCTTCTTCTCTTCCTTTTTCCCTCTTCCTTTGCTAGGCAAAAAGGATAAGTGACGCCAGTATACTTACCTCCTCATCCCAAGGTGTTTGAACCAAAGAACCTTGGCTTTGTCGTTAGCTTTCAGTAGAGGGAAGGGAAACTTCACTGCTCGTGTCAGGCTCAGAGCTCCTTGATGGAGCCATCTATTAGGTGGAAGTAGCGGCACTTGAAGCTAAGTCTGCCCATGGACCAGGAACCATGGAAGTGGGAGAAGGATATATAGAGGCTAAAGCAAGCACGTTTAGGAGGAATGCATCTTAGATAACATTTATTGGGAAAAGAACCATGGAACTGGGAGGAGAAAATACTTTGGAAGGAGGAAGAAGAGGAGGAGAAGAAAGAAGGACCGAAGGAGAAAAGAGGTTGAGGATGGTGGAGTTCTCTGTATTGGGATTCATTCAAGATGCTGCGTGTTGAGGCCAGACAGTATACTCTAAATGCAATAGGTCCAC
This sequence comes from Cocos nucifera, assembly GCA_006176705.1. Taxonomy (NCBI): domain Eukaryota; kingdom Viridiplantae; phylum Streptophyta; class Magnoliopsida; order Arecales; family Arecaceae; genus Cocos; species Cocos nucifera. The sequence continues at coordinate 1,384,398 of QRFJ01000141.1, read as the reverse complement.
TATTCAACCTTTCTTCTTCTGATTAACTTTTCCACTACGTTGATGACCGAAATCGCTTTTTATAGGCTTATCCAGGCTATGTTAGTCATTTGACTATCTCGCAGTGGAAACCAAACTCCTTGAGCAATATATTTCGACGACACCACACTCTCGACCAAGGTTAGATATATAGCACTATCACATACTGTAATGCTCCTGTAAAAGTATTACTTTTGACAATTAACTGAAGGGATTTCTACTTCTCCTGTATCCCGATATAAGCAAGGATTAAAATTATTTATGAATAGATATTAATTGTTATACATTATTTATGAAAGATGTTTGACCATAATAAAAAAATCAAGATAATTATGTATGAAGAAAAATATCTTCCAAATTTCAGCTAGGCGCAAAGATTTGGTGACTACATAAATATTACAGCAAGTCTATAAATATTATTTAATTATAAAACTTTTCTCTTGATGACTTTCTTTTTCCTTCTTTAACAAGATGTGCATATGTATATTAAAAATAGAACACCAATTGAGAAAGATTTTGATTCTTTGTATTTTTTGTTTTGAAATTATTTAAAATACTTTTATCGATATCAGAAAATAAATATAATCACAAGAAACCCATCATTGTCTTTTTTTTAAAAAAATATTATAGCCTTTTTTTATTAAAAGAGGAGCACAAAAATGTGAGAGCAAGAAAATTCTAACTTTCTCATTTAGGACTTGTTTGGTTCATAAAAAAAATTTTTCTTCCCAAAAAATAACTTTGCAGAAAGTTACTTTCTAGGAAGTTATTTTGTAGAAATAAAATTTTGATATGTTTGATTGATCATGAAAAGTGATTTATTGAAGAATGACTTATGTTTAATTTAACATCTATTTTTTTAAAAAAATTATATAGAATACCTATTATATCCTTAGTAGTTATAAGACCATATTTTTTTGCTCTTAAATTTATATAAATAATAATATTATATTTATATTAATATATAATATTAATATATTATAATATAATATTAAATCATAATAATTTATTATATTAATATAATACTAATATATATTGTATTATGTTAATACAATATTAATATTTTAATATAATAAATTTATTAATATCTTGGTAAATATAATATTATATTAATATAAATATTGATACATTAATATAAATACTATATTAATATTAATAAAAAAATATATTAATATAAATTTTAATATATACTAAAACTATAATATTAATATTATATTTATATAAATATTATAATAATAATAATATAATAATATTATATCATCATTATTCAGTATTTTATCTTAACTATTTATGATATTTTATAAAATCTTAGTCATAAATTTAAAAAAAATATTTTAGAAAGAAAAAAGCATCACTATTTTTCATCCATAAAAAGTAAAAAAATCTATCTTCTTTATGAATTTTCACTCTTCATGAAATATAGAAAGTGATTTTTCATGAGAAGAATCTTTTTCATTATCTATTCTCTTAAAATTCTAACCAAATAAGAGGCTTCTCTCTATTTTCTAGGAACTACTTCTTCCTCTCTACTTTCGATCAACCAAACAAGTCCTTAGATGGTAACTAAAATACTAAGAGCACATGGGGAAGAACATAAAAATAGTTAATTTGTCCCATCAAATCTAAGAAAAAATTAAATATGAAATATATATATATATTCTTCACATGTATTGTATATATTAAATAGAAAACTAGATATAAATCTTCAGCTATACTTGCAACATAAAAGTAGCTACCTATTAGAGTATTAATTATATTATCATAGTATAGTATTCTTTTATAATAATATAGTATTATATTATATTAATACTATATTATTTTATAATAATATAATATTGTTTTATTATATTATATTAGTATAATATTTCTTTACAATAAGATAACGTTATATTATATTAGTATAGTATTCTTTTGTATTAATACAGTATTGGTTTATTGTATTATACTAATATAATTTTTTATGATAAAATAATATTATATTATCATAATATAGTATTTTTTTATTGTAGTATTACTTTACGATAATGTAGTATATTACTTTATAATAATATAATATAATTTTATAATAGTATAGTATTGCTTTATAACTATAAGGATAATTAGATTATTTGATTTATATTTAGCTGGTTACTTTTAAGTCATGTTTTACTTAAAATTTAAAGAAATAATTATTTTTAAGTTCAAATTTAAATAAATATTTTTTTTTATATTAAATCTTAGTTATTTCTTTACATGTATTCGTGGAACGCTCGTGGACACCTAGATCGATGGTAAGAAATTAGCGTCGCATTGATCTGCAGACTGCAGCTAGTATATCTGGACGTCTGGCGGTCGATCGACAGTCAGGAACATGAAGCCGTCCGATAGCGACCGCAGGCCAATGCGACTATTCTTGTCTTACGTTGATATCGGTTCTCTAAATCGGGGTCGTTTTTAGTAGGGTTAGGGAGGGATGCGGACGCGGAGTGCCCCCAGCAAGCTGGTCCTTCGCACGTGATTCGTGAAATCCAGAAGGCTCTATCGAATCAAAAGCCGATGATCTTCGTCCTTACCTTATCTAGAGTCTGCTCCTCGACTTTCGATCGCCCGCCCATAAATACTCTTTTGCTCCCAAAACCGCCGCCACTCCTTTCTTGATCGCTCATCCTCTTGTTTCCTTGTCGTTCTAGAAGCTTCCTTTCTTCTCTCAGTATCCTTTCTTCTCTCAGTATCCATGGCGAAGGATCCCGTCCGAGTTCTCGTCACAGGCGCCGCAGGTATTGGATCCTACCTCCCTTGACCCATGATGATCGGCTTCGATCTCTTGTCGCAGTAAAGGATAGCTTATGAATCGGTCTTGGATCTGATCAGAACTGCGGTTATGAACTTTCGATTTGGATCTCGAGCGAATCGATCTCCGTGATTTTCTTATGATCGTATTTTGTTCGCTTGGTGATCTTGTGAAGGAAGAGCTATTTTGCATCTTTTTTTTTGTGGGACTAGATCAGTTGATTCGATAGATTTAGGGTTTTCAACGCTAATATCTGGCAGAAGTACATATTCACAACGCTGGCCTTAAAAACCTAGTTTTCTTGACAAAAGATAGTAGAAATAGTGGCTTTTTTCGAAGGTTGATATTTTATTTTTTTGGAAGTGGAACTGATCAAGTTCTTGGCTTGATTTATATTCCGTTGACTTCTGAATAGGAGAAAGTGAAGCTCGTTGTGGACAAGAATTATGATCTTGTCTTGTTATGATTAACCTAGAAGGCCAATTATTGTTTCGTTTTCTCATTAAATGCCCTAGCTTGTGGTTTAGTCACATATTAGTGTGCACTTGGTCGTGATATTTGGATGTACGCGTTCTTGCATGTAGGAAGTTGTACACGAAAAGCTCTTGCTGTCTGATATTTTTTTTTTTTTTTTTTTTTGACACTTTTTTCGAGGAATATTGTGTGCTGGTGTAGTTGCTAATATTGAATGCTTATATTTGTTTCATTCCATGGAAGTCTCAGATGTATCCTTAACTACTTTGCCATAATACACTGCAAGGACGACATTATACTTCATATGGTGCATGAGCATAAGGAAGAGAGAGGTGAGGGTTGGGGGTGGGGACGGTATTTTAAAGTGTTAGTGAAGAAAGACTTGACCTGCTAATCTGAATATCAAACGACTGAATGCAATAGTGTTTTGGAGTTCAGTCATTTCTTATGTTCTGAATTGATATTACATCTACTTATCCAATTTGAACATTTGCGCCATATATCCTCGGGAGTCTGGAAAGTTGGATACTTGGGACACGCATGTTCTAGTTTGTATATGTTGATTTCCTGCCTGAATTAAACTTGACAAGTTTAGGATTTGTTTCAGTGAGAGATTGCCTCTTCCGTAAGACTGCCATTTTTTCCCTTTTTCCTCTTCTTTTCTGTTGAACCTTAATCATTTAAGCTCTCTCCTGAAACTTAAGGTTTCATCTAAATGATTGCGGCCCCGCCTGCCAGGCCCCCCCCCCCCCCCCCCCCGGGCCCCGGCGATCATCTAATCTAACCATGGAACCCATTTTTACTGGATCAATAATATTATTATTGTTGGTTTATGGACCCAACTTTTTCTTTTTCTTTGTTTGGGATACAGAAGGGTTTATCAGCATATTTTTATCTTGCTGCAAAGCTATAGTTTTTCTTTCTTTTTTTCCCCTTTTCCAGTATGAATATCTGCTTGATTTATACCAGTTCCTATTGTCAGTTCATCAAGCTCTCAAAAGTTCTTTCAGCTTTTTTTTTCCCTCCTCAACCCCAAATAATTTTGATGTAAGGCCATTTTCCAATCAGACTTTTTACGTAATGAGTTTATTGTGGAGACTTTATAGGCTAAGTCATTTAATAATGGATCTGTTCTGAACCACTTCATATTCTCGGTGAACTTTTACTTTTCCATCTTCATGTTATTTTTGATGCATTCACATCTTTTTTCTGCCTATATTATTAAATTCAGCAATTATGCAATTGTGAGATTAAATCATCAAGCTTTCCAAGTTTAGGTTTTCTTCTAAGTAGATTCCCATAAATTGACCATATGGAAAGTTCAATTTTGTCTCTTTGGGTGTCATGTAGAGGTCTTGTAAATTTCCATGACTGCCAACTACTTCACTATGGTGTCAAAACCATCCTTGCTGCTTCGTGACTACTACTTGTGTTGATCTGGTCTTTTGCAACCAAAGTGAATCAATGATGACCATCATACTCTGAATAGTTGAGATTCAAGTCCATAGTCAATAATAGATGGATATGCTCATATATATTAAGCTGAATGAAAACTATTTGCTGCTTCCTGCATTGTGCAGTCTCCTTTTCTAAGTTGTAATATGATATTTAAAAATAAAATAAAATAAAATCCTTCAAAGAGGAAGTTTCTGTTGCTTAATCAAAAACAATCATAAGACTTTGCTTTTTGAGCAAAAAATTGGTTTGAGATGCCTGCTCCTTCCTCATTTCATCTTATTGAACATTTTCATTTTCTTCTTGATCTTTAGTGATGCAACTCTTTTCCTTTCTTTTTTTGAGAAGGAAAGGTAGAGCTCAACCCAATTCAAAAGGCAGCAATGCAACATTTTGAGTTATGTTATTATTTCAGGGCAAATTGGATATGCACTGGTACCTATGATTGCTAGGGGAGTAATGCTAGGTCCAGATCAACCTGTTATCTTGCACATGCTTGATATTCCACCTTCTGCAGAATCTCTTAATGGGGTCAAAATGGAGTTGATTGATGCAGCATTTCCTCTTCTTAAAGGTATTGTTTCTTTTGCTGTGTTATTCCCTGTTTGTTCTGTATACAGTTAGTCTAGTGTTGCTTCATTTTTAACCTTCTAATCCTGATGCTTACTTTTACAAAATGCCTCCAATGATATTCAGGAGTTGTTGCTACAACTGATGTTGTTGAGGCCTGTACTGGTGTCAACATAGCAGTCATGGTTGGTGGGTTCCCGAGGAAAGAGGGAATGGAAAGAAAAGATGTGATGTCAAAAAATGTTTCAATCTATAAAGGTCAAGCCTCTGCCCTCGAAAAGTATGCAGCTGCAAACTGTAAGGTGTGAAACATCACAGATGCACATGCTATCTATTTATTCATCTCTTTTCTGTAGATGTGTAGATGTTTAATATTATTTAAAAATTGCAGCACAGCACAATTTAGTTCGGAGAACTTGCATAGTTCTTGCTGTTTCAGTGTGGATTGCTTCTATATTTATGACATGCACCTGCATGATTCTGTACTTTTCCAAAATTTACAATTTTGTCCTGCAGGTGCTAGTTGTGGCTAATCCTGCAAATACCAATGCTCTGATTTTGAAAGAGTTCGCTCCATCCATCCCTGAAAAAAATATAACTTGCTTGACACGGCTAGATCACAACAGGGCACTGGGCCAGATTGCTGAGAGATTAAAGGTTCAAGTCAGTGATGTTAAGAATGTAATCATTTGGGGAAATCATTCTTCCACTCAGTACCCTGATGTAAACCATGCAACCGTAAAAACACCAGCTGGTGAAAAGCCTGCTCGTGAACTTGTAGCTGATGATGATTGGTAAGAGTTTGCACAGAAATATACCTTAATGCTTACAATGTTCCTGAGATCCATCACGAGTATTCAAGGTTTTGTAACTCAAACATGTGTACTGCTATCTGATTATTGTAGGCTGAAGGGAGAATTTATCACAACTGTTCAACAACGTGGTGCTGCAATTATTAAAGCAAGGAAGCTCTCAAGCGCGTTATCTGCGGCTAGTGCTGCTTGTGATCACATACGTGATTGGGTCCTTGGGACACCTGAGGTTGCATTCTGTTCCTGTCTTTTATCTGATTCAGTTGGCTTGTTTGTTATGAAGTTCATTAGATATTTTCCTTCCACTATCTCAGGGAACATGGGTTTCCATGGGAGTGTATTCTGATGGTTCATACAATGTACCGGCTGGGCTCATTTATTCATTTCCTGTGACATGTCGGGGTGGTGAGTGGACTATTGTTCAAGGTACATATCTTGCTTGGGAAACTTCAGTATCTTGTATGCTTATATTCACTCAGTTGAATTCTTATGGAATCCATAACACATTGATTTTTTTTTTTTTTTTTTTTGAGACCAAGATGTATTACAAACTAACAGAGTAGTCCACCAAATATCATCTGGTACAGTCTTTGTTTAAAGTCATGCTTCTTCTTATATGCATGAAGAAGCCATGTAGATTTTGAAGGAGTGGTCCACCTAGCACATCAAAGAGATGAACAGGATTGGAGCTTAATACTTGGCAAAGTTTTAGGTCTATTCTGTGCTAGTCTTCACTATTAAAGGTGGTTGGAGGTGCAAATCTGGTTGAAGTTCTTCTTTGTTATAGTTAGTTACACTAACCTGGTAGGGCTTCTACTTCTCCCTAGTTGCGTCATGCAACCAATAGTTTATAATATTTTTCAAGGTAACTGCCTTCAACAGTGCTGTAGCTAGATTTCCCTGGTTCACAACTTCACATAGAAAAATAGGTGCACAGGCTGTAGTGCAATGTCATTCTGATAAATAATACTCCTTACAGGATGAATTAAGCTGAAGGCACTCTTTGCATTGATGATTCCCTTAAAGGTTGTGTTTCTTGACATTTTTGATGTTGCATAGGTGAGATAAGATTTGTTGAGGACCATTGCAAGCTATGAGAGGCTGGAGTTGTTTGGTGCTTGTTTTGGGTTTTGGCATAGGCTATTGCAATTGGAATTGCTCTAAAGTTTTGAGGTTTTATTGGCTTCAGTTAATATCTTTTGGAATTGACTAGTTTCAGTGGTTTTGGTTGACTTCAACACATACAAAGCCTTGAGTCTCATTTACGGGTATTTGCTTTAATTATTTAAAGTTTGCAATAGGATATTGCTTGCAAGTGATAGATTAAATAGGCAAGATCAAATTTGGATTTTTTTTTGTTAATGTTTCGAAATACAAACAGACCTTAGTATTTGATTTCAGGATATTTGAGAGAAACTTGATTTTAGCAATTTACTTAATTTGCTTTCCTTCCATCAATTTCAAAATTAATTTTATAAAATTATGAAAAGTGGGTTTGATTGTTATCCTATTAATTAAAAGTTCCCTAAAAGTGAATTTGCTAGATGCAAGGTTTTGAAAATCGGTACCGGTCACTGGCCGGTTTGGTACGGTAGGCGTGTCAGTTGGACCGGCATGCCATTTTTTTTTGGGTTTTTTCTTTTTTTTTGGGGGGGGGGTGTCCAATTAAATTTTTATGGATTATTAAATATTTTAAAGACTAAATTAATATTTAATATATTAAATAATGTTCGTATCACTCTGATACACCTTTAATCGCGTGTGATACGAATCTAAGTGTAACATGTTATTTAGCATCATAAATAATCAATACATGAACTATATATTGTTGGATTCTAAAATGCTTAAATCAATTAAAAAAAAATTAAAAATATTCAATACATACCGATCTTCAGAATTTGATCGACTGTCGATGTCCATAAATAGTATGATCATTTACATAGTCAAGAGGAATATCAGTCCATCGCTCTAACCAAATAGTATTATAATCTTCTGTGCTCATTCCGGAAGGTAGGCATGCTGGAGCATAAGTCATCCTTAAACTCTCATTGAGGTTCTGACTTTGAGAGATATCCTTGGGCTAATAGCATGATTGTGAAGGAGCCTATCTAAATATGTTAGCAGCAAATTCCGATCTGTAAGATGCTTCAGACTGCATATGATAGAGCCATTAGAAGGCGATATCTCCGATGCACCATATCTATATCCCTAAGGATCATAGATTGCATGTGGCTACAGGTAAAAGGATCCAAAATATGAGGATGAACCTGATATATCTATGGATCTTACTCCACATGCGAGGTTATCCGTAGCTGCATCATGTCTTGAACGACTTTGCGCATCCCGTCGTTTGTATGAAATCGTATTATTGCGGGCTGCACCAACTTGTATACCATAGTCTCTATCTTGTGTGGCGTGCTTAAAGTGAGACTTACTAGCGAATTGAAGATTACCAAACAGTTGTGTCTTCTGTCCTTCGGTCCCTCCATGATCACCAAATCATGAGTAGTTGAAGAACTATCATCATTTCTCTTTTGGTATCTAAATTTGAGTGAACCGAATGCTCCCTCTCTATTGGGGCTGCAAATGCCTTTCTTTTTCGTCTCTGTGTGTAGCAACTGCTCCTCTCGTCATGCTTTGCTCTGGCTGTCTAGGTTGCGAGGGTGGATGTTGTGGCGTATCGATTAGAGGCCTATGTGGAAGTTGCTACTTGCCCATTGAGAGGCGTCCACCTCAGCCTCGTAGCAACAAAATTGATTGGTCGTGAAGACAATCCTTACTCATTAAGCTTTGGCTCCTGCTCTTGACTCATAACCCATTTGATCATTGGATCTTCATCTTCATCAACAAAATTACTTGTAGTCGGATCTGAGTACTTCAGCTGAATTTCTTCCTCAATGCATTTGAGCCTCAACCTCAGATTGTAGTGCACATACATAAGATCATTGAGGCTTTTCTATTTTAGACGGCTCCTTTGCTTGTCTGTGGATAAGGTTAAAGATCGACCAATTGCGCTCACATCCACTCGATGAAACTATCTGGGAGAGGATCTTGATGGGAAGATCCTTCAAATTTCATGCGGATCCACTAAAATGCATTCACCATTCAGCTGCAAAATCATTGAAATTTAGTAAAATCAAAAGAAGATTGAATATGCCAATATGATAATAGATTTATTAATACATAGCTGGTAGGGGTGTAAGTGGATTGGAGAAAATCCAATATCCAAACCAATCCAAACCAAACCAAACTAGAGGATTGGATCGGATTTTTGGACTTTGGACTTGGATTTGGATTTAACATTATAAAATCCAAATCCAATCCAAAGTCCAAACTATGGGTCCAAACCAAATCCAATCCATTCTTCTAGTTTGGACTTTTGGATTATATATATATATATATATATATATAAAATATGTGTGTCTGTGTCTGTTATGTAACATACATATATATTCTTCTAATGTGTGTGTTTCAAGTTTAGTTTCTTTAAATGTTATGGAACTTATTATATTTCAGCGATATAGTTTTTTTTTTGAAAAACTAATTATGATATTTTTGATATGATGCTATTATAACATGACTTGTAGAGATCTTTGATATTGAAATTTGTATTTTTTATGTTTTATTCATTGCTATTATAATATTAGTTTTTAGATGTAGGGCGATATTGTAGAGTACCTATAAGTAGTATATGTTTTGAATTCATATAACTTGCTTTTGAATTATGATCTAAATTATAGTCTAATGTATGTAAAAGTCTAAAAATCTAGTCCAATCCAATCCGAATTTTTTGGACTGAACTGGATTGGACTAGTAGAGTATTTTATTCGATTTTGGAGCTAAGTTTCTAAGTCCAAAATATTTTGGATTGGAGTTGGATTTAGGTATAATTCAATCCAATCCAGTCCATTTACACCCCTAATACCTGGATTCATGTTTAAAAGAAGATGAATCTATAGATCATCCATAGATCTGCAACATATATTAAAATCATGTCAAAAAAAAAAAAACATGATTTTTCATTGTTTTTTCATTTTTTATGATTTTTTCAAAAAAAAAAAGGGAAAGAGAGGAAAGAGAGATAGGAAGGAGAAACATATCTTTAAATCTTTAATCCACATTTTTTCGGAGTCTTCCTGCCGCTCTCAGTATTAGGGAGTGAGAAATAGAGAGAGATTGGGGAGTGAGAAACAGAGAAGAGGTCTCGAAAGACTTCTTCTCTATCCGTTAGAGACTTAAAAAAGAGCCGTACCGGGCGGTTTGGCTCGGTATAGTGGCATACTGCCCGATTCAAGTGCAAACCATTCAGTTCAGGACCGAATTGGGTGGTTTGAAATTTTTTTTTTTTTTGGGTGCTGAAAACCAAGCTTGAACCAGTTTGGTGCTGGTACGGCCCGAACTGTGCAGTTCGGTCCGGTTTTCAAAACCCTAGTTAGATTTTTTTTAAGATGCATGAAAGCATCTTATAAATAAAACCCACAAATTTGAGGAACAAAAATTTTAGCAAAAAAGGGAGAAAAATGTTTTATTCTTTAACCTATGAACAACAGTTTTTGTTGTTAATATTTTATCGCGATTATATGTATTATTTGTATAAGAAATCTGGATCTACTTATGCTTTAATAATTTTGCTAATCATTCTTTTGGTACTTGTGACTCTGGTGATTTGTGATTTTATTGGAATATAGTCTATTTTTGATATTTCAGTGATTCACATTTGTTGTGTTCATTGCCATGGAAGTCATTTGTGCATGAACGTCACCTTACAAACCTCTAGTAACTCCTTCCAACAAAAGTTTTCCTTGTTCATCCCCTAATGGTTGGAGCACTTCGTATTTTTGACATGCTTGCAACTCAAAAGAGGAGATGAACTTGAGATCAAGTGTATTGCCGTGTAACATGACTGACTGTTAAAACTCCCTCACAAAGTAAAAACCACATAGGCTTTGAAGGGAGATAAAAAGATATATGATAATGATTTGTTCTCACCTAATGCGATAATAAAACCCCACAATTTTCTGCTTTCCTACTTTCACTGAATCTAACCATCTAATTCTCTTAGCAGACAAAGGCTTCATGGTAGAGGCTGAACCTACCTACTTTAATAGGAAACAAAAACCAATGGAAGAACTCTTAGCTAACATGTTGTAATGATCCAGAAGCTCACCTAAAAGGGCCTGATTGAAGTTGTTAACTAGGGTCGTTAGACTTGCTTGAGTACCCAATGCATGCTACATGTGCGACTAAACACATGATAGGTCCACACACTCCCCGTTTAAGCTTAAGCAGGCTCATCAAGGGAAGGGTCCAATTATAAACAGTCCAACCGGCTTGTGATTAGTTCACAAGCGCTGTGGGCTGTGTTAGTTCTGAAACCATTTATGACAGCCCACAACCTCATCCAAAAGGGCTGGCTAGAAGTATTTTAATTTGGGTCCTTTGCTTAAGTACTCAAGACCTAGCCGACCACCCTGTGTGGGAATAAAACATGCCTGAATAGGTTCTCTCATATATGATGCTCTTCCTGTTCCTACTCTACCTCTCTGGTCATGGCAGATAAGACTTAACCTTCTTGCATTTCTTGACAAATCATGTTTGGGTGCATACATCACTTTTCTTTCTCCTTGAAAATGTTTTCCCTGGAATAACACTCGCCTAGGATGCTTGCAACCATGACTAACCTATATCCTGATCATTTGGGTTCAGCTTTGAGAATCCTTGTTCACCCAGCATTCCTACTTATTATGGCTACCTCTTATCGAGCTTTCCTATATCCCTTATCACAACTGTGTTACCTCAGGTCTTCCCTTCTATTTATTATATCTTTTGACAAACAATAAGGCCCTTGAGCTCATCTTAGGCTTGCCCATACCATCATAACCAATTCTCCATCACTTGCTATTTGGATAACTCATACAACTCTTTGAGTATACTTATTCCTTTCTTTTTGTAAATCCTCCCACATGTATATCAGGTCCTCATTTTTGCTGCATTATCTTGTTTTCTGGAGCCTCCTTATTGCCCAATATTCTAAACTATACGATATGGAAAGGTCCTGCTGTCATTCCATATTTTTTCCTTAAGTGTGTTTTAATTACACAATAGCCCTAAAGAACTTCTCCCCTCCATGCAACCAGCTATAGTTTTGGCACATATGTTTAGATCTTTTTCCATTATTTTGTATAATAAATTCTGATGTGGAAACTGGGTTCCCATGTCTGTCAATCTTAAGTGGGTTCTCATTTTCATCTCTATTTCTACTAAAACTGCACTTCCAATGCCGTTAAGCTGACCTTAGTTAAGTAGTGCTGATTTATAATCCTCGTATTTTTGGCTTGCTTGATTTTCACAGTTCTTTTGGGAAACCAATTGGATTATATGGTTTCTTGGCAAATCCTAGGTTGTAAAGTATCTGCTATTCTAAGCTGATCTCTTGGTTCCTTCTAAATTGTAGATGTGCAATTCATAAACTTCTCTGATTTTTTAGCCCAAATGATCCTATCGTGGAAATCCAATGGGCTTGCAAGCAAAGTTCACATTCTTAGTACTAGAGCCGATGGTGGTACCATCTTGGTATAATGTTAGTATGCTCAGTGCAGGATTCAATCTGGCATGCCGACACTTGGTACACCCTTCGTATTGATCATCAGTTTGGTGCCAGTAGGGTACAGGATTTCCCCCCGTAGGATGGTACACATTATTATTGCAAACCTTTCTTCATATTGACTTGTGTAATGCTTGACTTGAGCCATTTGACATGCAGTCCATAACTGTTGATATCTAGAGATTTGCTTTGTTTCTTGTTGGGTTGATCTCTTGGTTGATTTTGTCCATAACAAATATAAAGTTCTGTTTTGTAATATTAAGGGAATCTTGTCCTTCCCGCGTCATCTTACATGGGCTGAAAAGGTGAACTCAAACTGAGTTCGACAGTTGTAAAACAAAGATTGCCACTCTGTGTTGTGACAATCATGACCATCATGACCAGTAATGGACGTTATTTTTAGTGACTTAATCAAGATTTTTAAGTACCTAGATCTCAGCCATCCGATAAGGTATTTGATGTTGAGATGGACCAACATGTCGGTTTATCCGGGCAAAGATAGGAAATTCAAAAATATGAAAAAATAGGAAAGAATTCTGGTATCTCCACCAGCATTATAGGAACTGAGATCTCAAAGGTCCTGATTAATAAGATATACTTGCGCCGATTTCCATATTAAGACCGTGATTTGAACATGTAATGATAAAATATTAATTTAAGAATGTAGAAGGCATATCAGGAAATCTCAGCAATATCTTGATAATATATCAGCCGATATTTCAGTGACCATCTGATACTGATCTAAACTATATCTCAGCCTGACTATTCCGAGATGAAAACCTTGTTTGTATTTGGGTGTTGTTGTTGCACTCACAGAAAACAGTCAGTCAGCCTATGATAGTGGCAGTAGTTTTATAACCGATGCGTTATTGGTGCTGGCTTATGTCTGGAATCCAGCATGCTTACGCATGGTTTAGGTATCATCTGCATCCTGCAGATTGGTTGAATAGAATTATCCTAGATAATATCATCCATCATATTTAAGTATTTCCAAGAATTGATCCATCCAATTTAGGTAGTTCTGCTTCTCTAAGTAGTGATATTTAGGTTGGTACGTACTCTGTTAATACGATTAGTCATCTCTGAATGATCAACTGGTATGTGGTACAAAGTAAAGAAGGAAAGTGACCGACTGTTCATGTCTGCCTATGATTCTGTCAGGGCTTCCAATTGATGGGTTCTCAAGGAAGAAAATGGATGCGACTGCTGAGGAGCTGACGGAGGAGAAGGCATTGGCATATTCATGCCTCTCTTGAACGTCTCCTTTGTGAGGTACACCTGGAGTGATTAGAGGCCGTACGGTTACTCCATGCTGAGAAGGAACTCCAGATTTTGAATAAATAAACTTTGGTTCTGCAGAAACAATTGTTGCAGAAGTTACCTCACTTGATCCATGATATTTCCTTAATCTTTTGCTCTTACGTAAGGCATCATTAGCTCTACTTGCAGTGTTCTTGAAATTTTCTCGACGGTGTTGCCACCGTGGTATGCTTTAACCCATTTATGGCATGGTTTATGCGGAGATGGTAACTTTTATCGGGATGTGTACGATTTATTTATGAAAATTGTTGCACATGTAGCTGCGTTGGTACGATTCTTTTGTTTTGTCGTTTTGGTCATATTGCAGACACAATCTTCTTCTTAATGTGAAAATCAAACATGTGAATGAGAAGGAAATTTGATGCCGGAAAGAAATAGAATTCTAGTATGATTCAAACGTAAAGGAAGGATTGGTGCTGCTGTGATTGAGAGAATTCGTTTCACCACTTGATCTCCGCGTTCAGCATATATGGTGCGCTGATCTAGATTGTTTCCGTGTTGCTTGCTCAAGATATTACCAACACGAGCAAGGACGATCGGATTTGTGAGACTTGTGATGTCGCGCGTGTATAGAATAAGGATCAAATCTCATGTGACAGGTCGACCAATCTATAAACATGTACCGTGATGGCAACTATAATTATGTCATCACGTAATCAAGAGATTTTCATGGCCGCTAAAGAATCGAGAACGATAACAAAATAGGTCGACAGCTGTTGTTCCTCTTGGAAACGAAATGTGAGTGATTCGATCGATTTGAATTCTTATACGTATATGGTACTTCATCTAGTAAAAATAATAGGATCCTGAGATCAATCGCAAAAATAACGGTACCCCTTCGGATCGATTAATGGAGGGCCATTCCGTGAGTGGCTCAGCTGATTTGTTTTAGGTAGCAATGACCGAAAAACATGCTCGTGAAAGTTAAAAATCAGGTCATGACGATGAAAATTAGCGGAAGAATTTATTATACACTGTACAAACCAAGACTCTTGGCAATTAGCTGACTTCAAAATTAGAAGAATCCTTTATCTCTACTATGTGGACGACAAAATTTTGTACCAAGTTTCAGCGTTGCACTGGACTTTTTTGTATGGTTGGACTTGAGAAATAAATTTTTTATTTGATTGCTATTAGAGTGCCGTGTTGGTAGCTCGAACTTGAAAGTACCACAAAAACTATAGAAGGCTGGTTCTGTACGCCGTTTATCGATCTCTAATCTTAAACTCCTTAGCAGCCATGTGGTGCTCGATATTAATCACTCGTCACATCCGTACTGTCTGAAATATCGATAAGTGGTGGGGCAGAAAATAGCTGCAATCTAGTTATCCAGAACCGTACCAAATCATTTTTCATGCCAGCCAGCAACAACTTGGCCTACATCTCTCCGAACTATTGCCTTGCCTACCCTTCAACTTGCCAGTGGGCTCGGTGTCCAATGACCGCCCACGCGGCATTAGAAATGGATTCCATTTTTTTTGGGTCATGGATTCCTTGAACGTGCTTTGGCAGCATCCAGTCTGTATTTTGGCTGTTTATAATGGTTTAGATATAGATTTTTCAACCATCACACGCAGGCCAGGACGCAGTCAAGATACAGAGACGTCTATTGTTCAAACATTGTATGCAACCCTCCCCAAGAAAAACCCATTACATGCAGCCAAGATGCAGAGACGTCTATAGTTGAAACATTAAGGGAATCACTGTACTAGCTTTTTTGATTTTCCTAAAACAAAAGGACATGATTTTTGACAATGAGATCGATGGTTGTAATCAGGTAAAAATAATAATAATAATAATAAAGTAAATGAATAATTGGAGTTCCTTTCGGTGCTTTAGATAATATTATAACTATAAATTTTACGGGAGTCCACTTATAGCCAAGAAAGGAAAGCTAATGCCTCAATTAAGAGATTGTTTATATGACTGAACTCAAAATTCCATTAGGTTCATGGATTGAACCAGTGAAATCGCTAGATAATAGGCTTATAGTTACGGACTAAGCAAGGACCATATCCACAACCATTTAGGATTGGTTTTGGAGTGGCACGGATTCGTTCCAATTCTGGATTTTAGTTGGTCTATTTGGATATTTTGATCTTTTTTTTCATTGTTTTAAAGTTTGATGGCTATATAATATAATCACACCTTTTGCTATTTGAACCATTGTACATTATAATTTGTAAAGATTATCCTCTTTGTATTTCATCTTTCCGATATAGTGAAATTTTTCTGTATTTTCGGACGTAGATATAGGCCAAAGACCGAACTATATAAATCATCGTATTTTATTTTCTTTGTATGATTACTTATCATTATTTTTTCATACTAATTAATAGATAATCTTGCAATATATCACATACTATGATGTAGATAAGATATTGCCTCAAATACATTATCAAATCTTTGAATGTTGTTTGGGATAGATTATAGATGGACAAATTATAAATGACTATGTCATTTTCACTTCTTATCAATCGGCCAACATCTTCACCAAATCTCATTTTCAATTTTTAAAAGACAAATTGGGCATTCTTGATTTCCCAACTCCAACTTGAGCGAAAGAATTGGAGCATGACTTATTAGAATAGATGATATATATGCAACCTAATCCCATTAATTATGTAAATATTTGTCGGATCATTAGTTAACCCTATTGGATCGCATGCCATATACTTCTTATCAATCATGGAATCATTTAAGATCATACATCACCTAAACCATCAAACTAAAGCTTATGGGATGGCATACTATATATTTCCATTAATCATGAGATCATATTGGTATGACGTACCACATACATTCCCATCAAACATGGGATCATGTTGCTTTGTACTCTATATATCACATATTATGATGTGAGTAAGATATTATATTCCCATATAATTCTTAACAATTAGATCATGGAAAAGTTTTGAGCTTAATAAAATAGAAAAACAAAAGCTTGCAACCTAATTCTCATAGTCCATGTACGTAGCAAAAATAAGAAAATCTCACCATCATTATCAAATTCAGGGATGAAAGGGGACCAAATATTATCTGTTCGGATCTATTTTCATATCCAAATTTATTTGGATATGGATAGAAATTTGAGCATCAGACTAATATTTGTATCTATATCTATATCCGTCAATGAAAAATGGATATGGACATAAATAAACAACCATTTGATTCATTTCGAATTTTTGATTCTACTTGTAAACATATATAATTTTACATAGCACTCATAAATTTTAAGAAAAATATATAATTATATTATTATGTATTAACTTAATTTATCATCCACTTAGTAATATATCTGATTTTATAGTTATAAAATTTAATTATCCGACTTATATTTATAATTTTATCTATGCTTCCAATATCCTATTTATATTTATATCCATTTAAAATAAATATGGATATAAATTTTTGTATTTGACTAATATCTATATTCTTCAAATAAAATAAATATGAATATTGATATACTGATATCCAATCTGGATTCAACCCTATCATATTTACATGAGAATTATTATTTGCCTTTATTGTAGTGGGATATTGTTATTTACAATCTTAGAAGAAAAACTCTATGGTTTATCCATATTAAGGTGGAGAATTGACATCTTTGAAATGCATGGTATAACCAAAAGTTATTCTCTTGAAAGAAGGATGGTTTAGCCATGCTTTCTTCCCCATATGATCCTGAAAAGAGGAAAAAACACAGTTGAATGATTATCTATCAATATATATCTTTGAATTTTGAATTGTTTTTATCTAAAAAAATTTCAATGGGATAGAAGAAAGAATTTTCTCAATCCACTCAACTTAAATCTCTTTAAAAAAAATTAAAAAATAGTTAAAAATTAAAAAATATCAAGTTTAAATCCTTTTTTCTTTTACTGATGATCTAAAAACTGAAATACATAGCCACTATTTATAATAGTGAGATCTACCCTAACATAATTCGAATCGGATTCCTCTTCCAATTCAAATAAGACTGATTTTTTAAAAATGTGTATGGCTAGTAGAAATAAGAATAAAAAAGCTAAAATCGTAAATCGGTAAACTTAACTCTTAACTTTATATACTTTATATAAAAATCTTAACTCTTAACTTTATGTAAATCTTAACTCTTACATTAACTTTGTATACTTCTACTTGGCTTAAATTTTTCGATTTTATGTTAGGAGAGGTACACCCAATCAAAATCTTCTCTATTTTTTTTTTATTTGATTAGCCTATGTTGGGATCCAAACAATAAAATTTGAACATGTTCTCCAACTCGCTTTATAAAGTGGCTCATATAATAGGCCTCGAAAAATTATCTGATTTTGAAAAAAATAATCTCAATCAAATATGATATAACTAAGCTATAGTCTCTAGAGATTTGACTTGGGACTTGATTTTTCAATGTAATAGATCTCGCTCTTGAATTATATCTCCATCCTTATGATCAAAATGGTATACATTGAATCTTGTGATCTTTCTGGAATAGAAGACCATGATATTTATAACCGGACACAATCTTTTTCTTACATCCTATTTTATATTAAAAAAATAAATTAAAAAAAAAGTAAAGGTAGGTTGAAAGGTCGCACCATCTGCGTCTGTCACGAACTAATTACAATTTATGGGGACAGCAAGTCTTGCCTATTAAAAAAAGGCAGCTTCCTCCTAGGTCAAAATTAGATTACACCGGAGCCATAATAGATGCATGCTACCAACTCCAAGAAGTCATTGTCTCTAGGTAGGTTTTGCTGCTGCGATGGATATGCTCGTCATGCTTTGAATTAGGTTTGTCGCAACATGAGTAGTCCCATCAATAAAGACGTCCAAAAGAGAAATTTTAAAAGATAAAAAACTTGGGAGGGTGGAAGGTTAGGATCGGAAGAACTCTAAAATACTATAGATTTTCTCTTCTTTGTGCGTGTTATTTTTGTGTATCTGCATGCATACACGTGTGCGCGTGTGTGCACGCAGGCAATGTGGCTGCATGTTGATTTCATGCCTTAAATTATGCTCTTTTTGATTCTTACGTTTTCCAACGGGTCTGGTGGATGTCTTAATTTTGTTTATAGGAGTTTCCATCAGCCTTTTGTCTTGCACTTAGATTGGGGAGTTTCACTATTGCACATAGCGAGCCTATTAATGAAAAGTATCACGATAGTCTGCTGTTGCTTGAGAAAGGATCATAGATGTCGGGCCGTCCTTGTTTTAGTCGTGTTTTCCGATCTTAGGATTAGATGGTTAACTTGGTGCCCTTAGGAGTTGGTAATGTCAAAAGTGAGTGGTGTCTATCAGTGCAATTTATGAAGGATTTCATCATATAATGTATTCTTATGCTGCGAATATCAACAAGGAAGAATTTTATCACGATCCACGCCAAGATTGTGCGGAATCTTTTCGAATCATTTTTGATTAGATAATTTTTAATTTCTTTAATTCGTTCTTCTTTGGATTGTAATTTATTGAAGCTTGCTCACCTGTCCCATGACCTTATATCTTCTTGGCCTCTTCGATATAGCTAACTGCTTCCTCCATTTTTACTTCACCCCAAGGTTGTATATCGTTGTTGGAGATTTATTATTCTTTTGGAGTGCAATTTTCTACCACCAGGTCCAGTGATTTCATCGAATTGCACCAATGGTCCTCTTCACCTATTGTATGGATACAAAACCAACATATCCACATATACATATTTTTGTTTATATGGATCGGATGCCATGCCCGTTTGTGATTTGGTGTGCTCACTGTAATAATCACGTCATCCACGACAGACTGGTTGAAGTGGACGTTCCAGCGTTTCTAGGCTCGCAAGCGACACGGCGAGTTTCCATATATAAGCGAACCATCCTTGCAAATGCTGATAGCCTCAGCTATTTCTTTCATTGTTTTAGTTATCAAGGTTCAAGCCTCGCAAGCATCGAGAGAAGTCGTGAATCATTAATCGTACTTCAAGTCAGTAGATATATAATTCATCTGGTTATTTGTCAAGTTAACAGCATCGAGTGACGGCACGGTTAAAACTTTTCAATTCAGGATTTCTGTTGGTGCAGAAATCCATCTTCGTCGGAGGTCGTCGGAGTCGAGGCCGCTGAGGTCGCCGTCGGGGACCTGCAAAATGAAGTCCCATCCGAAACCGATGGGGGGTGGCTCCGGCAGGACCCTCCGACGGTCAAGTTAGTTTCCGACCAACAATAATGGAGTGCTCGGAATGAGTTTCGGAGCTTAGAGATGAGGAGGAGAACTTAGAGAGTCGAGAGTTCAGAGAGCTTAGCCTTAGCGTGTCGGGAGGGTCCTTGATATAGTGGAGCTTGATGGTGACAACTACAGCCGCGTGCTGGCGGGCCGCTCGAGGTTCGGCGGAGTCAGTCTCACGGGATGGTGCCGTGTGCGGCGGATTGAGGGTGACAGCCATCGCCGCCTGACAGTGGGTCGCTATCTGCCGGCGGACTGACTGATGGTGCGGCGGACTGATGGTGCGGCGGACTGACTGATGGTGATGGTTGCAGAGCTTGCCGAATGAAGGGTTGAAGGCCTTCGTCGTGTGCCCATTTCGGAGGAGTTCGGGCTCCTGAAGAGGAAGATAGGAGGGAGTTCGGCTCCCATAGGCGTCTGGCTGGAGGTATGCAGCTAAGGCTCGTCCGCTGAAGAGTTCGGCTGCTGAGAATCCGAAGCTCGGCCGTTTGGGGGTTCGGCCGGCTGTTGGACTTCGGCTGAGGCTTGGACACTTGAGAGTTCGGTAGGAGCTCGGTCGGCCGAAGTTCGATGAGGGCGACCGCTGAGGAGTTCGGCCGAGGGGCGACCGCTGAGGAGTTCGGCCGCTGAGAGGACTTCATTGAAGCTCGGCCGCTTGAAGTTCGGTCCGAAGGAGTTCGGCCGTGGGGAGCGAAGGAGTTCGGCCGCTTGGAGTCGGTCCGAAGGAGTTCGGCCGTGGGGAGTCCGAAGGAGTTCGGCCGCCCAGGAAGTTCGGTCTCGACGCTGGGAGTCCGGAAGAAGCTTCGGGAGCTGACCAGTTCGGCCTGCTGGAAGAAGCTCGGCCGCTGGGAGTTCGGCTTGGAAGTTCGGCCCTGAAGGGGTCGGCTAGACCAGTGCGCTGAAGCTCTTCTGCGGCTACTGGTTGCATTATGCTGAGCGTCGGGCCGGGCTTCGGCAGGAGCGGGATTTATCCCCAACAGTAGCCCCCCACTCCCGAGTTCAAAAATTTGAAGGAAGGGAGTACCACAATAGGCGACTGCCGAACGCTTGTCGTAGCTGAAGCTCGGGGAGGTCTCATCTCCAGCCAGTGTTGCGTTGAAGTTGAAGCTGAGGCTTGGGGGAGACCTCACCTCCAGCGGGACTCATTTCCAGCCAAAGTTGATGAAGCTGATGTTGAAGCTCTCCCGAGGTTGACATGATAGCTTTCTCTAGCCGAGGTCGTTGGCCGAGGTCGTCGCGGGCTCACGTCTATCCGAGGACCTTATCCCTAGCCGGAGCCGATGCGGGCGCTCGGGGGAGATCTCATCTCCTACTGCCGAGGTTAGCCCAGTTCCTCGGGGGAGATCTGATTCATAGCCGAAGTTGCTCGGGGGAGGTCTCATCTCCAGTAGCCGAGGTTGGTGCTCGCGTTAGGATGAGGTTCTCCTCCTGTTCCCAACCGAGGCTCGGTCGCTCGGGAGAGATCTTATCTCTAGCCGAGGTTGTTGCTCGCGTTAGGACGAGGTTCTCCTCCTGTTCCCAACCGAGGCTATTCGCGGTCGCTCGGGAGAGATCTTATCTCTTGCGGCCGAGCTTCCCTCGGGGGAGATCTTATCTCCTGCAGCCGAGGTTGAAGTGCGCGCTCGGGGGAGATCTTATCTCCTGCGGCCGAGCTTCTCTCGGGGGAGATCTTATCTCCTGCAGTCGAGGTCGAAGTGCGCGCTCGGGGGAGATCTTATCTCCTGCGGCCGAGCTTCTCTCGGAGGAGGTCTTATCTCCTGCAGCCGAGGTTGGAGTGCGCGCTCGGGGGAGATCTTATCTCCTGCGACCAAGCTTCTCTCGGGGGAGATCTTATCTCCTGCAGCCGAGCTTGTTGCTCGCATTAGGACGAGGTTCTCCTCCTGTTCCTAACGCGGCGATTATTGACTGCTGCTTCCCTGTCATCGCATAGTTTTCGCATCCAGAAATAATATTATGCAGAGGGAAGAATTTTACCGAAGGGAAATCGCGGACAGCGCGTTCTCGTTTGAGGGGTCGACGGGGCGTTGTTCCTCGGAGCTCCCTCGGGCAGCAAGTCCCGTCCAGACGACCTCCTCTACCTCGCGCTGGCCTCCCCGATTCGGAGCAGGCTTCGGCTGGTACTGTGTTGCTGGTAAACTCTACCAGCGGGGAACTTATCGGCTCCAAGTGGTCGTCGGGCAGGGACAATTTTTAAGGAGGCATCGTAGGACAATACATCGGCCGAACTTCCGTTATCTAGCAAAAAGCGGCGTACATCGTAGTCAGCGATATTTAAGAAAATTACAACTCCCCGGCCGTCCTCCTTGGTGAAGGCCACGGGCTCTGCGATCCTCTGCTTCTTCGCTGCCCGAGATAGTGTTGATGACGCCAAGGGGCGGCCGACCTTCCTGGCTCTCCCTACCCGATGGTACCGCCTTTAGCCGCTCCCCTCGCTCTTCGGGCCGCCTTTGCAGGAATCGGCCGAGTTTACCTCGCCTGACGAGCTTTTCGATCTCGTCTCGGAGCTGGACGCACTCTTCGGTGTCGTGACCGTGGTCGCGATGATAGCGGCAAAACTTGTTGGGGTCGCGTTTGCTGGGTCGGGAACGCATCTGGCCCGGCCTTGGAAGCTGTTCCCCAATTTTCATCAGCACTTGGGCCTTCGGAGTGTTGAGGGGGGCGTAGTTGTGGAACCTTTGTCGGAGAGAGCTTCGGCGCTGAGGAGAACCTCGGTGCGCCGTTCCTTCTGGGCTTCCCCACCTCGGGTTCCCTTAGAGAGTTCGGGTCCGCCAATGATCGGGAGGAGTCCGGGAGCACCGCCGAGCTTTACTCCGCTTCTCTTCCTCGGTGGACCTGCTCGACCCTTCAGCTCGCCGCTTGCCATCGGCTTCGTCATCCCTGGCCTTGAAGGCCTCCTCTGCCCGGGCGTATCCTTCAGCCCGAGCAAGCATGTCCGCGAAATTCCTTGGATACTTCTTTTTCAGAGAGAACAACAAGTCGTTCTTCCGGAGGCCGCCCTTGAGGGCGGCCATGGCGACTGATGGGTCCAGGTTCCAGACTTCCAGCGTGGCAGCGTTAAACCGGGTGACATAAGCCCGGATGGATTCCCCCTCCTTTTGCCTGATGGCCATCAAGAAATCCGAACCTCGGTGGGGCCGCCTGCTACTGATGAAGTGGACTGCGAACTGTTGACTCATCTGGTCAAACGATAAGATGGTACTCGGCTTGAGCGCCGAGTACCAATTCCTGGCAGCTCCTTTAAGGGTAGATGGGAAGGCCCGGCACAATATGGCGTCTGGCACACCGTGGAGCAGCATCGTCGTCCGAAAGGCTTCCAAATGGTCGATCGGATCGGTGGTCCCATCGTAGCTCTCAAACTGTGGGAGTTTGAAGTTCGGCGGGACCAGCTCCTGCATGATTTTCTACGAAAAAGGGGGGTCAGTGCAGACGTCGTTACCGTGTAAGGGGGGAGCATGACGAAGCTCTTCGATACGCCGGCTCATTTCTAAGAGCCTTTAATCCAGGAGATCTTCGCGATCTTTGATCCCCAAGGTTTTCTCGCAGTAAGGGTGCGAAGCCTCTCCCCAGGTCGAGCTGCGATCCGAGCTGAGGCTCTTCGCTGGTTGCCCTTCTCTTCCGGGGACTGGAGGTCGGGTAGCCCACATCGGTCGCCCCGGGACTGGGCCCCAGGGCTCTGGGAAATCCCGCACCGATCTAGCGGGTGCCGGGGTCCGCGAATGCATGGCCTGCACCACCTGCACTGCCTCTGTCAGATCACGGACCTGCTGGGTAAGCAGGTTGAACTGTTCCGCATCCACCACGGCTACAGGATGAGCCCGGGTTGCCTGGGCTGGAGCAGACGGGCCCGAACGGGATCGGGCCGCGGAAGCCGTCGATCGTCGGGTTGAGGCTCTTCTGGGGGGAGGGAGAAAAGAGGAGATCCGGAGCGATCGCCGAGCACTCCTTTAAGAACAAGGGAACCTCGGAGGTTCGGGCCCTTCCTCTAGCGCCAATCTGTTGGTGCAGAAAACTGTCTTCGTCGGAGGTCGCCGGAGTCGAGGCCGCTGAGGTCGCCGTCGGGGACCTGCAAAACGAAGTCCCGTCCGGAACCGATGGGGGGGTGGCTCCGGCAGGACCCTCCGACGGTCAAGTTAGTTTTCGGCCAACAGTAATGGAGTGCTCGGAATGAGTTTCGGAGCTTAGAGATGAGGAGGAGAGCTTAGAGAGTCGAGAGTTCAGAGAGCTTAGCCTTAGCGTGTCGGGAGGGTCCTTTATATAGTGGAGCTTGATGGTGACAACTGCAGCCGCGTGCTGGCGGGCC
Organism: Cocos nucifera; assembly: GCA_006176705.1. Taxonomy (NCBI): domain Eukaryota; kingdom Viridiplantae; phylum Streptophyta; class Magnoliopsida; order Arecales; family Arecaceae; genus Cocos; species Cocos nucifera. The sequence continues at coordinate 1,359,895 of QRFJ01000141.1, read as the reverse complement.
GCTCGAGGTTCGGCGGAGTCAGTCTCACGGGATGGTGCCGTGTGCGGCGGATTGAGGGTGACAGCCATCGCCGCCTGACAGTGGGTCGCTATCGCCTGCGGACTGACTGATGGTGCGGCGGACTGACTGATGGTGATGGTTGCAGAGCTTGCCGAATGAAGGGTTGAAGGCCTTCGTCGTGTGCCCATTTCGGAGGAGTTCGGGCTCCTGAAGAGGAAGATAGGAGGGAGTTCGGCTCCCATAGGCGTCTGGCTGGAGGTATGCAGCTAAGGCTCGTCCGCTGAAGAGTTCGGCTGCTGAGAATCCGAAGCTCGGCCGTTTGGGGTTCGGCCGGCTGTTGGACTTCGGCTGAGGCTTGGACACTTGAGAGTTCGGTAGGAGCTCGGTCGGCCGAAGTTCGATGAGGGCGACCGCTGAGGAGTTCGGCCGAGGGACGACCGCTGAGGAGTTCGGGCTCCTGAGTGACGACCGCTTGGGGATTCCGCTAAAGCCCGTCCGCTGAGGAGTTCGGCCGCTGAGAGGACTTCATTGAAGCTCGGCCGCTTGGAGTCGGTCCGAAGGAGTTCGGCCGAGTCGGTCCAAAGGAGTTCGGCCGTGGGGAGTCCGAAGGAGTTCGGCTGCCCAAGAAGTTCGGTCTCAACGCTGGGAGTCCGAAAGAAGCTCGGGAGCTGACCAGTTCGGCCTGCTGGAAGAAGCTCGGCCGCTGGGAGTTCGGCTGAAGCCCATCTGTCGAAGCTCTTCCGCGGCTACTGGTTACATTAGGCTGAGCATCGGGTCGGGCTTCGGCAGGAGCGGAATTTATCCCCAATAGGAGATTTTCATTCCCATCATTATTTTGTAATGAAACAAGTAAATAATTCTAAACCAGCCTATGGGAAAACTACAATATTTTGCCTTATGGTACGCTTTGATAATTTCTTAGGAAGTTTATTAATTTCTCCTTCTCGATCCGCACCCCGTGGTAAGCCATGACATGGGACGGCTCGTGATTCACCGAAAGAGTCGGAAAAAGAAATCTGTGGCTAATTACTTTAGTCTTTCACATTGGGCATGATCGATCGAGGGAATTTCAATCTACCCACAAACTTTATTCAAGCTAGGTTACCTCTCGTCCTCCAAGTTTGATGCTTATCACTTTGGATTTGGTTCACGATAATATAATATTAACTGGAATCGGTCGATTTGAATTGCCTGATGGCTTAAGTTCTGTTGGAAAATAATTACGTGCAAAAGGTGATGTAAGCTGGAGACAAAAATCTTAATTATCGGATTTTTTTTCTGATATACGGCATTTCGAGTGGAAAATTTATGATTAATTTGAGATTTTAAATAATATTACCCCGCAAGTTTGCAGCAGTGGAAGGGACATATACATGGTTCTACAAATTAATATTTGCTAATTTTCATCCAAAAAGAATTTGCCACCCATTGGATGTATTTTATCTGCTACAAATTTCAGAAATATTTGTAAGCTGTAGAGAAAATCCTAAGCAGAGTTGGTTGTTTAATTACCTTGTCTACTACATGAAGTATGCTAACCATCGAACCAGGTCGGACGACATCACCTAGCTGACATATTTCTTAATGCTGCAGGTGAATATATATAGAAATGCTACATTACTGCATTCATATATATATATATATAGTATTTTATTTGGTTATATGTGGAAGAGCAGAGGAATTATGTAGACTTTTATCTTTTTCATGGTTGCTTTTGCTTTAGAAACATTAGAGATGGACGACAAATCCGCAGAAGTATATATATATGAGAATGTCTTGGAGGTTGTAAATAGAAATCCATACCCAAATTACAATATTTTTCTGTTGGGAAAACCCACGGCAATACCCTTTTCTGTTTCTATACATTGAAGAGAAGGATCAAAAAAGGGAAGATAATGCATCTTTTGCTAACATTCTACCGAGTTTCGTATGTTCCTTCTATACATTTTTTCTAAAACCAATTCCTTATGATGTAGAGTTAACCAATCCACCACCACCGAAAAATCTGAAGAAAAGAATAATCTAAAGTTAATTTCCCCATTCCCATCAAATTGGTGGGAAAGTCTGCAAATCACCAGCTTCCACGAATACCCTAAGCCAAAAGTCCACGTCATCATTGTTGGATGCCCCAAATGAGCCAAAGCGCTCGCCTAGCGGACCTCGTAATCCTGTGAAGTCTATTTGTTCAGCACAATTGTCCATCGATAATGTCTCCAACCAGAAGCTCTCATCGATCACCGGAAATTCTTCAGAAGAAGAAAAGCTCTCTTCTTTGACACCCACGTTGCTAGTAGTCTCTCTCGAAGTTGTAGATGAATCAGTAGCAGTGCATGAGAAGTCACTATGTGATTGTTCTGGAGATGCTGGCAAAAGTCTTGGATCATCTAAACTTGGGTGCATTAAGCCTGAACTGAGTTGCATAGGTGTATGTTTGGCATCAGATTGGGTCTTCTTCTTTGCTTCTTGTGCCACCTGGTTTGGCTCCACTCTCTTCTTCAAGTGTGTGTGCCACACATTCTTGATTTCATTGTCTGTTCGCCCGGGCAACCGCGCAGCAATTGCAGACCATCTATATATCGGAAACATGAAAAGAATTGTATATTAATAAGAGAACTTGCTCTTCTTTTTTTTTTTTTTTTGCTTTTACCAAAAAAAAAATACAGCACACTTGCACGCCTAAACATACAAATTTCTGATTTTCTTGTTTGATATTGACTGATTAATTAAACAAAACTACAGGTTTACCAATGCTTTGTTTATAGGTTCATCTTATTATAGTGATCTCAGAGCAACCCTAATATAATAAATAGCGCATTCATCCATGTATGGATGGTTTTAAGGTGTGGACGGTTTTATATTTCGTGTCTAAATGTATGCGGTCCCGTTGGCACGCAAAGGGCCATATAATGGTAGCCAAAGATAAAACGAAAGGAATCTTCTTTTTTATTGAATAGAGGTCATTGCTAAGCGTAACTCTCAGACAGACACAGAGAGAGAGAGAGAGAGAGAATCAAATACAACAACAACAATGATGATGATAATAATAACAATAAACATCTTCTCCTATTTCTTTTGAATTACTAGATTGTAATTTCGTATATATCCAGTCCAAATCTTGTGGCCGTTCATGCCCTCTCTCTCTCTTTCTGGCTGTGCGTGTGGAAACGGTACTTCACTAGAAAAAACATAAGAGATCGGTATAGTGTGTTGAATTGAGCTGTACCTGTTCCCAAGCTTCGCATGCAAGTTGATGATGGTTTTTTCTTCCTCCTCTGTGAAGTTCCCTCGTTTGATATCGGGTCGCAGGTAGTTAACCCATCGAAGCCTACAACTCTTCCCACATCTCAACAGACCTGAATCAAATTTCAAAAAAATTTAAAGAGTGGCGAGATCCCATTCATCGATCTCTAATCATCGCTCAAAACACTAATGATGACTTTCAAGTGACCGAAGTGATCAAAGTTTCTCAAAGACCAACTCACTTTATGAAACTTTTGCTCAACAAGGGAGGGGAAAAAACTATCGAGACCTAAAAACGCTTCCATCGTTATTCTACAATGGTAAAAATTTTCAAATATTTTCTCTTTAGTGGAGCAATGTCTTTTTCCATCATTCATTGAAAAAAATAAATAAATAAAAAAATTTGCAAAATATCATTTTTTGAATTAAAAAGCTCTCTGTCTCCTCATGAAAGCCGATCTCTTCGCTTTCTTTAAGGCTACAAGGAGAACTCGCCAAAGGATTCGTAATTACCGGCTTGTTTCGGCAGCGCACGCCAATTGCCATGGCCATATCTCTGGATATAAGCAGTGAGTATCTGGTCTTCTTCTGGAGTCCATGGCCCCTTCTTCAGACCCATCTTTTCACAGCACGGAGCTCTCACCATCTTGGTATCAACTCAGCTCAACTCTCCACTGGATCTCCTCTATCCCTCTCTTTCCTTTCTCTAATCCGAGAGGTTTAGAGAATAACAGGAAGCCCCTACGCTATTTATAATTATCCTTGTACTGAACCCAGTAGAAAACGTGCTCTATTTCGTTCAAACTTGCACTAACTTCCCGGAAGGAGAGGCCCTCATTAGAGTGCGCATGCTGTTAATACCGTGCCAAAATAAGGAGTTCTGCTAATTATTTATGCACCCTAGCTTAAGTGATTATACTAGTCTATGGGACGGACCAAGTCCGGATGCTTGACGGCGTCCATCACTGTTAATAGGGGTACCTCTCCATATTGCGCAGGGCCACCCAATCGAACCACTCAATTGGATGTTTTCAATACCTTAGTTAGCATCACACTCCATAATGAAGAAGGATTCAGCCATAGAACGAGATGATATGTGCATCTGGTGACTAATTCATTTATTATTTTAAGCACTCAAAAACATCTCAAGCAAGATCTTGGTAAATGCAGATCAAGCTACATCCAAATGACACATTCACCATAGTCCAGGTCAATCTTTTTATATAGAGGATCTTAGCATCCAGATGTAGCTATCATTATAACTTGGTCGGATGCCGTGTTTTGGATGGGTTAGATTAGGTCAAGTTTGAATACATGTATAATTAGCTTAGTTATAGCCTACATTGTGATTGGTTGAGCTGTGTCCACACAGTAGGATCCCTAATTGGATCTATTCCATGAAACTACAATGTCTAATATCATATGATTAGTAAGAGGGTAAATGAATAACATAATTGTAATAAATTCATTTTGCCCTTTTTTTATACACTACGAAGTGAAACATGTTTCTCCTACAACTAAAATAGGATATACATTTTGATCTTTTTGTATTTGTCGGTAAAAAGTATCTAAGCAAACAAACAGATCATTCTATACATACTTAGAAGTTAGATTAAATAAATAATTAACATGTTACACACGAAGTTAGATTAAATAAATAATTAACATGTTATACACGTGAGAGGGGCTATCAATATATAACTTGAGGTGCTTGAATCATGATGTAGCGTGCGTGCTTGCATGCATGTGGATGTGCGGGTGGATGGTGTGTGCATGGATATGTACGTGTATATATGTGTTACAATATCAAAGATCTCCCGTAATATCTTGTGGCTACTTATTTTGGAGAAGGTTCTAAATAAATTGTTCTAAATGATGCCAATGGATATCCAACTCTTAACATATATGAATTATGGAATAATATAGTATAGATGGAGAGATCTAGAATTCTTATATGAGATTAAGAATTCTAAATATTTTTTTAGATAACTTTTTTATATGAAATCTAGATTATTACATTTACCATCATTTATTTAATATTTTCAGACCAAAAAAAGAAATGGATTTATCCATGTCGGGAAGAGATATTATTATATAATATTTATTGTTAGAATAAACTCCGCTTCCACCAAAGTCCAGTCTGGTGCTTAGCCTAATGCAGCTGGTAAACACGGAAGAGCATCAATCGAAAATTCTCTCCCCAGCAGTCGAACTCATTCAGTGGCCGAACTCCTCCAACGGTCGAATCCAATCAAGCTTCTCAGCGACCGAGCCCCAATCGAACTCCCCCAATGGTCGAATTCCTGTCGATCGCTTCAGGAGCCGGACTTCTTCCAGACTTCTCCTTCGGCTAGGCTTCTCTAGGAGCCAGACTTCTTTCAGACTTCTTCTTCGGTCGGACTTCTTCAGGAGTCGGACTCCTCCCAGACATTTTCTTCGATCGGACTTCTCCTTCAGTCGAACTTCTATGGAAGTCGAACTCCCTCCGCACTCCTTCGGTCGGACTCCTACGGAAGTCGAACTCCTAGGGAGCCGAACTCCTTTCAGATCTCCTCCTTCAGTTGGACTTCTATGGGAATTGAACTCCTTTTGGACTCCTACGGAAGTCGAACTCCTTCCGGATCTCCTTCTTCAGTCGGACTCCTATGGGAGCTGAACTTCTTTCGGATCTTCTCTTTTAGTCGAACTCCTACGAGAGCCGAACTTCTTCTGGATCTCCTCCTTCAGTCGGACTCCTATGGGAGTTGAACTCCTTTCGAACTCCTATGAAAGTCGAACTCCTTCTAGATCTCCTCCTTCAGCTGGACTTCTGCGAAAGTCAAACTCCTTCTGGATGATCTCCTCTAACCGTATTTTCTTTAAAAGTCCGAACTCCTCTGAAATTGATATATGTCAGAGTTCTTCACCAACCAACGCCTGCATCCTTCAAACTATGGCTATTAAATCTCGATGAACGATCGCCATCAGTCTGCTATAGGCGATGCTACAGGCGGTGCCCCCTCCATGACAGACTCTATCAGACCTCGAGCGGCCCGCTACTGGATGGTATGACTGTCATTATCAGTCTGACGATATCTTCCTCTTCATACCGAACTCCATCAGACCTCGAACGGTCCGCTGTCAGACAGCTGCAACTGTCACCATCAATTAAGCTTCGCTTATAGAAAGAAACCCTCTAGATATATTTTTTAAAAGCTCTAAGCTCTCTTCTCCTTCCCAAAATTCTACCAAACTTTCATCTAAGCACTCCATTTTTGTTAACCAGAAGAGTTGACTTGATTATCGGAGGATTCTGCTGGAGCCACCACCACCGGCTCCGAACGAGATTTTATTTTGTAGATAACCGATGGTGACCTCATCCTCCTCCACTTTAGCTCGTTCTGATGTCAATCAGATTCTACAACAACAGAATTGACGCTAGAAGGAGGGCCTCTATCTCTGAGGCACCTTTATTCTTAAAGGAGTGCTCAGCAACGATCTCTCTTCTTCCTCTTTAAAGTTCTTTTTTGAGAAAAAATACCTCCCAAAAGAGCTCCGCCCCCGCTTCAGCCCTGGCAACTCAAGCTCCATCTATAGTCATGGTAGATTCGGAGTAGTTTAACTTGCTGATGCAGTAGATTCAGAGTCTCATCGAAATGGTGCAAACCATGCGGCAGCCTTCGACGATGATTCCATCAGGAAACTCACCATAAGGATGCCAGAAATCGGTCTTAAGAAAAAATATTTGGCCTAGCATACTCGTCGCCCTTAGAAAGGAAAAATAGAGAGTAGAGGATCCACATTCAGATCATGATTTTTCTCCAAAAGAGAAACAGAGAGCAGAAGTTCTCCCCTAGAAGGTTTCATAGGAGGGCGGAATGAAGTTCGACCGCGCTCACGGACTCCTCCCGAGCACAAGTGAGGCCGAACTCTCCCTCAAGCTTGTCGTCAAGGAAGCTCCGACGGAAAGACGCGAAGAAGCTTTCCTAGAAGATTTCATAGGAGGAAAGAATGAAGGTCGACCATGCTCACGGATCCTCCCCGCGAGTGCAAGCGAGGCCAAACTCCCCCTCGAGCTCGTCATCAAAGAAGTTCCAACAAAAGAGCACGAAGTTTTTCCCTCAGAAGGTTTCATAAGAGGATGGAATGAAGCTCAGCCATGCTCACGGACCCTCCCCTCGAGCATAAGCGAGGCCGAACTCTCCCTCGAGCTCGTCATCAAAGAGGCTCCGACAAAAGAGCACGAAGTTCTCCCTTAGGAGGTTTTGCAGGAGGGCGGAATGAAGTTCGGCCGCATTCACGGGCTCCCTCCGAGCGCAAGCGAGGCCGAACTCCCCCTTGAACTCGTCATCAAAGAAGTTCCAACAAAAGGGCATGAAGTTCTCTTCCAGGAGATTTCGCAAGAGAACGGAATGAAGTTCGACCGTGCTCACGGACTTCCTCCGAGCGCAAGCGAGGCCGAACTCTCCCTTGAGCTCGTCGTTAAGAAAGCAGGAGAGAAGATCTCCTCCGATGCGGTTGAAGCTTATGAAAGATCTCATCTCCAGCTAAGGTTGAAGGAGATCTTTCCTCATATTGACGTAGGGTTTGAAGCTCGGAAGAGATCTTATCTCCATCCGTGGTTGACATTAAAGTCGAAGCTAGGGGGAGATCTTATCTCCAGCTGAGGTTGAAGAAGATCTTATCTCCAGCCGAGGTTGAAGTTAAAGTTAAAGCTCGGGAGAGATCTTGCCTCCAACTGAGGTTGAAGTTATAGTTGAAGCTCGGAAGAGATCTTATCTCCAGCCAAGATTGAAGGAGATCTTTTCTCCTATTGACGTGGATGTTGAAGCTCAGAAAAGATCTTATCTCCAACCAAGATTGAAGGAGATCTTCTCTTCTTTTGACGTAGATGTTGAAGCTCGGAGAAGATCTTATCTCCAACCGAGGTTGAAGGAGATCTTCTCTCCTTTTGACGTAGACTTTAAAGCTCGAAGGAGATCTTACCTCCGACAGTCGAGGTTGAAGGAGATCTTATCTTCTATTGACGTAAGCTCTAAGGCTTGAGGGAGATCTTATCTCCAACAGTCGAGGATGAAGAAAATCTTATCTTCGATTGACGTAGACTCTGAAGCTCAGAAGAGATCTTATCTCTGATCGAGGTTGGAGGAGATCTTATCTTTTATTGACGTAGACTCTGAAGCTCGAGAGAGATCTTATCTCTGGTCGAGGTTGAAGGATATCTTATCTCCTATTGCCATAGACTCTGAAGCTCGAGAGAGATCTTATCTCTGGGCGAGGTTGAAGAAGATCTTCTTATCTCTGATCAAGGTTGAAGAATATCTTATCTCCTATTGACGTAGACTCTGAAGTTCAGAAGAGATTTTATCTCTGGCCGAGGTTGAAGATCTTATTTCTGATTGATATAGACTCTGAAGCTCGAAAGAGATCTTATCTTTGACCGAGGTTGAAGATGGAGCTCGAGGGAGGTCTTATCTCCAGCAGCCAGCCGAGGTTGAAGATGGAGCTCAAAAGAGATCTTATCTCCAGCAGCTAAAGTTGAAAGAGATCTTATCTCCTGTTGATGTAGGCTCTGAGGCTTGGGGAATCTTATCTCCAGCAGTCGAAGTTGAAGAAGATCTTATCTTCTGTTGACGTAGAAGCTCGAAGGAGATCTTATCTCCAGCAGCCAAGATCGAAGATGGAGCTCGGGGGAGATCTTATCTTCGATAGCCGAGGTTGAAGAAAATCTTATCTCCTATTGACGTAAAAGCTCGAAAAAGATCTTATCTCCAGCAGTCAAGATTGAAGGAGATCTTATCTTCTATTGACGTAGACTTTGAGACTCGGAGGAGATCTTATCTTCAGCAGCTGAGGTTGAAGGAGATCTTATCTCCTATTGACGTAGAAGCTCGGGAGAGATCTTATCTCCAGCAGCCAAGGTCGAAGGTGGAGCTCGGGGGAGATCTTATCTCCGACAGTCGAGGTTGAAAGAGATCTTATCTCCTATTGATGTAGAAGCTTGGAGAAGATCTTATCTTCAGCAGTCGAGGTCGAAGGTGGAGCTGAGGGAAGATCTTATCTCCGACAGTCGAGGTTGAAGATGGAGCTCGAAGAAGATCTTATCTCCAGTAGCTGAGGTTGAAGGAGATCTTCTCTCCTGCTGATGTAGACTTTGAAGCTTGGAGGAGATCTTATCTCTAGCCGAGGTTGAAGTTGTAGTTGAAGCTCGGAGGAGATCTTATCTCCAATCGAGATTGAAGGAGATCTTTTCTCCTATTGTTGTCGAGCACAATGGGGCCGTCTTCGGAGCCTTTCCTCTCATCCCGCCTAAAATGATCGAGGTCTTTGACTTTGCTCGCATTAGGATGAGGTCCTCCTTCTATTTCTAACGGGCTGTGGGGGCACGTAAGGACCGTTGTCAGGGCCTCTCCCCCCATCTCGTCTAAAATGAACGAGGCATTCGACTTTGCTCGCATTAGAATGAGGTCCTCCTCATATTTCTATCAGGCTATGGAGGCACGTAAGGGCTATTATCAAGGCCTCTCCCTCTATCTCGTCTAAAATGAATGAGGCCTTCAACTTTGCTCGCATTAGGACAAGATCCTCCTCCTATTTTCTAATGGGCTGTGGGAGCACATAAGGACCGTTGTGAGGGCCTCTTCCTCTATCTCGTCTAAAATGAGTGAGGCCTTCGACTTTGCTCATGTTAGAACGAGGTTCTCCTCCTAATCCTAATGGACTATGGGGGCGCATATGGACCGTTGTGAGGGCCTCTCCCTCCATCTCGTCTAAAATGAATGAGGCCTTCGACTTTTACTCACGTTAGGACAAGGTTCTCCCTTCCGTTTCTAACGAGCTGTGGGGGCACATGAGGGCCGTTGTTAGGGCCTCTCCCCCCATCTTGTCTAAAATGAACGAGGCCTTCGACTTTGCTCACGTTAGGATGAGGTATTCCTCCTATTCCTAACGGACTGTGGGGGCACATAAGGACCATTGTCAGGACCTCTCCCTCCATCTCGTCTAAAATGAACGAGGCCTTCGACTTGCACATGTTAGGATGAGGTTCTCCTCCTGTTCCTAACATGGCCACTATTGATTGCTTCTTTCCAGCAGTACGTTCTTGAATTCTCCGAGTCTCAAGATCGTGGGAAGGTTGTTCCTCCGAGCTTCTTCAGACGGTAAGTTTCGGGCCAGACGACCTTCTCTATTTTATGCTAGCCTTCTCAATTTGGAGCAAGCTTCTCTTGGCTTTGAGGTTGGAAGATGATGGCTCGCCGAAGTACCAAGCCCCTCAGAGGTAGCGTTGATGATGCCGAAAAGTGGCCGACCTTCTTGTTGTTCTTTCGTTATTGATGGTTCTGGCTATGGCAACGCCCTTGACTTGCTTTAGACTAGCGTCTGTGGAGCATTGAGGGGGGCATAGTTGTAAAACTTTCTGGGGGAGAACTTCGTGCCTTTTTATCGGGGCTCCTTTGATGACGAGCTCGAGGGGGAGTTCATGAGCATGGCCGAACTTCAGAGTCTACGTCAATCAGAGATAAGATCTTTTTTGAGCTTCAGAGTCTACGTCAATCAGAGATAAGATCTTCAACCTCGGCTAGAGATAAGATTTCTTCCGAGCTTCAGAGTCTACGTCAATAGGAGATAAGATCTCCTTCAACCTTGATCAGAGATAAGAAGATCTCCTTTAACCTCGGTCAGAGATAAGATCTCTCCCGAGCTTCAGAGTCTATGGCAATAGGAGATAAGATATCCTTCAACCTCGGCTAGAGATAAGATCTCTCTCGAGCTTCAGAGTCTACATCAATAAGAGATAAGATCTCCTCCAACCTCGATCAGAGATAAGATCTCTTTCGAGCTTCAGAGTCTACGTCAATCGGAGATAAGATTTTCTTCATCCTCGACTGCTGGAGATAAGATCTCCCCCGAGCCTTAGAGCTTACCTCAACAGAAGATAAGATCTCCTTCAACCTCGACTGTCGGAGGTAAGATCTCTTTCGAGCTTCAAAGTCTACGTCAAAAGGAGAGAAGATCTCCTTCAATCTCGGCTGGAGATAAGATCTTCCCCGAGCTTCAACATCTACGTCAAAAGGAGAGAAGATCTCCTTCAATCTCGGTTGGAGATAAGATCTTCCCTGAGCTTCAACATCTACGTCAATAGAAGAAAAGATCTCCTTCAATCTTGGCTGGAGATAAGATCTCTTCCGAGCTTCAACTATAACTTCAACCTCAGCTGGAGGTAAGATCTCTTCCGAGCTTTAACTTCAACTTCAATCTCGGTTGAAGATAAGATCTTCTTCAACCTCAGCTAGAGATAAGATCTCCCCCTAGCTTCGACTTTAACGTTAACTACGGCTGGAGATAAGATCTCTCCCGAGCTTCAAAGCCTACGTCAATATGAGGGAAGATCTCATTCAATCTTAGCTGGAGATGAGATCTTCCATAAGCTTCAACCGCAACGTCAACAAAAGATAAGATTTTCTTGAACCTCGACTGGAGACGGAATCCCTCCGAACCTCAAATTCAACCGAGCTTCTCAGTGGCCAAGCCTCAGTCGAACTCCCCCAACGATCGAATTCTTGCTGAACGCTCCAAAAATCGAACTCCTCCCAGACTTCTCCTTCGGCTGAGCTTCTTCAGGAGCTGGACTCCTCCCAGACATCTCCTTCCATCAGGCCTCGAGCGGCTCGCTGCCAAACAGCTGCAACTGTCACCATCAATCAAGCTCCGCCTATAAAAAGGGACCCTCCAGATACGTTTTCTAAAAGCTCTGAGCTCTCTTCTTCTTTTCAAAACTCTGCCGAATTTTTGCCTAAGCACTTCATTTCTGTTGGTCAGAAGGGCTGATTTGATTGTCGGAGGATCCTATCGGAACCACCACCATCGACTCCGGACGGAATTTTATTTTGTAGGTAACGAGCGGCAATCTCATCCTTCTTCACTCTAACTCATTCTGGTGTCAACTAGATTCTTATTATATAATATTTATTATGTGCTCTTTTAATTAAGGAGTATTCCAGCAGGATAATCTGCCATATATAAGGTACCTTTTTAAATAAAAAAAAAATCTGCCATGAGATAGCCTAATCGGAATAAGCATAGGGGAAGGCCAAATGGCCGGTTCCTGTACCGCTCAGCATCGGGATTCCGAGACCTTAAAAAAAACGCTGGCTATCTGTGCGCGCGCGCACGGTCTTACGGTCAGAAAAACGTGGGGTGGGCCGGGAAAGATTCTGGGTCCGTCGGTGTTTTTATATTTCTTTATATATATATTTTTGTTTTTTCTCCCTTTCATATTTAATAATGTAGTCTATAACACGGGAGGGACATCATCTAGTGGTGGATGCAAGTGGTGCAAGAAATTTTGGCGGACGAAGGTTGGCGGAAACTCCCAGGGAGAGAAGGAGAGGGTTCACACCATCACCCTTCCATAGTTCTTCTTGAGGGAAGTCACCCATCATTAGTTGTCGCCTTCCTTTTTGTGACTTTGGACTAGCAATGGGGCACGGCGAGTCCAATATAGTGGCACAAAACGGCTGGTGTCTTTTTGAAAAAAAATATGCATATCAAGAGTGGAGGGTCCATCCAAATCCTTGGATTGTGGTTACTTACCTTGATGGTCAACGCAAATTCTCGGTCAACCTCTCCAACTCATACTCTACAGCACCGCCCTATTGGCTAATGCTGACGAGGGAGGACACCCCCCGTGTTATGATTGGAGATTGGGTTGAAAGAAGAAGGCCGTGTATTTCGTTAGTTGAAGGCAATTTAAAGCACACCATTTGGTATGAAAATTTTAGCAGTATCAAGTGCCCTTTCACTTGTCGTGCAGGGACAAATAGGACACCTTAACCAAAAGCAAAAGAAATCGGCGGATAATCCATAACCAATGAGAAAAGGACAGAGATTGTACCTCGCACTCGCACCTAAACCATTAGTCATCCCGTGGATATTAAGCTTTCGAGATCCATAAATAAATTAATGAAAAGAGGACCATATATATATATATATATATATATATATATATTAGATGTTCCAAAAACGTTCTCCCTCAGGTTCAAGCAAGTCTTGCTCCTGTGTGCTAAGCATAAATTAATACGTCGGCTGTAGGACTGAAAACATGCCTTCATATTTGACAACAAGCCTTGGGTCATCTAAAGTGAATCGAGGACACAAGATTGTCTTCTGATACTTTATAAAAATTTAAAATTATTATGAGTATGAACAAGGTCAAATTCAAGGCCAACAGTACTTGAGTTCATTAGTTTACATCCTTCCCCTCCGCACAAGCACTAGGTAAAGGTAAAGGTTTCAAGTTCATATTTGAAGATTGGTGAAGTTTATTTCTCATGTATATATACCTCGTACATGCAGAACCAATATTAAATTGCACATCGATCCCACATGCACTAAATGGGTACAGACACTCACATTGATTAACTAGCCTTTTCCCCTGTTTGTAACAAGAGAGGATCTAATTATGGTTGATCCACCCTAAAATTGATTAATCCTCCATGGATTTCTTCTACTAGCGAGAGCTCTTCAAGAATTTTTAACGAAAAAAAAAAGGAGCTCTTCAAGAATCCATGTTCAATTCCAGCTAGCCAAAGAGGGGGGTTTGCTCATGACTAGCCTTGAATTTAGGTAGAGACTGGTGCAACATTTAAGGTTTTTGTAGATTTTAAGAGTGCCTAAATAAAAAAAGTGGAAAAAACTATTAGGTCTATGATTGTTAGAATTATCTCGAATCGAATCGGACGGACGGTTCAGAACATACCGAATCGGATCGACGGAGAAAAAAAATAATTCTGATGGAAAAAATGGCAAACACCGGTACGAAAGAAAAAAAAAAGAAAAACAAAGATGGAGTAAGAAGAAGAGGGAGAGGCTGACAGAAGCTGGCGGTAGCCTTCTAGGGCTGTTAGAGGATGGTAGAAGCTATCGTAGCTCGTTTCGCTCGTTGGGGCTACTACAACGAGCCAGAAAGACAGAGAGAAAGGAAAGAAAAATGGAAGGACGGGACATCGAAGAAGTTGTCGGAGGGCTCTGGATGGTCACCATGGCCATCAAATGGCGGAAGCGGAGTGGGCAGAGTTGCAAAAGTGGTGGACATCAGCCATTTTTTAAAGAAAAATACGAACAATGAAGCCGGCACTTGATTTGCTAATTTCACTGTTTTAGATATTTTTTTAAAAAAATAAAAATAATAAAGTTGGTACTCGATTTGCCAACTTTATTATTTTAATTTTTTTAAAAAAATCTTAAAAATAATGAAGCCGATAAATTCATTGTTGGCTTCATTATTATCGAACTTTTTTAACAAAATCTATGAAATAGGAATGATCTGTTTCATGCCACAGAGCCGCAGGCAGCGTTTACGCCACTTGACAGCCACGATGGTTAGTTGGAGGCCATCCGGCAATCTTTTTCAGATATTTTTTTTCTTTTTTTTTTTCTTTTTTTTTTTCCTCCATGTCGGTTCAATCCGGTATGAAATCACTGCAACTAAAAATCTTAATCAGGTTGATGCAAGAAACTATATTATTCCTTTGCACTCAATGGACTGTTTGAGGAGCAACAGTAAAATTCCACAGCAGCAGCAGCAGAAATTTTAAGTATTATTATAAGACTTAATTGAATATTGGATGAAACTATAGTCTGCTGCTGGTGAATATCTGCATATATTAACTGCATTAGTTTCTCTTATTTGCCAAAAGAATTCTGATCTGTTTATCGCCCACTTTCCTCGGAGCATCCCCTTGGAAGGGGTCCAAGGTTCAAAACAAAAGCTTCATCGTATTCCTTAAACATAAAATAAATATTGATTTCGCTTATATAACGTCTATGATATATTTAATTAATATAACGTAATAATCTAGATAAAAGACTATTATAGTTGGCTCTACAATCGCAATAGTCTAATGTTGATTTCTATTGAGGTCATTTCTTTTGAGGGCGACTTACATAGGTGGTCTGCCAAAGCCTTTTATTGGAGATCTATCTGGCATGATAATTTCTGGTTCTCATCCCTTTTGGCACAAGGCAAATCTTGGAACTTTCCGACGTTTAGATTTTGGCACCAGCACAGAAGTGAAAGGTTACTTTCAGGCTAGGTTTGTCAGAATCCACCTTCCACATTTTGGAAAAGTTGGATCCTCCCACACCATTCGCTTGTACTCGCCGGCGTTCATCACCTGTTTCACACTAACCACATTTTTTAGGGCGTCATGGCATATCTTCTTTCTAGCCTTTAAAATTTCATGTCAATAGTTGAGTAATAACATAAAAAATAACATGAATTTCTATCTTTTATATTGACTCTATATGTTAGGTGATATGGCATATAATCAACCTGTCCATCATGGTTGGATACGTGATGAGCAATTTCAAATACATTTAAATTTCAAATAAAGGACCAAATCAAGAAAGAAGATTATGGTTGATTTAAATCTAAGTAAGTAAAGAGGTTATGGCAATCATTTCCGCTTCCAAATCGTAATGGATATATGTTCTTGTGCCTATATAAACAAGATCAAGGATAAGCTCCAAATAAAAAAAACTTTCATAGCTCAAAAATTTTATAGTGAGAAGCTATCAACCCCTTATCCATCACTCGATTTTTCTTTCTTTTTTGCAGATCCATAGGCTTATAAGAAGATCGATCTGAGAAGGCCAATCTGAAAAAACTGACTTGAGAAGATCGAAGTAGAAAGACTATTTTGAGAAGACTAACCTAAGAAGGCCCACTTAAGAATACCAATCTAAAAAGATTAAGGTGAAAAGATCGATCTAAGAAGGCTAATGTGAAAAGACCGACCTAAAAAAATGAACTTAAAAAGATCAATCTAAGAAGGCTAAAGTAGAAAGACCGATATGAGAAAGATAACGTAAGAAGACCATCTTGAGAAGGCTGAAGTAGAAAGACTGATCTGAGAAGAACGATCTAAAAAGATTAAGATGAAATGACTAAACTGAAAAGACCAATCCGATAAAACTAAGATGATTCGACTAATCTGAGAAGATCGATCTAAGAAGATCAAGATAAAAAGATCAATATGAAAAAGCTGACCACCCAAAGATCGATCCTAAGGCCAATCCAAGAAGGCCAAAGTGAAAAGTTCAAGATAAAGAGTGATCAAAATAGGATAATATGTTAATACTATAATTCTAGATCTCTATTATATTTTTTTCTTTCTCGTTGTTCTTCCAAAATTCAATCTAATTTAGGAATCGGAGGGCTCAGATGAAGCTAATCCAATGAGCTTTTTCTTTTCTGTTTATTCATAAATCAATCTCTCCTTAGATCGATTAGCGCCATCACAATTGAATTGGATTTTGGCGGCAACATTAAGTATCCAGTACTTGCTAGTTTGATGGAAGATGTATGTTCAAAGAGTTTTCGAGCAAGGATCGGAGTGTATCTTTCATATATTCATCTTTTTTCGCATGAATCTACTTGGATCATCGATTGCTCGCTTTGAGAGCCATGCTGATAGAGGAATAATGGAGTTCAAAGTGCTTTGATATTTATGCGGTAGGTGATCCCTAACAGTGGTTTCATGCGAGATAAGATTAATCCTTCTTTCACTCAAAACATGTGACCTAGTCCTTTCCAAGCAACCCACTTAAAGCGTGTAAATAAAACATACCTTTGTGTAATGTTACATGCAGTACTAATTTGTTCTGTATCAAAAAAATAAATAAAATGCAATCTAATAATAAATTAAGAAGAGAGTTTCAATATATTTTACAGTAAATTACACTAACCTCTATCAAGATTTGGGGGTAATTATAGATCCCACCCAATGTTTTACTAAACTGTTAAAGCAGGTCATGACATCATTTCATATTTTGGGCATATATTTTTTTATCTTGGGACTTCAATTTCTCTTTAATAACAAAAATACAGCAGATAAAGCAAATACAAAAAAGAAATCAAAAGTTTGTTTTTGTTCTTCAAAGATCATAATCTACTCAAGACAGGCTAGCGATGTCAGTACTTGAAGTGCTGCACCTTGTTGTTACTAACAAATTTCAACATCACTCATGGTATTGTTGTTGACTTCTTTATGTCAATATAAATAATGCTATAACAATGCTGAGATCTTCGTAAATTTTCACATACAAATTTTATATTTTGGAGATAATAAAATATATATTTACAAAATGTTGGTTGTGAATCTATAATTTGCTCAAATCTTGATGGAGGTCAGTATAATTTATTTTTTTTACTTGCTGAATTCTGGGAGATAAGAAATTTAAACGAAGCCTCAGGCAAAAGCAGCACGGCCTCCAGCGTTCCATTTTACTTCACAAAATCCAAAAAAGAATGCATGGTAAAATCTTCCATCTAATCTGAAATTAAAATAAATTCAACAGGTGAAGCTTGTGAATAAAAATAGGAGGAAAAGGAAATCCAAAACATGTGCCAACTGCCACGCCAATCAAGAAAAGTTACCGATTTTTTTTGAAAAAAAAAAAAAAACGTGTCGATCGACGTGGATACGGTGTGTCTAAATAATCACGTTCACGCGCACGCGAGAGAGTTTTTTTTTTTTTTTTTTTGTAAAAAGAGAGATTCTTTTATTGGTTGTAGAGCTCGGCATTAAAATGGATTACAAAAAAAATTTCGAAACCCTACTCCTATTTCTATACACGATGTCAGGCACCAAGAATAGCTGAATTTAAGACGTTCACGTAACATTTCGTACGATCAAAAGCATTCTTTTTGATAACCCTGAAATGAAAAATAACTTTAATTATATCCGCACAGCTTGGAATAAAATTTGAAAGTTGGCCACAGGCAAATTAGTCCATACAATATGGTACAAAAAGTCAGACAAATATTTTTTTAAAATATTATATTGTTGTATGATGAGTTCATATAATAAACACAACGAAATCTAATCAGGATCCATTTGTCCTATCGAAGACAGGGATTCAGATCAAATATTCCCTAAATATATATATAATATTTTTCTGAAGTAGATGGCCGTTGTGGATGCTGTGATCCATTTGCCTAGTGCAAAGTCTATCGTCCTTTTCTTGGTGGGACCTTAGGATACATGTTTTTTAATATCCATCATCAACATACGCATTTAGGTACATAATAACCAAATGCTAGTCTAGTTGGCCTCCTCAAATATTTCTGTCATACAGATAAGTTGTAAAGGTTAGGGCTTGGGTGGTATTATTAATATTTTTCATCTTTTTTATTTTCTTAATTAAATAAAATATTATATAAAAATTGATGTTGAGGATAACATTTGCACCAGGCTTGTGCCGCTTCTTATTTTTATTTTTAATTTTTTAAAATAATAAATATTTTCTATAAAAAAATTTAAAATGTTTACAAACACTTTAAATTGAAAGAATTTCATTATACTTGCTAGTTTAGTCTGATCCTTTTTTTTTTTTGATTTTTTTTAAAAAAAAGGTAAACAAAAATAATACCAAACCAACTTTTTATTTAGAAGCAGTCGTCACAGCAACAAGCAATTCTCTTAAATGGAAATACACTAAACCAGCTCGGGCAATGACTATGCAATTGCTCCTCCATTTTTCTTCTATTTTGCATTGTTAAGAATAAACTATTAGAAATTCATGGAAGTCAGAAGAGGATAAGCACTTTAGGGCAAAGAATATAATTACAATCAAATTCTATTGGTCTTGCCTTTTCTTTTGAGCCCATGGGTTGCTAGATGCTTGCTAACCTAATCTTATTTATGGGTCTTCAAGCACCATATTAATAAGTCCAGATGATTATTTGGAGAATCATCTGCATCATAATATTTCTATTCCAAAAATATTGTTATTTTTTGATGGTATTCCTATGTAAGTTGAGCCTGATGGTATCAAAAATAAAGTTGGATAGCTGATATATTAATTATATGATAAGTTATATATACTTCTATTTTCTTTTATTAAATAAAATAGTCATACAAATCTAGTATGAATATATCCTAATAAATCAAAAGAATAAAATATACTTCTATTTTTAGAGCAGGCAATGCTATAACTATGTATTTGACCTCTATCTACAAAATAGTGCTCCATATCTATATAAAAACAGTGAGTCTTCTAACTATCAAATAGTCTACTAAAATTTTTGAATAATTAATTATTTCAAATTAGTCTAATCCGCAATGTGTGTATACCAATATTTGCTATTCTCGTATCAGGCCACCCATTTTTAGTAGAAAATTATGTGGCAAACCATGGTAGACCTGAAAAATGAAAAATGAAACTATTTAGGAAGTTGAGAGACCTTATTTTGTCCAACTCCATGGAATGTATTTAGTCCAGGTTAACATAATTTTTTGTTTTATCTAAAAAAAAAAAATGAGAGCATATATGCATAAATTTTTTGCTGTTTTGAAACTAAATTCAATCTTTGTTAATTACTTAGTTTGCCGTACCAGAATTATTTATGTATCTTCCAATCACCCCTGCAACAAAGCAATGCAATTCCAATCATGAAGTCTTCCATCATTGTGGACCAAAGAAAAAGGACCACCACCAAGCAAAAATGACTCGAGATTATGCCATTGCTCTTAGAATGAACCGCACCCAAAAGCAATGCACCATCACCGCTCACCAGAAAGTGGTTTGCGTCTCCTACCTTGCACCGGGACCAATGATGACTGCCGTTTGCCATTTGCTCCTCGTGCCATGCACGGTTCTCTTGGCGCAAAATGCTCACGAATTCTAAGGAAGAGATGGGACTGTCCGTGCCCGTCACGTTTGTTGGTGGCGTGTACCTTTTTTCTTTTTTATTTTTTTGGCCCCCGGGGGTGGGGATTAATGCACCATACATTTTTAAATAAATCGGAGTAGCAGACTACATAATTTAAAATAAATAAATAATCATTTTTTTTCATAATTGAGATGGATTGCACCGATCTTAAAAGTAAAATGAAGATCTTCGGCTTCGATCTTATTTAGCCTGATAGATTTATGCAGATTTATTTGGGATTTGTTTGCCGATCAAACTAAATCTTCGAAGCATGATGCCAGCTCCCTATTGTCCTATTTCAAGAGCAAACCTTCCTTTGGATATGTCTGTAAGTAGAATACACTACTTGTACCTAAAAAAAAAAAAAGAAATCTCAGAATACCCCATATTTTGGGTAATGATTATGCTGGAGTGGCTGAGGAGAAACGAAGTGCTCAAGCTCAGCACAATAACAGGATGCTTCACGTCTTTCAATTATCGTATGTTCCAAGCACGAGTTATATGTTAACGTCCACGTAACTTGTAAACGTGCTGAGCTTAAATTGCTCACAAGCGAAAGGTTGGATGCAACTCTAGAATTGGCTAATTGACATAGATGCAGAGATTCAGATTTAGCCGAGTCATATATATGACAGGATTGTTCAAGCTTAGTTTGAGCTTGAGCTGAGATTAGCTATAAATATTTATACTTCATTGGCTAGTAATCTGAGGCAGCAGATCCTGCATAGGCCAATATGTGAGAAATTCCTAGAGCATGGGCTGTCGAAGATTTTGACAGGCAAAAAAAAGTTAAGACCAAGTTCTCCATGGGTTGGATGGAAGTCCTTTTGTCCTCTGATGGAAAACGTTGCATGGAAGTCAGAGTTACATTTTTTGTCAAAATTGGCATGTTTGTGTCTATTACCGCATGCATCAAATGGATGCTTACTTTGGGTGTAATGTTATTAAAAAAATGCTTGGAAACTAAATAGTTTATTTCCTTTATGCAATGGTATTTGTCCCATGACGCCGTTACCTAGGCTAAGCTGACACCATAGGATGCGTTAGGTGGTTCACCTAGTGAAAAAAAAATAGCATGTTTGGTTGCAAGTAATTGGGAATTCAGAATTTTGATTCTAGGGCAGGTTGAAGTAATTAAGGCTGAAATAATAATCCACTTGGGCGTTGAGACCTAATATTTTTATGAAGCTATTCACGTTCAAGCGGTCAATAAAATCCTTTACGGTAAACCTGCACGCGTCCAACTAATAGAATATAACGATAATTACAGCAGTGACCGCACGGTCAGCGAGATTCCAGTGACCTGCACCGTACACCCCAAAGTCCATGTAAAGAATTCTTCAGCACCAAACACCCAAAAGTCTATAAAGGGCTTTTTCTTCCTTCCGGCAAGCTGGATGAGCCGTAATCTAACATGAATACGTATGATAAGATCATAATATAAAATATCACGGAAGAAAGATGGCACGATTTGATAACCGATATCAAAATGCTCTATCATAAAAGAAGCAATCTTATTACTTGTTAGTCGTATGAACAAGATTTATTATTCTAATATTGGATTTTATATTGATACTATTTTATATATGCAGTACGGAGTATAAGATTTATTATTATTTGTGTCGATCGTTACAGTAAATGTTATTTATGGTAGATATGACAAACTTGAATGATGATACCATCCTTACAAACTGCCAAATATTCTGAAGTAAAGTATATATATATATATATTTGTTATTTCAGACTATTTGTGAATCCGATCACTGTAAAAGGTTCTTCTTTGTCAACCCTCAGCATCACATTTGAATTCGTTAGAACGGTTGATCAATAATATAAAGCAGTAAAGCCCGCGTGTGAACATCATCCTTCTCTGCATGATGCGAAGGATGGTACATTCCCATGTTCGAACACGAACCATGTGCTTGCTATTATTACCTACTCTTTGAGAGAAGTAAGAGGTGGTGGGTTTTTCTTTTTTCTTTTTTTGAGAAGCAGGTGTGGTTTCTTATCATTTCAGCCGTTCTGATGGACCGTGAATACCGGGATGCATCGAGATTTTAATACATGTCAACCGATATGAGTGGTCAGGAAGAAAAAATAAAAAATCATAGAACATTGTAAAAGGATTGCCGCTTAACATTGGATCAAAGAAGACCAGAGAAATACGATATTGTTTATGTCAGCTTAAATTATATCATAGACTAGCTAACCACCTCTCCTACCTCCCCTCCCCCAAACCCTTTTATTTAAGCCAGCATGTCACTACAAAGGGAGATCGACTTGAAACAAAGACTTAACTTCGACAAAGCCTCTTCATGGTATTTTTGCTCTTTCTTTTTTCTATATCCAATTTTGATCTACTCTTTCTCAAGAATCTTTGACAGATCAACAACTTCTAACTGCTTTTTAGATAATCTATTATCTTACAGTCTTGGTCTTTGTATCGAGTATTAGTTTTCAATGATTTCCACCAAACTTTGTAGACTTTTCGGTCCCACTTTCTCTTCGGCATTCACTTCCTAATGCTCCCGTCCCGTCCAACCTCCCCTGCTTTCCAAAGAATTAGAAGCGAAGTAGCTGTTGTAATGGATGCTTACGACACGCCCAAGGCTGACGATCGTTGGTATAAAAGGACATATGCAAATGCAAATAGACCAAGTGAAATTTTAAAAACAGTTAACATGCTCTAATTAAATTTCCTTCAACGGTAAAAACTTGTAATCAAGCAGTTGAGAGGCTAGCCAATGATGCAAGAAGGGAACTAGCATACCATGGTTCTATCCAAAATAAATCTAATTGAGAATCCATCTCTTCCTCCTCCTCGTCCTCCTCTTCTTCTTCTTCTTGTTTTTTTTTTTTTTTTTTTTTTTAGCTTAGATCTTATTCCGACTCTATGACCGTCTATATTCTTATTTACTCAATCCAAATTCAAAAGTTGGGTCGGATTGAAGATTGTCCCCCTCCATTACCTTTCCATGCAGACATAGGGCAACCAAGCTTTAGCCAGTCCACGGCCTTATTTAAAATAATCTTAACAGCCTTACACCATGTAAGACCAAGGCAGTCTGATTAAACCTTGCATCAAGTACCAAATCAAATTGCCATTGTTGAACCCAGCACTAAATCTAACTCTCAAGCAACCATGCATTAACTAACCATTCATTTTGGAAAACCAAGGACACTCCAAACAACCTGCCAACTTATTAATTGTTGTTTATAATCGGGTATGGTTATTTTGAATAGCTATGAGAACCCTATAGAAATAAAAATCAACAATAAATTAATAACACCATCGACCATATACAACAGTCTATCCTATGGTCCCGTTTGATGTAACATAAACATGATTGAAGGTTTTCCACTGGAGATTAACTTGTGACCGACCATTTTTCCTCAGTGTACGACACATAAAGACTGCTTCGGCCCACATTTACGGCCACCCATTTGACTGGTCTTCCATCCACGCGAGATAACTCCAGTCCTCAGAACACATGTTGTGGACTGGCTACAAATGTTAGAATCAAGTCAAATTATAGGGGAAAACAATGTCACTATCATAGCAAGATTAGAAGAAGACCACCATATTTTTTCTTTTTTAATAGAATACTTATAGATCACGTAACTTAATGCTGACAAGTTGAATGGTTTAATGACTAGCTGGTCATCTCTCTCCTCCTTGCTCCAGAGATAACGAGGAAAACTGCTGATAAGAAGCCTTGTTCTTCGCCAAAACCCATAAGAAACTTTTTCTTCGCCGAAACCCACACCGTTCTTTTACTTTTCAGGTACATCATTATATTAATCTTTTTTTTTAAAAAAAAATATTATTTTTAAAAATTTAATTCTTAAAATATTATTTTTTAAAATATATTTGTGAAACTATTCTAATTACGATGAGAACATGCGATTTTAAATTGAAACAGTATTTTATAGGAAAAATAAAAAATAAAATAAAATCGTAGGTGGAAAATGAAATTTCAGATAAAATCGTATTTTCAACCTGCGTTTTCTCTGTTTATTTTTTTTCACCCGCGCATCGTGCGGCTGATTTTTTTTTTTTTCGGTCCACGAGCGGTCGAGGGTGCGGGAGGCGGAGCATGGGGGACATGTCGGCGGAGCACGGAGGGTGCGGACAGAGGGCGCCGATGGAGCATGAAGGATGCGGATGGGAGGGGGTGCGCGGCGAAGGATGGAGGGGGCGCTGAATGGAGCTTTTTTTTTCTTCGTTCGCCAAGGCCGAGGAGGGAAGGAGGGGACGGCGACGGCGGTAGACGATGGAGGGGATGGCGGCGGACGACAGACGAGATGGCGGTAGAGATGGAGGGGGT
Source organism: Cocos nucifera (assembly GCA_006176705.1). Lineage (NCBI taxonomy): Eukaryota > Viridiplantae > Streptophyta > Magnoliopsida > Arecales > Arecaceae > Cocos > Cocos nucifera. The sequence goes on along the minus strand of QRFJ01000141.1, from coordinate 1,335,631 downwards.
GTCGCTTGGAGCTGCAGGGTGCGGGCTTCGTCGGTGCCCGAGGGGAGGAAAGGGGTGGTCGGCGGCGGCAATGCCAGGGGGCTGGAGTGGGGGTGGTGGGAGGGGAGGGTGGCGGCGGCTGCACCGCGGGGGATGGAGGGATCGCAGGGGCGGGGGGGTGCTGTGGGAGCAAGAGAAGGAAAAGGGAAAGAATGAAAAGAAAAATATATATATTTTTTTAAAATTAAAAATACTATTTATATAATATATATATTTTTTAAAAAAATATTTTTTTAAAAAATAATAATAAAATATTATTTTTTAAAAAATTATTTTTAAAAATTATTTTTTTATAATAAAAAATTATTATTATTTTAATCTATATTATTATTTTAGAAACTTCACTTATGGAATCTAAAATTAATAATAAAATATTATTTTAATAATATATTTTATTTCAAAAAATAAAAAAAATATGTTATTATTAATAATGATAAAATTATTATTATTTTAATCTATATTATTATTTTTGTAACTCCACTTGTTGAATCAATTTAAAATTTTTTAAGTATTTTATTAAAAAAATATTTTTATTAATAATTTAAAAATACTATTATTATAATAATATAAAATGTTTAAATTTAATATGTTATAATAATAATAAAGATATAATAATATATTATTATAATAATAAAATTTTAATAATTTTATATTATTATTTTATTTTTAAAAAAAAATATTATTTTTATTAATAATAATGATGGGGATGGTAGATACGGCAGCATGGCCTGGATGATGATGGATTTGGGTGCGATGTAGATGATGGTGGGGCAGGATCTTGGCATGGATAACATCTATTAATATATTATTATTAATGATATAATAAATAATATATTTTTATTAAAAATATAATATTATTAATAAAAATAATATCTTTAAAAAAATAAAAATAAATAACATATTTATTAATAAAAATAAATAATATATTTTTATTATTTTTTGAAATAAAATTTATTATTAAAATAATATTTTATTATTAATTTTTTAAAATAAAAATTTTAAAAATAATTTGTTATTATGCATATAGTATTTTTAAATTATTAATAAAAATATTATTTTTAAAAAAATACTTAAAAAATTCTAGATTGATTCCATAAGTGAAGTTACTAAAATAATAATATAGATTAAAATAATAATATTTTTTGTTATGAAAAAATAATTTTTAAAAATAATATTTTATTACTAATTTTTTAAAAAATATATTTTTAAAAAATAATATATTATTATATAAATAGTATTTTTGATTTTTAAAAAAGTAATTTTTTTTTCTTTTTTTTATTCTTCTCCTTTCCTTTTTCTTGCTCCTGCAGCACCCCCCACCCTCCCCTCCCTGCCCCCCCAACCCCCTGGCGTCGCCGCCACCGCCCTCCCCTCTCCCCTCGGGCGCCCCAGCCCCTCGGCATCGTCGCTGTCGCCCTCCCTCCCCTCCCCCTCAAGCGTCGGCGAAGTCTACACCCTGCGGCTCCGAGCGACCATCCCCTCCATCCTCCATCATCGTCCCTTCGTCATCTGCCCCGCGTCGTCGTCCCCTCTCCTTCCCTCCCTCGGCCCCAACGAATGAAGGAAAAAAAACTCCATTCGGCACCCCCCTCCATCCTTCGCCGTGCACCCCTCCATCCGCGCCCTCCATGCTTCATCGGTGCACCCCCCATCCGCATCCTCCGTGCTCCATCAGGGCACCCCCCATGCTACGCCGCCCTCCTTGACCCTCGATTGCTTGTGGACAGAGCAAATCGGAAAAAAAATAGCCACGCAATGCACGTAGAAAAAAAATAGAGAGAGAAAATGTAGGTTGAAAATGCGATTCCATCTGAAATCACATTTTCTATTTATAAATTTATTTTTTATTTTATTTTTTCTATGAAATACCATCTCAGTTTAAAATCGCATATTAAACATGCAATTTTAAGTCTAGAATCGCATGTTCAACTTGCGAGTTCACCACATCACCGCCACCTCACCGGATAGTTTCAAAAATACATTTAAAAAGATAGTATTTTTGAAATTAAATTTTTAAAAAATAATATTTTTAAAAAAACCCATTAGATCACCATCAATTTCCAAATAATCAATACCTATGAGCCACAAGATGGTGTATTCCTCAAGGCATGCGATCTAAGATTGGTACAAGGATAGAAAAAATGTGTATGGAGCAAAAAAAAAATCTCTACTTTATTTAATTATTTATTTATTTTGATAGGAAATATCTCTATCTTTTCTATTAGACAACTTTTTTAAGAAATAAAATAAAAATCCTTTTCAGCATAGACCACGAATTAGTTCATAATTGATATCACGCTTGAAACCCAGCATCCAAGTTGGATACATAATGGCCGTATACTCTCTAGGGCGATCCCTAAAGAACATACAAGGCCTAAATAATAAGTCTACAAGAACACCAAAAAATTATAAAATTTTAATCATATTTATTAAATCAAATAAATTTATCTTTATTCATAAAAATAAAATATTTGTTGGGCATCAAAAAATAACTAATTAACTAAGGACTTCATCGCTCGAACTCCACATTCAATCCGACCGAAGTTAAGCATCCTACAAATCTAGAAAAGAAGAGAAAGAAGGCTTGTGAGTTTTACAGTCTAATAAGAATTCCTCACACTCATACCAGCATGAGTATGAAATATCTTTTAACAAATATATATAATTAATAAAAAAATAATCAGATTTATACATCATCAACATGATAATTGAATAATATCATCGTATTCAATTCTATTAAAAACATCACATATCACCGATTAATAATTCTAATCAACATTAATTTAATAAAATTACTTATTATTTACTAATTAACATAATTCTAAACATTATTATTCCGACACTAGACTAAACCCGCTCACGCTTCAGCCCATGGGAGGCCACCACATTTTCATTCGTGGCCAGTAATCATATCTCAACTTGTAGCTGACATCACAATATATACTGTATTTCATACGTACCGACTAGTCCGAATATCCATCAATTAAATATGATTCATCATCTTGATTTGACTTTAGTACTGAACTTAATCACAACCATACTCCAGCCCATGGCAGACCAAGATATATGCCACATTTCATACATGATCGATTAGTCCACATGCTCTTCTTTTTCATGGTTTATGTTATCTTTCCAACGTTGGACCAATTACAACTATGCTTCAACCCATGATAGGCCAAACACATGCTGCACCCCAATCCAAGACTGATCCCAGCATACACACCACATTTCTTGCATGGTCGAATAGTCCAAATATCGCTCATACCCCATCCATACTATTAAAATCATAATCTGATTTTTGGCATAGATTAGTCACAGTCATGCTCTAGCCCATGGCAGGCCAAGCCACTTCCTAATCCAAGACTGATCCAACATATACACCATATTTCTTGCATGACTGGCTAACCTGGATGCCGTCCATCCCATCAATTATATTAAATCATGTTCTCCTTAGAAATTATTAAGTATCAATTAATCATAATTTAAGTAATAATAATTCAACAGTGTATTATATCTATGCCGATAAATATAGAATATACATCGATCATAAATTAATTTTCATTAACATGTAGATGATCATATTGAAGAATCCTTGCACTGATGATTGATTTAAATACAGTAATCGATGAACTTTTTGATTTATGAACTCGAAAGCAAGGTGTTCTGCTTGATACCTTATGCAGACAATTGCACATTTACATGATTAGGGTCAACATAAAAATTATATATGGAGAAATTATGGATAAATGGATCTAACACTACAGATTCAAGATTCCTTCCAAGGCTAGCTAGTCAATCCAAATTTTTTTAGATGCCTAAATTCTTCATGATCCATACAATTTCTAGAGAGAGAAAATTTTTAAAGAGAGAAAATAGAGAGAGGCTGAGGGAGGAGAGAGAGAAGAGAGAGAAAAGGCTCTCTCTTTTTTCTATCTTTTCTCTTTTTTTCTTTTTTTTTTATTTTTGGTTTCTTGGAAAAACATAGGTAACTAAGCCTCCTTCTTACAGATGATCGTGACCCACGGCCAGCGATCCCCCTCCCAATAGTGGTGGTGACCTCTCCAACCCTAACTCCAACAAGTCTGATGACAAGTTGACTTCTGGCCACCTAAGCACGGTCTACATCCAACATAGCAGCCGATTGGATGGAAGAAGAAAGAAAAGACATAGGATGCCTTGTTCCTACCCAAATCCGGCACCTCACCAGCCAAAACCCAACAACTACTACTCCCTTAAGGACCTAAAAAAAAAAGATGTAGGCTTTATCGTGACTCCGGCAAAGTTGCACAGCCGATTTGTTGGAAAAATCCCTAAGACTCTCCATGGAAAAAATCAAAGAAAAGCCTGATTTTTCTTGCTGGTGATGGGAGGGGTTTGAGGCGGGGAAAGAGGAGGGCTCCTTTTATAGACTATGGATCCTAGGGTTTGATGGCCCTAGGATCCTTCTCCTAGTCGAAAATGGAGATAAGGAGTCTTTCATCCCTTGCCTCACGCGCACAGTGCATAAGGTTTCTTTTTTTCTTGCTTTGAGATTAGTGCTTGGGTTTAGGATTTAGAAAAAAAAAATTAACTGGGTTATTACATTCTTCCTCTTTAAAATAATTTCATCATCGAAATTAGTATACCTAAAGTTTCAAAGAATCAAGGACACAACTCCTTTATTCACCTTCAAGCTTCCACTCAGTGTTCTCTTTCTACATGATTATGCCATTAAGTTGCTAATATAGAAAAATCTAGTTCCTCCAATCTTTGATCTCTTCCTAATATCTTTTACATCAGGTACTCCCCATAGATCAAATTCATATAAAAAAATTTAATAAATTTCTAAATTTCATCATGTACTTAGTCCAATATATCTTATCAATTTCAACACATAAATAATTATGCATATTAAATAAATTTAGCAATAATAACACCATTCATCTTGCTTGAGATCTCACATGGGCCTACATACCTGTCACCATTAAGATGGAAACTTTATCACCCTCTTGAATAAGTGCATAGACCCATCTCTAGGTCTGAGGCTTCTGCTATGTATCCCGAGATACTTTATTTGCTAAAAATTCTTGTTGCATTTGGTATTCCTTCCTATTAGAGCAAACAGTTGCTTTATGGCCCTGTTAACCACATATGAAACAACTACCACTGAATTGCTTACACTTTCCTAGATAATGAGATCCACCACATCGGTAACACTTAATACTATCTTGAAATTATTCTTTGCCTTCCACAGCATAACTCAATATCTTGGACTACATATAAAGTAACTACCACTGAATTGCTTGCACTCTCTTAGATAATGAGGTCCACCACATTGGTAACACTTAATACTATTTTAAAATTATTCTTTACCTTTCACAGCATAACTTAATATCTTGGTTTTTGACTCGAAGGATTCACCACTTTGATCCTGAGGATGATCATTTGATCGATTTCTTTTCTTCAAATTTTTTTCTTTTGCAGCTTGAGCATCATTAAGTCCTTTCTCAATTATTAGGGCTTTGTTAGCAACTTCTTTATAAGTAATTCAAATACAATCATTGGTTGTTGAATTCGACCTCCAAGTTCGTTTATAAATTTTCAAGCCCAAACACCCTCATCAGTTATTAATGTTGGAGCTTATCTAGATAATTTTTTAAATTTTGCCACATATTGGGCAACCGTCATACTCTTTTGTTCCAATCAATCAAATTCTCAAAATTTTTGGAATGGAATACTTCGAGGAAACTATCTCTCGTAGAAGACTCCTTTAAATCCTTCCCACGTAAAGGGTGTATCAATTTGTCCTAACTTTTCAATCTCCATCTCCCACCAATCAGCTGTCTCATCTTGCAACATGAATGTGGCAAAAGTGATCTTTTCCTTAGTAGAACATCTCGGGGCTTAGAATACTTTTTCTATTACTTTTAACCAATTTTCAACTTCTATAGGATCAAAGGTTCCTGTGAATACCGCTGGTGCATACTTCTCAAAGTCTATCAAGTTGATTTGATGCTTCCGCTAGTTTCCAACTTCCTACTATTGCTGCTGAGACTGCCACTCTTACATTAGTTATTCCATGATCTTCTGTTGTTGTTCTCACTGTACCTCAAATATCATCCTCATATATTTCCTAGTAGTAATTTGTTGTTGCACCAAAAATTATATTAATTGAGCGGTGGTATATGTTCCCCAAGCTAGACTTCATGTTCACCCAAGGTCTCTGTCCCTAGACTATTTTCAATGGGCTCATTAGGGTGCTCTTGCAGATGTGTGCCACTAACCGATGATGGTGGGGTGTTTTCTTGCTGCCTAGGAGACTCCCATGCTCTAGAACCATTAGCAAATGGAGTGGGCCTTCTAACATGCCCACGTTCAGTTCCTCATACCATATCAATCTATCTAGGTCAAGATTAATATTCATCAAACTATTTTAGTTGGATGATAACTAGGCCTCACATTAATAACAATTTAATTTACCTCAATCTAGCGGTCTACCCACACATACGTTCTCCTCAAACTTAAACTCTAATGATCAAAACACTAAATTTTGATATCACTTATGTCAGAATCCCTAGTGATCTTAACCTTATACTCAAATACCATTTAACTTCCAATCCCTAATAACCTTAAACCTAAGCTCTAATACCACTCTATCATATTTCGAGCCCAGCATCCAAGTCGAATATGTGATGACCGCATACTCTTTAGGACGAACCTTAAAGAATATGCAAGGCCTAAATATTAAGTCCGCAAGAACACCAAAAGAATTATAAAATTTTAATCATATTTATCAAATTAAATAAATTCATCTTTATTCATAAAAATAAAATATTTATTTGGTATCAGAAAATAACTAACTAACAAACTAAGGACTCCATCGCTCGAAGTCCATGCCTAACCCGATCAAAGCTAACCATCCTGCAGATCTGAAAAAGAAGAGAAAGAAGAGTTGTGAGCTTTACAATCCAGTAAAAATTTTTCACACTCATACCAACATGAGTATGAAGCATCTTTTAATAAATATATATAACTGATAAGAAAATAATTAAATTCATACACCATCAATATAATAATTGAATAATATCATCATATATAATTCCATTAAATACATCACATATCACCAATGAACAATTCTAATCAATATTAATTCAATGAATTACTTATCATTTACTGATTAACATAATTCTAAATATTATTACTCCGACACAGGATTAGACCCACTCATGCTCCAGTCCGTGGTAGGCCATTACGTTTCCATCCATGGCCAGCAACTATATCTCAGCTCATAGCTCACATCACAATACCATATTTTACACGTGCCGGCTATAGTCCAGATATCCATCAATTAAATACGGTTCATCATCTTGATTTGACTTTAGCACTGAACTTAATCACAACCATGCTCCAACCTATAGCAGGCCAAGATATACGACATATTTTACACATGATCAACTAGTCCACATGCTCCTCTTTCCCATGCTTTATGTTATCTTTCTAGTATTTGACTAATTACAACCATATTCCAACCCGTGACAGGCCAAATACACGTTGCACCTCAACCCGAGGCTGACCTAGCACACACCATGTTTCTTGCATGGTCGAATAGTCCAAATACCATCCATGCCCCATCCAGACTATTAAAATTATAATTTAATTTTTGACATAGATTAGTCACGATCATACTCCAGCCCGTGGTAGGCTAAGTTGTACTCTAGTCCAAGACTGACCTGACATATACACCATGTTTCTTGTATGACTGGCTAACCAAAATGCTGCCCATCCCATCAATTATATTAAATCATGTTCTCCTTAGAAATTATTAAGCATCAATTAATTATAATTTAAACAACAACAGTTCAACAGTATATATTATCCATGTCGATAAAACTAGAATATACATCAATCATAAATTAATTTTTACAAACATGTAGGTAATTATATTGAAGAATCCTTACCTGCATTAATGGTTGATTCAAACATAGTAATCGATGAACTTCTTGATTTTTGAACTTGGAAGCAAGGTCTTCTGCTCGATATCTTATGCAGATAATTGCATCTCTACATGATCAGAATCAATATAAAAATCATATATGAAGAAATTATGGATAAATGAATCTAATACTGCAGGTTCAAGGTTCCTCTCAAGACTAGCTAATCAATCCAAATTTTTCTAGATACCTAGATCCTTCATGGTCTATAAAATTTCTAGAGAGAAAATTTTTAGAGAGAGAAAATAGAGGGAGTGGAGAGAAAAGGCTGAGAGAGGGGAGAGAGAAATGAGAGAAAAGACTCTTTCTTTTTTTCTCCTTTTTTCTTTTTTTTTGGTTTTTGATTTCTTGGAAAAACAGAGGCAACCAAGCCTCCTCCTTAAGGGTGATCGTGACCCATGGCCAATGACCCCCCTGACGGTGGTAGCGATCTCTCCCATCCTGACTCTGGTAAGCCTGATGACAAGCCGACTTCCGACCATCCGAGCATGGCCTACATTTGGCACGGTAGCCGGTTGGATGGAATAAAGAAAGAAAAAGATAGGGGATGCCCTGTTCCTATCCAAATCTGGCACCTCACCGGCCAAAACCCAAAAACCACTACTCCATTAAGGATCAGAAAAAAAAGAGAGGAAGATGTAAGCTTTACTGTGGCTCCAGCAGGGTTGCACAACCGATTTGTCGGAAAAATCCCTAAGACTCTCTGCAAAAAAGATTAAAGAGAAGCCTGATTTTTCTCGCCGACGATGGGAGAGGTTTGAGGTGAGATGGTTGGAAAGAGGAGGGCTCCTTTTATATATAGACTACGGATCCTAGGATTTGGTGACCCTAAGATCCTTCTCCTAGTCGAGAATGAAGATGAGGGGTTCCTTGCCTCATGCGTACAACATATGAGGTTTTTTTTTTTTTTTTCTTTTTTTTTTCTTGTTTTGAGATTAGTGCTAGGGGTTTAGGATTTAGAAAATAGAAAAAAAAAAAAAAAAGTGGGTTATTACAGTTCAGACTGGTTATTAGGTCATAAAGGCCATTTTTAGTATTACAAACGAAGTTGAATTCCTTGCAATATCTGACACACGATCAAGCTTGCTTAGAACTTTGGGTACCAGCCCCTCTGGGACTACTTATCTTGTCAAACATCGAGCAATCATGAATTGATAACGAAAACAAATGAAAATTTGCCACAACCCTAAAGATATTTGAATTCGTAGTTAAAACTATTATATAGACTGACTTCATGTAACACACTCGTTGCAGCATTCCTAGATTCTAAAAAGTTTATCACAAGTGCACGAAGCCAGTAAAATAAAAATCAAAAGAGGATGGATTTCTAATATGAAATAACAAATGAACAAGAGCAAATGAGACCGGCATAAAAGATCATCCATATGATATCCTTATGTTTGAGTTCAACGTGATGGGCATTGTCACAAGATTCATGATACCACCAGGGAAAAGGCCCTAAATGGTCGGGAACAAACTATATAACAATAAGATAAGGATAGATAAAATGGAAAACTAAATGGTCTATGCATGTTACAAGCCTGGAATAAGCATCAAAAGCTAGCTTAGTAATACATGAGGATTCGCATAAGCATCCATTTGACAAATTTGCATAAATTATGAGTCGTTATTAGTTGGTAAATAGTTCAATTATTTGAGAGTTGAGAAAATATAATCAAAGAATTAAAAAACTTTGTCTGGAACGTCCATTATGTTTCCAATTTCTTCATAATTCCTACACCCCACAGGCTACTATAATAGCAACTTCAGAGAGAATAACTCAAAAAGCGTAAAAAATTAATCGTCCATGAATACATGGAAACATTTTTTAAAACAGCTGAGCATCATTTTGTAACTATGGCAATGGTTCATGTATGAAAAGAAAATAGCTTCCATACAGTCAGCTCAATATGTACATGTCCTCAAAATGGGTATAAAAATAATTGCAGACTTCACAACACGGTGAAGTTATAATTTTCTCACCAGAAAAAGAGGATGTTGAGACCCTGACTAATGCCAAAACTGGTGTGAGATTTAAAAAACACACCTTAGAATAAATTAGGTTCCTAGCTTTCATCCTGAAACTGAAATAAGCAGATGCCGCATGCATTAAAATGCAAATCTGCAGCCATTTCCATCTAAAAACTGATCGGTGTGCCATCCCCTTGTCTTCAGTTCAGATAGAAATGAGGGGAAAATTCTCTCCATCTTCTCATAAGCCTCCGAGAGAACAGTCTGGCTAGATCCAAGGCCCAACTTCTCCATGTCTGCAGCAAAAGCAGCAATCAACCAACCCCTTAATGCATCCTCCCCTGTCGCACTTTGCTCCAGGACCAGATCCGTCCACTTGTTGTTGCAGCTGATTAGAAACTTCTCCTTTGGGAATATTTCTCTAAGCTCCTTAAGCTTTGAAGACTTATTCAAGACCTTGCAGAGTGGCTGCCCAACCTTCACATTTCCAGCTTCCTCTATTAAGCGGTCAGGGAAGAGAAGATTTTCTCGGTATCTCAGGTCAGCTGGGCTGGAGACCTTTCCATTCTGATTTGGAATGCAAGAGTAAGGATCAGAACATAGACATGCAGAGTAGGTTAAATGAAAAGGACTGTTTGGCACCTTAATGAAATCTACTACAATCATTGCTGTCCTCTGGGGATTCAGTGTGTTGACAGGAGCTGCTCGCATCTCTTCCACTACGCTATAGATGTGGATGGCAGAAAGCACAGGGCCTGCTATCAACTGCAGGTTAAGTAAAATCACAATTAATGGAACAGCATTGCAGATTTCAGATAGTAGTTCTCATAATGAATCATGATAAGTATGGGTTTACGAGCTTCCAGCAAAATAACATCACTGTAGTAAGTACATTTTACTAATAGGCCTTCATGCCATTCTTGAAAATTTCCCCAAGGGATGATAAGCAGGCGTCATCCACCACTACAACACTGAAGCTAATTTTATTATTTTCCATGTGAGTTGTTTTCATCTTTGACTTGCAGACACTGCAAAGTTTTCCATTTTATTATATTCTAGGAACCCACGTGCTACTCAAGTCACCAATGTTCTAGTTTCCGCAAAGCCAAAGCAATATGAGATCAATTGTCACTTTGTTTACCAATCATTTTCCTATGGTCTTGCCCAGAATATTGAAGCTTTTTTAGAATTTATAGCATATATTTATAATTCTACCAAATGAAATCTTGACCTAGGATGTGCTTTGCGTTTGAGGGGTGTCTCATATAAATTTACATATTTCAATGATATATGGACAGTATATACTTTTTTTCTATGTACGGATGTAACACATACTCATGTTAAGTGCATGTCTAGCCTTCTTCCCTTTTACTGGATCCAGTTCATTACTGCAGCCGTGCAACAGGCTATTGGCAATAGTTAAGATAAATTTTCTGCCTCTCTAGAGCACAATTTCCATACCACTAAGCAATGTTACAATAAGCTTCTTTCTTTCATTTCTGATTGGTTAATAACAGATTTTAACATAAAGAAAATTAAAAATAGAAAAAAGAGAAAAGCATTATCATCCATGTGCATGACAAAGTGATGTTGGTCGGAACCTCAAACACTGGAACAAACTAGAGCAAGAACATTTTGATCTGTTCTCAATAAGAACAGGAGAAATTGTCAAAAACTGCTACAATTGATTTGGTGCTGTGTCAATGGCAACTCTTAAAAATCAATTCCTTTTCAATGTTATATTATCCTGTAGTTCAAAATTGTTAACAATAAGGTCAGTTAAACCGCTGGACTGTGAAAGGGCATCTAGCTGCTTTTCCAGTATATTCTTTGTTCGTTTCTTAGGTAATTGGCTAATATTAAAGCATGGAATGCCTCACTAGTCACTACAAACAAGGACCTTAAAAGCTGACATATTTTTGATCCTCATACATGTAGCAAAGCAAATATCATGGTCTGTAGTTTAAGTTGGCAAGCGTAGAATAATAGTTACAATAGACGGTGCATCCTATGGTGCTCAAACATATGGTCCTTCAACTATACCACGTACATCAAAAAAAATACACTGTTATGATCTGATATCCATCTACAGGGCAATACATATAACATAAAAATAAGAGTATTAATGCATAATCATTATGCTAGTCAAAGAAGTAAAGATTTCATGATAACAAAGAAAAGTTTCAATCAGTGCAATTTTCTGTTTGGGCAAAATATGAATCCTCAGGAAACATGATTCTACAAGGACGTTGCAAGAGCCTTTCAACAAAATGCTTCTCTATAAGAAGTTTCTTTTAAAGTGGCCTAGTGCAAGAGGCTTCTGCCATTGTGGAGTATAGGAAGGGTTTGACGGATGCAGCCTTATCCCTGCATGTGGAAGAGCAGTTTATGTGTTTCATATTTGTGACCTCCATGTCACAATAGAGCAACCTTACTATTATGCTAAGGCCTTTGGTGCATAAACAAGTATAATATTGAAATCGTTTTGCCTCAATAGTCGCCAAATTTGAAATGAAGAGAACAAGAATTTCCATATTATTGCACAATAATTGCTCATTTGACACAGCAAAAATGATAAGCTGCTTGTCTGTTAACTCCATAAGTTAAACTGATTTTGAATAGCCTCTAATACAATAGTTCTCAATTAAAAGATATTAAGGAAGATAATAAAAGAAATAAATAAATACATACATACATCAAGACAACTAGCAATGGAATTGGCATGGCTTTGATTAGAAAATATCATAGATATCACTGGAGCTGAAAAACATAATTAAAGGTTAAAAAGAAAAAAAGATACCTTTCCTTGGATTGATGAACAAACTGTGGAAGCCAATTGAATGCCTGCTCCCAACCCAACAACATTGAAAAGGGTTGAGATGGCCTCTCCTTTCGCAAATAAGTCGCTAAGATTACCTTCTTTAGCAAATGATGAATATATAGGTAACCTTGTTGCTCTTGCTGCAACAACTGCCAATCCCTGCAAATTAATACACAAAAGATTTTATTATCTACTACAGAAATAGTAATGTGGGATGAAACCTGGTTTTAACTACAGAAAACGAGAGTTCTATATGATAACATTGCAGCATAATGTCCTTAAGAAGTCACATAAGTTATGGACTGAATGGGATAAGCTTAGTAATCAAAATGTGGTGAAAGGTCTGAACTTTCTGGGGGCATAATGAAGAGATGAAGGCAGAGGTGCATACCAACCATTACCACTGAATATGATGATGATGATGCAAAACAGTCACATATAAAGAAAGCATGTACCTTTGCAAAATTGCCTAAGCCAGCCATTTCAAGAAAAAGATGCGGGCATAATGGTGAAAGAACCTCCAGACCAGTGCCAAGATCATAGAGCACATCAGCTACAAGACCATAAGCAAAACACTATATGGTTAGCAAAATGGGAGAAAAGCCTCAAGAGGAAAAGAAAAAGGAACTGCATTGCTGTAATATTAATGAATATAATTAGATCCAAATTACCCACCAAGTATTCTCCAGCTTTTTGGCTCTGAATCCATTCTTGTACCCATATTGCTACATATAAGCTTTCCTGCGTGCTGCATCCCATCCTTCAAAATCTGTCAGAGAAACAATCGGTAATGAGATAGATTGTTAAGAAAACAGTTTAAAAATGTCTTTTTAATTCCATTATATGCTTCTTACCCAACCAACAGCAGTTGCTTGTGCAGGAGTAGGTCGCAAGCCTGCAGCAAATAGCAGCGACTGAGCCAGAGCCCACATTGGTTGTCAGTCCAAAGGAATGCTACAGAGCCATTAAAGTAAAGCTACAAATTAACTATTTACTCTGCAATTTGATAAAGATAATGAGTTGTTTGTATAGTTGATTTAAAGTATTCCAGTTAGGATTTCACAAAAAGCTACTATGTGCATGAATTTCAAGTAATAAAGTAATAAAAACTGATAAGGAATATTTATGAAAAAAAGAAAAATCAGAAAAACCTGAGTTGATAAGACGGATAGTGCAGCACTGGAGAAGTGCTGAAGTGCACGAAATTGCGTATAAGTCAGGTAGCCTTCATTCACACTGCATAGCAAGTACAGAAAGTAAAAACAACACTAACAAGTAGCAACCTTCACCTACCCTCACACCATACTAATTCATGTTCATCATAGGAAGTAGCAAGAGCAAAAGTTTACCTGTAGGGATACCCTGATGGAAAAAATTTGTTTAGGAAAGAATCAAGCATTCTTTGAACTACTGGTCTCGAATCACTGACAACCTTCACCTAAAGTTAAATATCACAACTCTAGTCAGACAACTGCCCCCAGCCTATGTGCGCGCGCGTGCATGCAAAAAAAAATAAAAGAAAAGCAACCAAACAAGAAAAAGAAAGATTCTTGTGCAGAAAGAAGGTTTCATAGTCCTTCACCCATTTTGTTTCCCCGAGGGCCAGATTGTGATGGATATTAGATAGAATTTCATAATATGACATTGCCTTATTGTTTCTTGGACAATTGGATGGTGATAGAAACTTGATTTAATAGAAGTTTGTCAGAATAGGGAAGGGACCTAGCATGACCTGGTAATTTCACAGCAAAACTTGATAATAAAACTGCATAGAGTCTTAAGAAACAAGAGTGCATTAAGATGTATAGGTGTAACTTTAGCATGCATCCTTTTTTCCCCCTCAAAATTCACAATCTTATGAAAAAGAGTTCCATCCCACATGCCAAATATGAATATCAGATATCACTTTCATGGACCATAAGATTACAAGACTCTAAAATGCTTAATGGAAAGTGAAAGTAGTTGTTAAAGATGAGTAAACTAGTGGGTGATAACTATATTCTAGTGGCTGTTGAGAACAATTTAATGCTCAAGGGAAAAGGAAAAGAGGTGGAGGGTGGAAGCATTAACCTTCATTTTTTGCACTATGGAAAAGTAAATTAAAAAAAAAAAAAAAAGGCAATCAAGCACCTCACCAATAGTGGTGGAAACCGGCCAAGCCAAGCTAGGCTTTGGCTTAAACAAGCCAGGCCTGTATTGTAAAATACTAGTCTGAGCCTGGCTTGTTAGACTAGTTCAGGCTTAAAATGAGATTTGGCTTGGCCTATTTTACGAAATAAAAAAGCCTGGCCTGACCTCAAAGCCTATTTAAAAATCTATAAACATTAAAATATTTAAATAGGCTAACAGGCCTAGGCCTTCAAGACCTCAGCATAGGCCCAAAGATCTATCAAACATAACACAGGCTACTCTTATATAGGCTGGTTTGCGGGCTTTCAGGCCAGGCTTTGGAATTTTAGGCCTAGCCTATTTATTTAAAAAGGCCTTTTTAAAAGTTTATGCCTGGCTTATTTAGATAAATAGGCTAGGCCAATAGTAGGCTAGGCCGCAGGCCCCTGATAGGTCATTTGGCCTATTTTTACCTATTGGGGATAAATCTCGCTCCCGCCGAAGTTCAGTCTGATGCTTAGCATAATGTAACTGGCAATCCCGGAGGAGCTTCGATCGAAAATTTTTCCTCCAGCAGCCGAACTTCTTTCGGACTTTAGCCGAACTACTCCCAGATTTCTCCTTCAGTCGAATTCCTACAGGAGCCGAACTCCTTCCGACCCTCTTCTTCGGTCGGATTCCTTCAGGAGCCGAACTTCTTCCGGACTTCTCCTTCAACCGGATTCCTACATGAGCCGAACTCCTTTCGGATTTCTCCCTCAGTCGGACTCCTCTAGGAGCCAAACTCCTTCCGGACTTCTCCTTCAGTCGGATTCCTACAGGAGCCGAACTCCTTCCGAATCTCTTCTTCAGACGGATGTCTCCAGGAGCCGAACTCCTCCCAGACTCCTTTCTCAGTTGGACTCCTCTAGAAGCCGAACTCCTTCTGGATCTCTCCTTCAGATAGATTGCCTCTAGGAGCCGAATTCCTTCCGGACTTCTCCCTCAGTCGGACTCCTTTAGAAGCTGAACTCCTTTCGGATCTCTCCATCAGTCGGATGCTTATAGGAGCCCAACTCCTTCCAAATCTCTCCTTCAGACGGATGCCTCCAGGAGCCGAACTCCTCCCGGACTTCTCCCTCAGTCGGATTCCTCCAGAAGTCGAACTCCTTTCGGATCTCTCCTTCAGTCGGATGCCTACAGGAGCCGAACTCCTTCCGGACTTCTCCCTCGATCAGACACCTTCAGGAACCGAATTTCTTCTAGACCTCCCCTTCAATCGGATTCCTCCAGGAGTCGAATTCCTACAGGAGCCGAACTCCTCCCGAACCTCTCTTTCAGTCGGATTCCTCCAGGAGCCGAAGTCCTTTCGGACCTCTCCTTCAGTCGGATTCCTCCAGAAGCCGAACCCCTTCCGGACTTCTCCTTCAGTCGGATTCCTACAGGAGCCGAACTCCTCTAGAACTTCTCTTCAGTCGGATTCCTATAGGAACCGAACTCCTTTCGGACCTCTCCTTCAGTCGGATGCCTCCAGGAGCCGAACTCCTTCCGGATTTCTCCTTCAGTCAAGTTTTCTTTACGAGTCCGAACTCCTCTGGAATTGATGTATGTTAAAGCTCTTCACCAACCAACACCTGCTTCCTCCGAATTTCGACTATCAAATCTCAACGAACGGCCACATCACGGCAACGGACACCTCTCTCCGTAACAAACTCCATATGGTCCCGAGCGGTCCACTACCGGACGGTTATGACCGTCACTATCAGTCTGCTACAGACTCCATCTATAAAAGAAACCCTCCAGATATGTTTTCTCTAAGCTCTCTTCTCCTTTCCAAAACTCTGCTGAATT
Source organism: Cocos nucifera (assembly GCA_006176705.1). NCBI lineage: Eukaryota > Viridiplantae > Streptophyta > Magnoliopsida > Arecales > Arecaceae > Cocos > Cocos nucifera. Next base: position 1,318,891 of record QRFJ01000141.1, on the reverse strand, counting down.
CTTGTCTGAGCACTCTATTTTTGTTGGCCAGAAGAGTTGACTTGATCATCGGAGGATCTTACCGGAGCCGCCGCCACCATCGACTTCGGACGAAACTTTGTTTTGCAGGTCACCGACGGCGACCTCTTCTTTCTCAACTCCAGCTCGATCCGACGTCAACCATATTCTGCACCAACAAAATTGACGCTAGAGGAAGGACCCTATGTTTCCGAAGTAACCATGTTCTTAAAGGAGTGCTCAGTCGACCCTATAGATCTTCTTCTTCAAGATTCATCTTAATCCTCTCCTTCAATTTTGAGAAATGCCTCCAAAGAGGGCAACCACCCAGAGATCTACCGCTTCTGCCGCCAGATCCGTCTGTCCTTGCTCCATCGTCGGTGCTTCAACCTCCTCCTCCACCGACGGTCGTGGTAGACCCAGAGCAGTTTAACTTGCTGATGCAGCAGGTTCAGGGCCTCACCGAAATGGTGCAGGCCATGCGGCAGCCCCCAGTGGCGGTTTCGCCAAGGAACCCGCCGTCAAAATGTCAGAAATCGATCCCAAGAAGGAGCACTTGGGCTAGCATACCCATCGCCCCTGAGAAGGAGAAACAAAGCACAGAGGATCCTTGCTTGGATCATGATTCTTCTCCGGAGGGGACCTTCCCCATCCACAGCCGGAAGCCTTCCAAGATCTGCGATCGAGATGACGTCCCCGATCAAAAACTACGGAAGATGGACCAGCGGATTGAGGGACTCCGCCACGTCGTCCCGGTTCATCATGACGACGTCTGCACCAATCCTCCTTTCTCTTCCTGAATTATGCAAGAGCCCGTTCCGCCGAACTTCAAGCTCCCCTAATTTGAAAGGTATGATGGAACCTCAGATCCGATCGATCATCTGAAAATCTTCCGGACCATGATGCTGTTTCATGGCGCACCAAATGCCATATTATGCCGAGCTTTCCCATCTATCTTAAAGGAAGCAGCAAGAAACTGGTACTCAGTGTTGAAGCTGGGTACGATCTTCTTCTTTGATCAGATAAGTCATCAATTTGTGGCTCATTTTGTTAGCAGCAGACGTCCCCGCCGAGGTTCGGATTCCTTGATGAACATCAAACAGAAGAAGGAAGAATATATCCAGACTTATGTCATCCGATTTAATGTTGCTGCGTTGGAGGTCCACAGCTTGGACCAGTCTGTTGCAATGGCCGCACTCAAGGACGGTCTTCAAAAAAATAATTTGTTGTTCTCTCTAGAGAAGTACCCTAGGAACTTTGTCGATCTACTAGCTCGGGCTGAGGGATATGTCCGAGCGGAAGAAGCCTTCAAGTTGAAGGATGAGAAAGCCGCAGGAGAGCGGCATAGATCCGCCGCTGATGGAGGGCCGAATGAAGTTCGGCCACACTCACGGACCCCCCTTCGAGCACGAGCAAGCCCAAACTCCCCCTCGAGCTCGTCATCAAAGAAGCTACGACAGATGGGCGCGAAGAAGTTCTCACCCCGGAAGGTTCCACAACTACGCCCTTCTTAATGTTCCTAAAGCTTAAGTTCTGATGGAAATCAAGAATCAGCTACCGAGATCAGAAGAATTACGATCTCCCCCAAACAAGCGCAATCAAAGCAAGTACTATCTCTCCCATCATGACCACGGCCATAACACTGAAGAATGTATTTAGCTCCAAGACGAAATCGAGGAGCTCATCAGCAGAGGCCGGTTGGATCGATTCCTCAGACGCTGGCCTAAAGCAAGAGTAGATCGACCAAGGGTATTGCCACAGTCAGAATCACCAATAAGGAAGGAACAACAAGAAGATCGGCCGTCTCTCGGCATCATCGACACTATCTCTGGGGAACTTAGTGCTTTGACGAGCTGTCATCTCTCAGCCTCAAAGTCAGGAAAAGCTTGCTCCAAATTAAGAAGGCCCGTATGGAATAGAGGAGGTCGTCCTGGTCGGAACTTATCGTCTGAAGAAGCTCGAAGGAACAACGCTCCCACAACCTTTAAATTCAGAAAATCTGAGAACGTACTGCAAGTAATTTTCTTTCAACAAAACTCCTTCATTTCAACATTATTGTTTCTTGGTGCAAAAACTATGTGATGACAGGAAAGAAGCAATTTAAAGTGGTCATTTTAGAAATAGGAGGAGAACCTCATCCTAACATGAGCAAGTCGAAGGTCTCGTTCATTTTAGACGAGATGGAAGGAGAGGCCCTGACAACAGCCCTTATGTGCCCCCACAGCCCATTAGGAATAGGAGGAGAACCTCATCCTAATGCGAGCAAAGTCGAAGGCCTCGTTCATTTTAAACGAGATGAGGGAGAGGCCCTAACAACGGTCCTTATGTGCCCCACAGTCCGTTAGGAATAGGAGAAGAACCTCGTCCTAACGTGAGCAAAGTCGAAAACCTCGTTCATTTTAGACGATATGGGGGGAGAGATCCTGACAACGGTCCTTATGTGCCTCCACAGCCCGTTAGGAACAGGAAGAGAACCTCGTCCTAACGTGAGCAAAGTCGAAAACCTCGTTTATTTTAGACGAGATGGAAGGAGAGGCCCTGATAACGGCCCTTATGTACCCCCACAGTCCGTTAGAAACATGAGGAAAACCTCGTCCTAATGTGAGCAAAGTCGAAGATCTCGTTCATTTTAGATGGGATGAGAGGAGAGGCCCCGACAACAGCCCCATTGTGTCCAACAACGATGGAAGATAAGATCTCCCTCAACTTCGGTTGGAAATAAAATCTCTTCCGAGCTTCAACGTCTACGTCAACAAGAGATAAGATCTTCTTCAACCTCGGCTGGAGATAAGATCTCCCCCAAGCTTCTACGTCAATGTCAACAGAAGAAAAGATCTCTCTCAACCTCGGCTGGAGATAAGATCTCTCACGAGCTTCTACGTCAATAGGAGATAAGATCTTCTTCAACCTCAGCTGGAGACAAGATCTCCCGCAAGCTTCAACTTCAACGTTAACCTCTGGAGAGAAAATCTCCCCCGAGCTTCAACTACAACGTTAATCTCGGCTGGAGATAAGATCTCTCCCGAACTCCAATCCTTCAACAGGAGATAAGATCTCCTTCAATCTCGACTGGAGATAAGATCTCCCTCGAGCTTCAACCTGAACTGGTGCAGAGCCCGGAAGAGGACTTCAATAGTCGCCTTTTTTATACTCTCTTCCTTCAAATTTTGAACTCGGAAGTGGGAGAACTATTGTTGGAGATAAATTCTGTTCCCGTCGAAGTCCAGTCTGATGCTTAGCATAATGTAACTGGCAATCCTAGAGGAGTTTCGATCGAAAATTTTTCCTCCAGCGGTCGAACTTCTTTCGGACTTTAGCCGAACTACTCCCAAATTTCTTCTTCAGTCGAATTCCTACAAAAGCCGAACTCCTTTCGGACCTCTCCTTCAGTCGGACTCCTCAAGGAGCCGAACTTCTTTCAGATTTCTCTCTCAGTCGGACTCCTTCAGGAGCCGAACTTCTTCTTCAATCGGATTCCTACAAGAGCTGAACTCCTTCCGGATCTCTCCTTCAGACGGATGCCTCTAGGAGCCGAACTCCTTCCGGACTCCTCCAAGAGCCAAACTCCTTCCGAATCTCTTCTTCAGACGGAAGCCTCCAGGAGCCGAACTCCTTCCGGACTTTTTCCTCAATCAAACTCTTTCAAGAACCGAACTTCTTCCGGATCTCTCCTTCAGTCGGATGCCTACAGGAGCGAAACTCCTTCCGGATCTCTCCTTCAGAGAGATGTCTCCAGGAGCCGAACTTCTTCCGAATTTTTCCCTCAGTCGGACTCCTCCAGGAGCCAAACTTCTTCCGGATCTCTCCTTCAGTCGGATGCCTACAGCAGCCGAACTTCTTCCGGATCTCTCCTTCAGTTAGATGCCTACAGCAGCCGAACTCCTTCCGAATCTCTCCTTCAGTCAAATTCCTCCAGGAGCCGAACCCCTTTCGGACCTTTCCTTCAATCGAATTCCTACAGAAGCCGAACTCCTCCCGGACTTCTTCAGTCGGATTCCTCCAGGAGCCGAACTCCTTTCAGATCTCTCCTTCAGTCAGATTCCTCCAGGAGCCGAACTCCTTCCGAACTTCTTCTTTAGTCGAATTCCTACAGGAGCCGAACTCCTCCCGGACTTTTCTTCAATCGAATTCCTACAGGAGCCGAACTCCTTCCAGACCTCTCCTTCAGTTGGATGCCTCCAGGAGCCGAACTCCTTTCAGACTTCTCCTTTAGTCGAATTCCTCTAGAAGCCAAACTTCTTTCGGATTTCTTCTTCAGTCATGTTCCCTTTAGGAGTCCGAACTCCTCTGGAATTGATATATGTCAAAGCTCTTCACCAACCAACGCCTGCTTCCTCCGAACTTCGACTATTAAATCTCCATCAACGGCCACATCACGACAACGAATACCTCTCTTCGTAACAAACTCCACGTGGCCCCGAGCGACCCACTACCGGACGATTATGGCCGTCACTATCAGTCTGCCACAGGCTCCGTTTATAAAAGAGACCCTCCATATACGTTTTCTCTAAGCTCTCTTCTCCTTCCCAAAATTTTGCTGAATTCTTATCTGAGCACTCCATTTTTGTTGGCCAGAAGAGCTGACTTGATCGTCGGAGGATCCTACTGGAGCCACCACCACCGACTCCGGACGAGACTTTGTTTTGCAGATCACCGGCGGCGATCTCTTCTTCCTCAACTCCAGCTCGATCCGGCGTCAACCAGATTCTGCACCAACACCACCCCTACTCACCAATTAGGAAGAAGAGATGTTTGATCTTCCTATATCAAAAGATTACAACTAGCTCAAAAGCTAGCTGCAATTAGATTTCTCAAGGTGAAGCTGATAAACCGAGTAAAACCAAGGCATTGAAGCCAGTATGCACAGTAATTCTCAAATGAGGCATTTTTCTTAACCAATATAAAGCTTGCAGTGTTTTAAGAAAATAAACAGTTGAATTTTAAACTGAGTTCTCTAATTTAAGTCTAGTATATTTATTTATCCCTTCTCTTTTTTTAAATCCACATAGGTAAATTGTCGAACAAAGAAAAGTTAAGGTGGAATAGTTGGATGTACAAACCCCAGTTCCATGCCCAGATTGTTAAACAATCTAATGACTCCTTATCCACGAAAGAAACAAAGGTGACTCTCTTTGAGGCCCTCCATGTAGAAAAGTATTCATCAGACTGTGAAACTATTTTCTAGCAAATAAGAACACATTAATGGAGCATTTCTAAACTGATGTCCTAGGACAAAGATGAATAGCATTCTCTTGTTAATTACAGTATCTGGGATAGGTCTCGATGCCCACTCTATCAGTTCTTTGCATGACTTGCATCCATAGAAATCTCAACTGATACACCTTCTTTGAAGATTTTATGGCTATTTCAAAGACTTTTGCAATAGTGTTTATCCTGACCTTTCTCTTTATGAAAGAGGAAAAGCTTTCAGGAAAAACTGATGTGTTGTTCCCGTCAATAATATTTATCCTTGTGTATAAGCAAAATTTTCAGTATATTTTGTACGGTGTTCAAGCTAGCGCTGATAGGTAAATCGGAAGATCCGACCTCTGATAGGAATTATGCCCTCCATGTGGATCTCATGCAATGTGCATTCGATCCTATAAGAACAAGATAGTGCAGTATCATTTTGTACTATGCATGAACATTGTATTACACATAATCTTGGATGGCGATACCTTTGTTTGCATTTACAATCTCTTTCTGCTGCAAGGAGAAAAACCTCCTTAGAGGTTTCCCATGGGATATTTGCAGAGAAAGATTCAAGAAGCATCAAAGAAAGTTGAAGGGACATGTAAGACAATAGGAGAGAAGTATTAAGGTCCTGGTGAAGAAAGAAGAGACCAGAAGCAGTGAGAATGAAGATCGCATAAGAAATTGCTGGATGGAGTTTGCCCAAACTCTAAATCGTTACATGCTAAAGGAATTAGAATTGAGATTTATGTATCGATAAGCTTCCTTGTCATAATTCCATCTCTACCATCGTTATCCCATAGCTCATCAGTTAATTCTTTGAATAACTATCACAAATAACGTGAAAAAAAGAAAATGTTCATAATCCTCTCGTAGCCCAAGCTTGACCTTGAACGAATCCAAAGAAAACCCATAGCCCTTCCTATATGAGCTCTCCTACAAAGAATCAAAGTCGCCAAGAAACCAGTTTGATAACCACAGTAGAAATTTACAACAAGACAAAGAAAATCATCACCAATAATGAGTCAAGCGGAAAACGAAGAGGGACGGGGTAAAGAGAGAAGGGTTTACAGAGAGGCGGCCATCGGCATCGAACGTGCAGAGATGGGAGACGGAATCGGAGGTTTCGATCCAGAAATCGGGGCGCCGAACCACCTCCTCTGCTTCCTTCTTCTTCAGCCCTCTAATCTTACCCTAGAAATAAGAAGCAAGAAAGAAGAAAACTAATAATCGAACAAGAGATAGTTGGAAGATTAGGGATTCGAATGTGTTTTTGTTTTACCAGTATGGAATCCATGAGGAACCTCGGTTTCTGAGTATTCCCTAGAAGAAGAAGAAGAAGAAAGAAGAAGAGAGGCGAAGAAAGAAAATCCCGTCAATGGATTTTGCTGCTCGTGGGTTGGCTGATGGAGCGGGCCGGCCGGCCGGCCGGCAAAGTCAAGCAAGAATTTTAAATAACGCCGATATCCTCATCTTACTACGGACTCCCGCTGCCGGTACTTTCTGCCGTTATGGGCATAACAGCAGGCATCGCCACGTTCGGTCGACTCGGATTAGGTTTTATTAAACTGGATCGGATTCGGGACGGATATTGCCATTGTCCAAACCCGTCCTGGATCCTGATCCGCTATGCGTTTTGGTTTTGTCCCGCCACCGACTAAACGGGTCGGGTAAAACCTGCCCTAGGGTACCACTGGGGAGAAGGTAATTGCCACCTCTTAATAATTATGTGGGATTAAAAAAATAGCTGTCGTGACCGTGGTTATTAGAATATTAGCTCTTATGGTTATGGAATACAATAAAATAACCGATGGTGGCATAAATCAATGATTCGTCTTCCTTGATTCACCATTCACAGGATTAATTAATAAAAAAATATCTAGCATGAAATTTTAATTTAAAAATATTTTTGTCATGATCAAATACCTATTGCATCTGTTGTTGAAGAAAAATATCAGCAAAAAAAATTTCTCACTAATTAAAATTATTTTCGATAGAAATTTTGATGCTTAAATTAGAGAAAAAAAAATTGATCGAATAAAAAAGTAAAAAGTGAAGTCTAACAAAATTTAGTTTTGTTGGTATCAGAATCGACTTATCATTGATGATTTTGATATTTTGATTGATCAATGGCTGTATGGTTGTTAAAATCATTATGTTCTTTGAGAAAAGCCAATCGAGACTTACCAACTATTAATCAGTTTATCGATTAATAGTTGATCTTCAATCTTATTATCGATTATGAGTCGAGCATTGAGATCGGTTGACAGTCAACTTATCCATTTATAAGTCATTTAATTTTTTATCTCTGATTGATAATCGATGGCTTGTTCGATTGTCAGTCAGGAATTTAATATTTTTGCTGCACAGTCGGAATGCAGATAGCAAGTCAGAAAGTTGATATAAAATCGAGAGGAGGGAGTAGACTTAATGGCTCCATGAATTGTGCATATAAAAATAAAGAATTTTAAAAAATAAAATTCTTTATTATTGAAACTTAAAATCTATTTAGATAAAAAAAATAATGTCCTTGGCCTTTGCTAGGTACATCGACTCCAAGGTGGGAGGAGTCCCATGGTCTATCGGAGGCATATCGGCTTCAAGGTAGATGCCAATATTATGGTCAAAAACTCGTGACTCAATTTATAAGATATTATCTACTCTAATTCATACTTCTTATAGTTTTATTTTTTGAAAGATATCTTATATGGAATGGATGGTTCCTTTGTATATAAATTAGAATTTTTCTTGACTCATAATCAATATGAAACTAATGATACTTTTTCTTTTATTAGATTGGTTGAGGGCTCAAAGAAAAGGAAACTAGATCTTCTAAAACAATAAATGCTTACTACATTTCATTGCCTTTAATTTCTCCCAATTGATTTATATTTTCATATTCATAGCATATCGACATGAGAAATTTTACAAAACTCATGCATGAAAAAACAAACATGTATAAAATTTTGATCACTTATTTTTAGATACAAATTGTTTCTTATCCCATCTTTTCCAATATATATAGATATATTAACATTAATATTAATATAGTAATATTTTTAATAATTATATTTTTATTAGTATTATATTATACCAATATTATAAAAAAAAAATCAAATATTGCATCATAATACTGGTAGACATAATATTAGTATTGTGATTATGATTATAAAAAAAATAAATGAATCCTAGTCATCCTTTGATGGAAGATAAACATGACATTGATTGGTCGCCAATTGCCTTTTGAATTTTTATATTTTATTTATTCGTGTGGTCCTGCGCTGCGTCTTCTTCATCTTCGATTGTTCATCCACGTTTGCCTCCTCTCATAGGTCTCATCACTCCCACCGCCACCATCGCGTCCACCTGCACCATCTATCTCCCCACACACCATGCCAAGTTGCACGCCATCGGCCATGTCAGCTTCTCATACGAAAGCACCGCCTTGTTCTTGGTCCTCTACCATTGTCATCACCACAAACACACCGATACAACTGGTGTCCGAGGGATCTTGGATCGGTTTGCCCCCCCAACCACTGACAAAGAAGCGGTAAGAGTGCATTCTTGCTAGTTTGGTGGCTGTGGCCTGTGGGAAGGCAGAAGAAGAAATTGAGTGGCAGGGATGATGCGTCGCACGGGCCAATCACCTCCAAGTTCTAATTGTCCTTCCACTAGGTCCGTACTTTGGATCATTGGTAGAATTGGGATGGAAAGAGGGACGAGTGGCATGCTTAGAGATGAGGCAACTTAGGGTTCTAAGAAAGAGGATAAAGGAGCCATGATTTTAGTATTATGTATTTGTTTACATTGTATCTCAATAACATAGATGGCGGCTAGAAGCAAGTACCACCTGGATTAAGATAATGAAATTAGAGCAAATAAAAATCACATAACTTTTAGTAAGATTGGATAAAGTTTGACCATGAAACTATACTAAGGATGGAGATCTAGACCGAATAAATTGAATTTGATCATGAGGTGATGAAGTAAGTGGAAAAATTGGATCTTGAGCTTTTGAAGATCAAACCAAGCATGCTTATATTAGATTCCCAAGGACAGGGATCTATATTGTAGGCTGATTGAGTGGAAACAGCCAATACAAGCCATGTCACGATGAGTTAAAAGCTAATAAAATATGACTATTGGCCCAATGGTTGCAAAATGGTCATGTTTGTGTACGTACATATTGTGAGAAGATGGTGGATAGCAGTTATCAAAACCACTGGGAGTGAATTATTTATAAGGATCCTTCAACAATCATGTTTGTAGATAGTTATTATGTTTGTGGGCAGCCATTTTGTAATAGCATAAATAATTAAAATTGATTATAAGAATCCTTCAACAATCAATCCAATCATCTTATTTTTATTCTTACCTTTACCTTATTAGATTATTTATTCTATAAGAAAACGTAAGTTAGCTTTCTATTATAACTTCAAGCTATTCACACCTCCAATTTCCATCTCCTCCGAACGATAGTATGATGATAGCAGAAGTCTTTACAGATCAATCATATGAATCCATGCTGCTCCTTATCATTCATTCAATCCACATAGCTCATCGGCACATCTGCATATATCCATACCTCACATTGGTTAAACTTGGTAGGTTGCTCTCCTATTTCGATCGATGGAACTTCTCGAAAATTCTGAGTTTTCTAACTAATTTGGAATGCGATAAAAAAAAGACGGCAAAAATATTAAATAAATTGGATCAAGCTTGCGATTGATGGTTGGTGTTGCTGCGAAATTCTAATGAAATACTCGGTATGGTGCTGAGTAAGTGTGCCTTACTTCCAAGCAAAAAATGAACCTGTACAAGAAGTCTGCTTGCCAAAATTTATCCAGTGGAAGATCCTCCAATGATTAAGTTAACCGAAGTTAAAAGAACAATGAATGAAATTGTGAGAGTGAGAACTCAAAATATGTTAGAGAAAATCTTACCTCCGGTCTCTTTCTCATCTTCTTTTTTATAAGGATGAAATTTGCCGTTGTGTTATAATTTTCGTCCGTTCAAATAACAAAATATGGATGTTATTGAGTCCATCATGGACATTAGTAGAGGAGTTACTCTGATATATAATCTTTTAATCATGGTTGGTTAATACCCTTGTTATGCTATGATAATCGTGCTGATCCCTAATCAGCTACCAAATTTTCATAGATATTTGGTTTTCATAGATACTCGATCAACATTCGAATAAGATAGCTGATATATCTTGGAGTTGGTCTATGAGTAGTTACATCATCTTCCTGAATAAATTCATAGATATGGAGGATTGTTGATCTTGATCGGATCGAATAGTCGGGTTTATCCAGAATATGAAATCTCAAATAGTTATCCCAATGATTGGCATGTTAATATATCTACCTTTCAACTCATACGTAATCTTAATACCTACTAGTAATTCTATCACTCAAAATCAGCCATCAGCAGCATGCAATTTCTATCATTTATTTGAAAATTAGCAGCAAAAATTAAGAGGATAAAAATTTCTACCCAAGACGCATAGTAGCAAAGCTCATGATAAATAATATTAATATAAATATTACATAAATTATGGTAACATTAATATTATAACAAAATAATAATATAATTATGTGATAGTTAACAACGTATTGCGGACGAGTATTATCATATTTTGAAAAATATATAATATTAAATATTTTATAATATGAATAGTATGAATACTAATGAAATAATGTATAATATTAAATAAGGTGTTTTAACACGCGCACGCGCTTGGACACGAATCCGATACACACGAGCCAACCAAACATGTACAAGGGTACCCCCGCGAGCCATGTCATCATTATGACAATTATTATTTTTTTTTTGGTTAAAAACAGGAGGGAGGCTTTTGGTGTAGCTCTTCCTTTGAGACCATAAACATCTTCATCTCATTTCATTGGAGAACGTTCGATACATGACAGTACTCGATCATTTTCCTGTAACATCCAAGTGAATCGTATAAGTACGTTGCCCAACGTCACTCGGAAATCAGAGCGTTCACTTCCATTTCACACCTCAAGCGTCCCGACATTCGAAAATTAATTCTTCATTTAATCGATTTCCTCAAGCTCGAACCGTGGACGTGACAATCATTCAATGCAACACTCCGGCACGCCTGTCCTACCCATTTATTGTCCGCTCAGTGATTACTATGCTCCTGTCCGGACGATACCATTTCCGTAAGGGAAGCGACGGCAGCCAGCTGTCTCCGAAGTCCGCACGTCTCCATCAACTACATCATACAGCATCCCAACACGGAAAATAGCAAATCCGAAAGAGCCACGTTTGCGTTCCCCATTCCACTTATCTACGTTTCACTACGTTATTCGTCTAATTTTGGTTACATATCCATACGCCAATCAGTGAACCGACGCGACGCGACGCGACGCGACGATCGGTTTCTTACCTCAGAGAACAAAGCTTGTGAAGTCAAGGAAACCCGCCGCGGCCACGCTAAGCAGTCGGTTCGGTTTATTTAACCATAGTTTTTCTGGTGGTTTTGGAATTAACTACCCTCCAAACCCTTCTCCTTCTCGGAGCTCAATATTTTATCTTTTTATTTTTTGTCTTTAACGAAGATTAAAGACGAATAAAATATAGATAAAATAAAGGGAGATATTCCGCTCTTCCCTTTTTCCGTGTTTTGTTCTATTATGGTTCCTCTTATATTCTATTGTTATTCGTTTCTTGTAGCTGAGAATCTCAATCCGGCTCGCACTCCTCTCCTCGTTTCTCTTGATCTCCATCCGTCTTTCTTTGAGATCGAGAAGGAGCAGCCATGTCGTTCAGATCTCTGTCGTTGCGATCGGTAAGCGCCGGAACGCTGCTCATTTTTATATGTTTGTATTTTTATTTGTTTGTTGGGCTAGGTTTTGCAAGGAATAGCGTGCTTCTGGTTTCGTCGAGATCTGATCGGGCCATCTCCAGGAACCATTTTGGTGTATCTAGGGTTTCGGGGCGATGTGAATGTTTGATCTCTTTGTGTTATCTCCGTAAATTAGGGCCGATTTTGCGTGGATTTCTTAATCCGAGGGCGAGAGCTTTGTTGCACGGAACCTATTGTCCGATGCGTGATCTGACGTTCTCTTATCTGATTTTCACAAGCTTACGAGGCTTTTTTATACCATTTTCTTTCCAGTTCTTGTAATTATATGTTCCCCTAATAATCTCCATTCTATTTCTGATTTGGCGTGTTTTTGTTCAAGATAATTTTAGTTAATGTCATGCCTATTTCTTCTACCTCTTCTTTTTTGAAGGCAAATCTTGGTGGAGATTCTTGATTTTTAGCACAATTTGCGAACAAATATTTGTGGAGGGCTGTTAGTCTTGAATAAATTTTGTTGCATTTGTGTCTGATCATAGAATTTCATGATCCACAATTGTACTCAATCTTGCCTGATGGTTAATGAAAATCTTAAAAGCTGGATTGCTGATGTCGTTAAGATGTATAGTTTGTATGTTTTTCTAATGATGAATTGTCTGTATTGCTGATGTTTGTAAGATGTATAGTTTGTATGTTTTGCTAATGATGAATTGGCTATATGGCGCCTCTTTGATTCAAAGTGTTATAATTACTGTGGGAATGGGTTTGCAGTCGAATGCATCTTCTGGGATGGGAGTGGCTGAGGATAGCAAGAGCACTTTCCTGGAACTGAAGAGGAAGAAGGTGCATCGCTATGTGATATTCATGATCGATGAAAAGAAAAAAGAGGTCGTGGTCGAGAAGACAGGTGGTCCGGGGGAGAGTTATGATGATTTCACCGCAGCTCTGCCTGTGAATGATTGCCGCTATGCTGTGTATGATTTCGATTTTGTGACCGAAGACAATTGTCAGAAGAGCAAGATTTTCTTTATTTCATGGTCTGTTTTTTCTGAAACCTAACATGATAATATTTTTGCTTCTGCTGACCCTCCCTTCATGCATGCTTGATTTCCATTTACTGAATGCTTGCTTCTCACATCTTAGCATGCATGAGTTTGTTTCAGCTGGTGCCAAAATTCTCTTACTCTCTGTTTCTATTATTAGCCTTTCCATTCTGTAGGAAACTATTTTGAAACATAACATTTCTGCAGCACTTTACCTTTTTATATCAGTGACACTATGTTTATCAGGTTTTCTTGCATAACCTGGATGGAGATGGCTCGGTAATTATAAAAATGGCTATTCTTGGTCCTTATTGAATGTGTAATTTGTTGCTTTGACACAAGTGTATCTTTTTTTTCTTTCTTTCTTTTTTTTTAAAAAAAATATACGGCAACTTTCAGATATCAGTTTAGATGGTACCTTCTTCTTAAATAATGGAAAATTAAAATGGCTTGTTCTCAACACTTAAATGCTCGGCTCTTAGAATGCATCCGACCCACTCAGATACATATATGAATTCTGCTTTTCAGGTTGTTTTATTCTGTAACTCATCCCTGTATGTTAAACCCCTTTCCATCCTCTCACACAAATACTCCAGCGGTCGAACCTGTATGTCAAACACCTATCGGTAGTATTATGGTGTTGCTTATCTACTTATAGATTCAATAATGCTTGAACGGTACATAATAGAAAACTCTATATGATGGAGCTTAATGTCAAACCAGCTCGCCAGTTCACTTAGTAGGCTTATGAATGCAGCATGTAGTCATGGAATATAAAGTTTTCATCATGGATTATGAGGCCTCCCAGTGTTCCATTCGATACTGAGAACTATCCGAAGAATGTTTACCTTGTCATATACTGTTGTTACCTCATCTTACTGTTTAAGGTTTATCATTTCATCTTCTGCTTTTTTCTCCTCAAAGATTCATGAGTATTGCAATCTGCCATTCCGTTTTTTGTGCTTCCAAGGAATCCCTGCATTGCTTATTTAAAATAATTTTTTAGAAGATAGATTGAGTCTTAAACGCAGCTTTGTGCTTGGTTTGTGGAGGCTTGTGGATAGACAGATAGAGACTGACTTAATTGCTACTGATGTCCATTCGGTGCCTGCAAGATGGTATCCTTGTAGGGTGATGGGCTGTGACATGCATTTACATAAAAATTATTGTAGACTCCCAGCTTGATGGACAAACTTTAAGTCTGCTGATTTTAAGTGCTGAAATCTTTCCTTTTTTGTCTCTTGGGAGTCCAAGATGGTCCATGCGGTTGGTTGGATGTAGGTTAAGTCCTATGTTTTTAGTGGCTTAATGAGAGATAAGTAGGAAGTTAAGGTTGCTTACTTTAGATGAAGTCTTATAGGGGCCATAAGAACCCTAAGGCTAATAACCAGACAAGGTTCTATGCTGGTTTCTTTTCAGTGAAAGGGAAAACAATGAAGTCAGGTTCAGCCAACTGTTCCCTCTCTAATTTCTCTCTTTATCTCATTCATTTTCTTTCCCCCAATTCCCTTTTTCTTTAAGACAATGTTATATGCTTTTTTATGTTCTCTGTTTTACTTCATTAAACCCTCTGCGAATCCATACATAAAGAAGGTCAACATTAAATTTCTGCTGTGATTATTCCCTCGATCTCTCATGCACGCTTTTACTTGCTGGAATCTTTATTCTGATATAGCTTTTTTCAAACTCATCTGAAATCCTTTTATATGGGTTCTCATTCAATAGTTTCTCCATCAGATACCCAACATCAATATCCTAATTGAAGCCATAATTCACCGCTCTATTGCTATATGCACTATTCTCGATTTGCCAATTGTTTCTGCTTGGCACATTAAGTGTTCTGCGGGTAAACTTCTGTGTCTTTTGAATTTCATTACAGGTCAGTAACAGACTCCTTTGATTGGCCGTAACCTTTCATTTTAAGGTTTCTAGTGTGCTACAGACTCTTTACTTTGAAGAACAAGTTAAAATTGTTCCCCTAATTGCCCTTATTTTTCAAATCAAGCACTTTCTGTCCTTTTCTTTAAAACATTTCATACAAATCTTTAATTTACTCTAATGGTGAGGTCCATCAATGCACATGCAGCCTTCTTCTCTAAGTGGTCTGGCAAGTGCTTTATAACCTTTGTAGATTTGAGGACATAAGCCACAACTTTATGTGAATATGATGCATATGAAAGAAATTAGTTTCGTTCAGGATTTACATCAACCATCTTTAGGTTGATTACTTGTTGTAGAACTTCATTGAACTTTGATGGATCATACATTTGTCCTTTAGAGTTGAATTGATATACACGGGATAAGATTTGTATTATCTAGGAATCGTAAAGAGTGTTGACTCTGAAACAGACACTTTTTGTCTGATCTAGCCCAAAGGGAGGACCGGAGGCAAAACAACCAGCTGGAACCTGCTTGACAGTTGTTGTTGCTGCAGATAACAGCTGACAGGTTAAGGGGAAGGACGGATGTAGATCACCATACTATAATATTCTAGTCTATATCTCTCCTTTCTTTTAGTTTGACCTTAGAAGCAAACTCGTGTATGCATTTCCAGATTTGTGATCGAGTAGCTGAAATGGGTCATATTTCATTGGATTAATAGTAGAAGGATCATCTGCATTTTAGTTATTATGGACCAAGCTTTCTGCATCTTTTGTGCTCGTATTCGGGTGGTAAGGTATGATTGATCCCAAGAAGACGCTCTTGCTGTTGTGGTCTGGTGGAAACTGCTTTAATGTTCGTGTTAGAAAATATTTCACACGTCAACCTTGAAATCATTCTTACGATATTAGGGAAGTATGTATCGCAGAACCTAAAAGATGTGTGCTGCTATATGCACATGAATACCTTACAATTGCAGAGGTATTGCTGGTTCACTTTGTTTCTGTATTACGATGTTGAACTGTGGAAATGATGATGTACTCATCATACGTTTTAATGCACATTATTTTGTATCTTCTGTTTTCGCCATCACTTGTTAGTTGTGTAAAAAAATGAGTTATTTTAGTCGTTTGAGTTCCACTGCTTCATTTCTGTTTTTCTTCTAGTTTTCACTTATTTCACCATTATATTTACTTCATATATTATTACATGTTGCTTCCACTACAAGATTAATGTGGTTAATGATTATTCTCCATTTGTTCAGTACTTTGGTTAGATTATGGTTTCATGTACCATATTTTAGCATTTCATTCGTTTTTGTTATTCATGGTGCTGCCAACTCCAACCGAATGAGGTGAGGCATGTTAATTTTTCTTGTAAACAGGACAACGAACTGCATTAGGGCTGCAAGTTTCTTTTCTTCCAAATGTTGAATATCTTTATTTGCCCGTTGAACAGGTCTCCATCTGTCTCCCGCATCCGTTCTAAGATGTTGTATGCCACATCCAAAGACAGATTTCGCCATGAACTTGATGGCGTCCATTACGAGATTCAGGCCACCGACCCTTCAGAGATGGATCTCGAAGTTCTTAGAGATCGTGCTAATTAGGCATGTAGAACCCACAAAACTAACTTCATCTCAACGAATAGCTGGGTTTCTGCCAAGAGATGTCATCTGGTGACTTGTCCTGAGGCATCTGATTATGAGAGCATATATGGGATCCTGAATAACCGTATCTGAGAAGGCTGGTGGTAGTGCTGAACTCTGACACCTCTCAGTTAGAGAGACGGGTTGTACTAAGAGTGGTTTATCAAAGACCTGGGTGCCCTTATGAAGTGGAAACGTTTTTAAACATATACCGTAAGTTGGGGACGATATAATATATTTAAATTTCATCTCCTCTCTTATTTGCTGTGCCCTGTGTTAACCGTGTTGCCTCACCTGCATTCACGCGGCCACCATATCGATGGACGTCGGCAAAGTCGACACGCTCTGCAAAGGTGCTCGACTGCTTTT
This sequence comes from Cocos nucifera, assembly GCA_006176705.1. NCBI lineage: Eukaryota > Viridiplantae > Streptophyta > Magnoliopsida > Arecales > Arecaceae > Cocos > Cocos nucifera. The sequence continues at coordinate 1,301,925 of QRFJ01000141.1, read as the reverse complement.
CCTGAGATCGGGAGGTAAAAGTCAAAAGAGAGTAAAAAGGAGAAGGGTACCTGTTCCGATTTAGGATGGAGTTGGCTGCTGGAGTTGAGTCTATGTTAGTTTTGATACATGCGCTATGATGTTCGAGTTGTGTGGAAGGAGCCTGTCCATGCTTGTTTTTTCATTTTTTGGAAGCTGGTTTGGTCGTTTGTCGAATAGGCTATGAATTGACTATTATTCAATGTTGCACCAAAAAGCATCACGGTCGATATATATAGTTTTATCATGCCGGGGACAGGCAATGTACATCGTTGTCCGCAATGTATTTGCCTCCGATGGGTACTCGAATACCATTCGAAATATTTCGGCTCGATGGAAATTCGTTAATATTTTGAGGATGAAATATTTTGGAAATTCGTTAATATTTTGGGGATAAGAAAATTATCATGATAATTTTTAAATTGATAGTCGATTTTTGAAAAAAATATTAAAATCATTTTATTCGAAAATAATTTGGATCATTTTGGATAGATAGTTTATTCATATTAATGGTTATATGGTTGTTATTTTTTATTCCATCGATTTTTTGATAATAATTTTTTTATTTAAAAAGATATTTTTGATCGGTAAGTATTAAAAAATTTTGAGGATCAAGATCATTAAAATAATTATTTTTTAAAAAAATTATTATAGCTATTTTATTTTTTTATTAATTTGAATATTGAAAATTTTTTTTCGAAGTTAAATTTTTCGACTTGAATTTTATTTTACTCTCCAAGGTTTGAAGGTCAAAGTAAATTGTTACCGTGGGATATGGTGCTGGAAATATGGACGATATGATTCGTCAGGTAAGGAACCGGCCAAGAACTCAAGATGGTCGAGATGTAGTGATGGGACGTGGTCCAGTACGGTATGGCCGTCCACGAGACAGGTGATAGGACGTGGTTCGGGTGCCGTGTGGGGAATAACTTGCCGTGTTATTATAATGGGGCGGCTAGTCTATTCCTATGCCTGGCGCATCTGAAGTTTTATTTTTCCCTCGTTAAAAAAAGAAATGTTGTACCGTAATCAAATGCAACGACGTAATGATGTTCCTGTAAGGATGCAGAGTGTACATGTTAATTGCTGCATTCTGGTGTTTTATGAGCACCACCAGATTAAATTGACAGCCTGGGGTATGTACTTCATCAAATCACGGTAGAAGGTTGCTAAGATGCCTAAATTAGATGTTGGTACAATATCACGTGGTGAGCCCCGCGATTGCAATTTTAGGTTTTTTTTAATATTATTTTTTAATATTTATTTTTAAATTTATTTTATTTTTTTATTTTATTTTTTAAAATATAGTAATTGGACTGGCGGGAATATGAGCCGGCGAAATTGCATGAAAAAAAAGTAAAAGATAAAATTATATATTTACAATACGTTTCAACATGAATATATATATATATATATATATATTTTGCTACTCCCATACGTCACCTGGTCCATGGGATGGAGGGGCATGAGCGGTCGATGCTCGCACAGAGTCATGGAGGCTTCGATTGAGCCAGAAGAGAGAGCGATGGTGACATGAGGCCATGGAGGGTGATTGTGCGGAGCACACGAGGCACCCGAGTTCAAAAAGGGGAGAGGAGTGGAGTTGGTGATGCTGAAGTTGAAGCAGATTTGCCGAGATCAAAAGAAAAAAAAAGAAGTTTGATGGTCGTGCAGAATCGGATGTGACTAGGATGGCGGGCGCAACCTGTGCTGCGGAAAAAAGGAAGGAAAAATGATGCTATGGAAGCAAGAAAAGAAAAAAATAAAATAAATAAATAAATAAATAAATATATATATTTAGAAAGTTGAAGAAAAATATTATTTATATAATAATATATTATTTTTTAAAAATATTTTTAAAAATTAGTAATAAAATATTATTTAAAAAATATTATTTTTAAATACTATATTATTATTAATAAAATAGTAAAATAAAATAAATTATTTTAAAAATATTATTTTTTTAACATGTGAATCATATGGTCAATGTTTTTTTTTTTTTCTTCCTGCTCCCATCCAATGCATGGCTGGCGTGGGGTTGGAGGTGATGCAGGTGGCGTGGGGTTGGAGGTGATGCAGGAAGAAGGAGGAGTAGAAAAGAAAAAAATATATATATATATAAAAAATAAAAAAATATTTTTTATTATTAATTTAAAAATATTATTTATATAATAATATATTATTTTTTAAAAAATTATTTTTTAAAAAATTAATAATAAAATATTATTTTAAAAAATATTATTTTTAAATAATATATTAATAATAATAAAATAATAAAAATATTAATAAAATAATATCATTTTATTATTTATATTAAAATAATATTTTATTATTTTTATTAAAATTATTATTTTTATTATTAATGATAATTTAAATAATAAGATTTTATTATTTTATTAATAATAAAATATTATTATTTTTGATTAATAGTAAAATATTATTGTTTGATAAGAAAAAATATTTTATTATTTGGGGAAGGGAAAGGAAAAAAGAAAATATTTGGGGAGGGTAGGAAAAAGGAAAAAAAATATTTTTGTTATTAATTTAAAAAATTATTTATATAAAAATTAATATTTTTTTAAAAAATATTTTTCCAAAATTAACATTTAAACATAATATTTTATTATTATTTTTTTAATATTTATAAAAATAATTAAAAATTATTATATAAAAAGTATTTTAAAATTATTAATAAAAATATAATTTTAATAAATATATTCTAAAAAATCTCCCCACGCCAGTCGCCTGTTGCTCAGGAGAATGGTCACGCGATGCGCGGGAGGACAAAAAAAAAAAATACATGTTAGAAAATAATAATTTTAAAAAATTTCATTTCATTTTATTATTTTATTAATACTAAAATATTATTTAAAAATAATATTTTTGAAATAATATTTTATTATTAGTTTTTTAAAAATTATTTTTTAGAAAACAATATATCATTATACGAGTAATATTTTTAAATTAAATTTAAAAATATTATTTTTTTTTATTTTTTTTCTTTTTATTTTTTAATTTTTTTTTCTTTTTTTTCTTCTCTTTTCTCCGTAATACCTCTTTTTCCTCCCTTCCTCCTCCTCCTCCTTTTCTCAAACTTTCTCTCCTCTCCTTTTTCAGCTCCGATGAATTCGTATCTCCAAAAGCTCCGACGCCATCAACCTCGCTCTCCTTCCTTTTCCACCCCCACTAATCTCGCTCCCCTTCCTTTTTCAGCCCTAGATGCCTCCTGTACCTACTGCAATCCCCGCACAATCACTTTCCATGGCCTCATGCTGCTGCCATCTTCCCTTCTTTTTCTTCTCCGGTCCCGTGAACTCGAGCCTCCGTGGCTTTATGCGAGTCCTTTCGTCCGATCGATCGCATAATGTATAGGAACAGAAAAAAAAAAAATATGAAAGAAGAAAAAAAAAATCATATTATAATCAAACATATAATTTTATTATTATTATTTTTATTTATAAAATATGCATGAAATTTTTGTTACTTTCATGCATTGTTACGCTTGAGATTGTACGTTTAGAAAATATATTTAAAAATAAATATTAAAAAAATATTTTTTTAAAAAATCGTGCAATTTTAAGGGATGATGAAATGATCGCTGATGTGACCTCACATCCCTGAAATGTCGGGCAGGAGTAAAAGAAAGTTTCCCCTGTTTACAAGGAAAAAAAAAAAAAAAAAGTTTCCCCTCCCGAGTCCAATCAATCAATCCACCAAACGCACTTCATGGGCCGGTGCTCCGCCTAGATGGGATGGTCGTGGGCAAGGCCTTAGCTGTATCTTTCGCGCGAAAGAAGGATTCGCCTTCCTTCGCGCGAGCTCACCGTTGGATCATCCACTGGTCTCTTTCAGATCTGTGCGACTGGTGATCCAACGGTGGATTTGCTCAAGGAAGTGGAATCCTTTTTTTGCACCAGAAGAGCAAGAGACCCGAGAGGGGCGGACGCAACTGGCTTCACGTGATACGCAGATGGGGAGGATCACAAAAGAAAAAGAGGGCCTTCCTCCCAAAATCTTCCACGAAAATCATGTTTCTTGGTGTGGTGGTGGTGGGCCATACGCAGATGGGTAAGGTCCCAGTACGTACGAGAAAGAAATTTCTTACGTCTCCATATTATACAAAATTACTGCTTCGTCTCATCGCTTTATTTTTTTTTTAAAGAAAAATTATTTACTTTGCTTCAGGGGCTTAGCTTTATTTTACCGTTATGTTGTATTTCAACTTCCAAAACCATCTTAGGTTCCGATTAATAATAATAAATGACTAAAACAGCTAAATGTATGGGTATTAATGTTAAATACTTGGGACCTGATGGCTTGAGGCGGTGGTTCTCATTTCGGTGTATCAGATTCAGAAAAAGGAAAGATATTATTTTGGGATTATTACCTCTTAGAATTCATTTGATTAGAATATATTAGATTATAAAATAATTTAATAATTTATAAAATTATTCATCTATAAAATAATTATATAAAAAAATTATTATATTTAATTAATAAAAAAATTATTTCAAAAAATAATATCGAAAAAAAATTATTATGCTTGATTGAAGATAATTATATATAAAAATATGATAAAATTTATAAATATATCATTTAATATAAAATAATTTTTTAATATTAAAATAATATTATTATTTTCAATTAATTTTTATACGATGATTATAATCATATAATTTTTTTTACATAATATCATTTTTCATCTTAATTATTTTATAAAAAAATTATTAAATAAAATTTTAAAAAATATTAAAATAAAATTAATAATTATATTTATAATTTTATTAAAAATATTTTTATGAAATATGAATGTCAAATATCAGATATTTATTTTATCATCTCTCTAAATAATAAACATAAATTTATTATTTTTTATATTAAATAAAATTATTTGATATAAAAATTATTTTTTTATATCAAATTATCTCCGGCCAAACGGCTCCTCGGTAAATTCGGATTTTTATGTCAGATAGATTTGGGACTAAGATTTCACCCGCCGGAGGAGGGCCACGTGGGCTAAGAAGTCCCTTTCTTCGTGGTCCTGGTGATGTGAAGCTTCTTCTCTGATTGAGTAGATGTCGCCGGTATTGGTGGGGTCGAGGTGGGACTTTGGGTCCGCATCCTACGCTAGTGTTAGGGTTTCCGAGAGGAACAGCTCGGTGTTAGAAGGGCCGGATTTGCAGCTGACTTGAAGCCAGGTTGGCAGGTAAAGAAAGGTTCGTGATGAAGATATGGAAAGAGGCTCTTCATTGGGACCGTTTCCTTTGCCTTCTCCATGTTCAAGAAATATTTTTTGTTAATTTCCTCTTTAGGTAGGAGTTTATATCCAGGGAGAAAGGGCGGTTTTTGAAGGATCTGGAGTAATTTTTGGTATCATTTCCAATTGATTTTTTGGTTACAGGTTTGGTCATCTATTTCTTATTTTCTTTTTCTTTTTCTTATATGGGACATCTATTTCCTGTTTTCAGACATGGTGGGGGCCTTCTGGTATCTTTCTTAGATATCTTTTAAGGCAGTTTAGGACTTCAATTTCCAAACTCGGTCCACCTTTTGCTTCTCGGAATGCCTCTTTGATGCAGGCTACCTCAGGGAAGTGCTGCTAATTTTTCATTCGCTTTCAGTGGTGAAGTTTTGTGTTATAGTAAAGTTGTTGGAGATGGTCATGGAAGTTTGAGATTCATATATGATCATGGATGGCCCATCCAAGACCATAGTTTGGTTTAGGAGGGACTTGAGGATTGAGGACAACCCAGCCTTAGCAGCAGCCTCCAAGGACGCATGCGTCCTCCCTGTTTTCATATGGTGCCCGAGCGAAGAAGGGCAATTTTATCCTGGTCGAGTGTCTCGATGGTGGCTGAAGCAGACGCTTGCGCACCTCGATCAGTCCTTGAGGCCTCTTGGAGCCCCCCTGGTGTTGATCAAAGCAGAGAGCACTCTTGCATCTCTTTTGCAGTGCGTTGGTGCGATTGGGGCCACTAGAGTGGTTTATAACCATCTATATGGTATGCTGACTCTTCCTCTATCATCTTGCTCCAGCGGTATCTTGTGGCTGTGTTCTTTCGTGTTTCGTTGGTTGAGATAAGAGCTTGTTGGCTGCTCATAGTTTTGCTGATCATACTTATTAATTCATTTCCTAGATCATACTTTCTGATTAATTTACTGAACTTAAGAATTTGATCGATTATACTTAGTTTTCTTGATACTGTTGAACGCTTTATTTCTCTGTGAGTATTGCACTTCTGATGCTGTTTCGGTGTCTACATATCAGCATGTTGCTGTTATACTCTAAAATATGCATTTATTATGCATTTTATTTAAATTTGAAGGTAGATTTTTAGCTACGAATATGGTGATAATCTTTTATAGCACTCGTGTTTGTTACAACTTGATCTTTTTATATTTTTCCTCTACTGTAGGACAGTTTAAATCCTTTCACGAGCCTGTTAGATGTGGGATGATTAAGGACTTGAGCTTTTTCGTGTGGAAAGAATTGCAAGAAATTTAAGAAATGGTGAGAACAATTATCATAATTAATTTCAAGGAGAATGCTTATAAGAGTGAGAAAATGATCACCGGCCCCTCTAAGATATGTGAATAATCTACTCTTTTGCATGTCAATATTTGTTTAAAATTAAAAAAAAAAAAAAAAGATTGAACAAAAACTTGATTTAAAGTAATACACTCGGTCAAAATGTATCATATTGAGAGAAGCACATTGACATCATTTTATAAGTAGCCAACAATTCTGGGGGTTCTGAGGAAAAGAAAACAAACTGTGAAAGAAACTAGATTGCAGATTACCAAATCCGTGCCAACATAGTCATAATCGATAACCCATATTGCCGTCCGTGTATACTATGTTGGCTTTATGAGCTTATATCTGTATGCATATCCACATTGCAGCAAATTCTGATCATTGTGAGCTCCCTCAAATTCTCTCCCAGGTCTCTTCTAAGTTTTCATGGTTCTCCACCTTATCTTTTCAGCAGTTTCTCTCACTCAATGCAATGATTTTCACGATGCTGTTATTATTTGTTTGGTTCCTATTATTATTATTTTTTTAAAGAATAAAATGCTTTGGCTTTATCACCACATCTTGATGATTGCATGTACCATCGATTGTCAAATACTCTTGTGACAAACTAATTCAAACTTGACTCCATCTATTTGAATGTCTTTCCCCTCACATGACCTATCCTGCAATGATCATAGTCCTAGAAGTTAAAATTCCATTGCATATATCCTCAGATTCTATAAGTGTATTCTCTTCTACCTTTTCATAGTTAAACAGGGGCCCAGTGCATGAGGTTCCCACCATTGTGGGGTCTGGGGAGGGTCAAAATTCAGGTGTATACAGCCTTTTGCTTTTCTTCATGTCATCTGGGGATAAATCAGGTCGTTAGGACCCAAATTAAGGTATCCAATTTATTCACTCTTCATTGTTTTGTGACAAGCTTTTATATCATCAAGCTTAGGTCACTTATGGAATATGCCCCCAAAAGAGAGAGCTTTATGAATGGAGTGAACATATGGAACTAGTTGTCAACTCGATCTCATTCTACTGTGGGTTCCATGAACGTTGTTGTTGTGTATGATACTTTGTAACAGTTTTTTCCACGGATTTTAATCTCTTTAGCTGCATTTGGATCGCAATGCATTTTTCTTGATACCTGTATATAAATGTATTGTCAGCTGGTAGCACTCTGGTTTTTCTTTAACTCCAAATTTTGCGGTGGCAATCCCTTCTGATGTCTGAAAGTTAACGACCTTTTTTAATCTGAAAATAATTCTCATTTTAGCATATTGCCTTATTTACAGACCCTGTTTCTCTTATTCGGGATCATAAAATAAAAAATCAGCTGGCGGATCTTGGAATCTCTGTGCAAAGTTTTAATGGTGATCTGTTGTACGAACCATGGGAAGTGTATGATGAGAATGGCCACGCTTTTACAACTTTCAATGCATATTGGGACAAATGCATGAGCTTGCCAATTGACCTAACTTCTCCTCTTCCTCCTTGGAGGTTGGTGCCACCTGCAGGTAGCCTTCAGCCACATTGTGTTCGTTCATTTATACATCCGCTGTAACTTTGTTGGATACTGTCTTCAACGCTATAGTTTTTCTGGTAATTAATTATCGCCACCACACTTACGATGTTATTCTTTTTTGTCTTGACTATTATTGTTCTTATGTTTTAAAAAGTTGCACTAGATAGGCACTTTTCACAACTTTTCAATTGTAATTAGGTCGAATTATAACATGTTCTAAAACTCTGCTTTAATAGCTTGATCCTGCAGGGGATCAAGAACTTTTAATTTACGTTAAGCTTATCACTGTTCTTAGCTTCTTGCTGTAGTTGTTCAAGCAGGGTTTTGGATTATTTAGTACAACATATGCAGACAGAAACATGAGACGCCTTTTCCTAGAGATGACCATACAAGGAATCTGCTGGTTTGTGAGAGCACTTTTTTATTTTCTGTGAAAGATGAGGAAGCCCTCTAATTGGCTGAAATTAATTAAAGTGCTATCCTGCTGCCCAGTTATTGCATCAATCATTTTGCCCCTTGAGTGGCTAATTTGGTTGTCCTACTAAATTGGGTTGGGCAGGAAGACACCTTCACGTGCAAGGAGCTGATACAGTGTCATCCTTGTAGCAAAGTTCATTCTTTCATAGCTGGATTATGTCCACCTGTGTCTTCATGATCTATGATTTGTCCTTTGGCTTAAACACATTAATTAAGAAATATCAGACAACAGCTAGGCAAATAGAGGGCATCTGAGGGTGCGCAGAGCTGCAGGTTTTGCATCTCTATGTTTGCTGCTGCCATGGTTGTATCACCCATTCTATCAGTAGTTACCAAATCTCGGCTGTTCCTCTAATGGAGTTCCTTTGGGGAATACGTGATTACAAGAGTACCATATTTACTGTGTTAGAATATACATGTATTTGTTATATCATTCAATTTTCTGTGCCAGGGACAGAAAATGTTCAAAGCTGTTCACTTGAGGAGCTAGGACTTGAAAATGACACAGAGAAATCAAGTAACGCATTGCTGAGCAGGGGATGGTCCCCAGGTTGGGCCAATGCAGACAAGATGCTAGCTGAATTTATTAATGGGCATCTAAAGGAATATTCGAGAAACAGAATGAAGGTGGAAGGCAACACGACTTCATTGTTGTCACCTTATCTCCATTTCGGTGAACTTAGCGTGAGGAAAATCTACCAAGCTGTCAGAATGAAGCAGATACAGTGGGCAAAAGAAGAGAATTCTGATGCAGATCAGAGTGTCAACCTCTTTCTAAGGTCAATTGGTCTTAGAGAATATTCACGTTATCTTTGTTTCAATTTTCCATTCACGCATGAGCGGGCATTGTTGGGAAACTTGAAACACTACCCCTGGCGTGCTGATGAGGGTCAGTTTAAGTCTTGGAGGCAGGGTAGAACAGGGTACCCATTAGTGGACGCAGGTATGAGAGAACTTTGGGCAACTGGTTGGATGCACAACCGAACTAGAGTCATTGTGGCAAGTTTTTTTGTGAAGTTTCTTCTACTTCCATGGACATGGGGGATGAAATACTTCTGGGACACATTGTTGGATGCTGACTTAGAAAATGACATCCTTGGTTGGCAGTATATATCAGGTAGCTTACCTGATGGTCATGAGCTCAACCGTCTTGACAATCCAGAGGTATGCCATCTCTGTACAAATATTTGAGAAATCTTAAGGCTGCAACCTTAATATGTCATGGACTCATAGTTGATGATTTTTCGCAAAATCATTCTTATTGGAAACCTTTTGGTGCTGAACTATTATTCGCGTCTTTTGTATTTCATGTAACTGAGATTATCTAGGAAAGGGATTTTAATTTTGTTACATGGTATTTGGACTTAAATGGTAGTCAACAATGGTGTGCCTCTAAAACATTTGAAGTCAAACATGCAAGTGACAATTCATTTGTTCATCCAGCTGTCGATATAAATAAGTTCATTACATACAGATTACAGCAAAACTACATGGAGTTATACTTCTGTTCTCTGACCATTTGATTGGTAAAAGTTGTCCAGGTCACGTTGTTAAATTTCATGACTTTGATTTTTTACTTAATCATCTAGTATGCAAAATATTGTTGCAGAATTTGATTAACGCTGGATCAAGCTGGAGTCTAGGAAGACGAGGTCGCCGTCAGTGACCTGCAAAACAAAGTTTCGTCCAGAGTCGGTGGTGGTGGCTCCGACGGGATCCTTCGACGATCAAGTTAACTCTTCTGGCCAACAGAAATGGAGTGCTCAGGAAAGAGTTCGGCATAGTTTCGGGAAAGAGAAGAGAGCTTAGAAAAAATATATCTGGAGGATCTCTTTTTATAGACGAAGTCTGTAGTGGATTGATAGTGACAACTGCAGCCATCTGATAGCGGGCCGCTCGAGGCTTGGTGAAGTTTGTCATGGAGGAGGGTGCCGTCTGTAGCAGAATAATGGCGACAGCCGTAGCTGTTCGGTACTGAGCCGCTTGGGGCCACGTGGGGTTCGGTATGGAGAAGGAGGTATCGTCAGACTGATAGTGACCGTTCGTTGAGATTCAATAATTGAAGTTTGGAGGAAGCAAGCGTTGGTCGGTGAAGAACTACGGCTAGAGGGGATCATTCGGGAGGAGCGCTAGCTGAAATTTGGAAGCAATCCGCTGGAGAAATCCGATTGAAGGAGAAGTTCGGAAGGAGTTCGGCTCCTGGAGGAATCCGACTGCGGGAGAAGTTCGGGAGGAGTTCGGCCGTTGGAGAAGTTTGGGAGGAGTTCGGCTCCTGTATACATCCGTCTGAAGGAGAGATCCGAAAGGAGTTCGGCTGGCTGAAGGAATTCGGCTAATATTTGGCCACTGGAGGAGAATTTCCGATCGAAGCTCTTCTGGGATTGCCCGTTGTGTTAGGCCAAGCATTAGATTAGATTTCGGCGGGAGCGGAGTTTATCCCCAACAATAGTCCCCCCACTCCTGAGTTCGAAACTTGAAGAAAGGGAGTACAAAAAAGGTGACTGTCGAAGTTCTTTTCCGAGCTCTGCATCCGTTGGGGTTGAAACTCGGAAGAGATCTTATCTCCAGCCGAGGTTGACGTTGATGTTGAAGCTCGGAGAAAATCTTGTCTCCAGTCGAGGTCCAGGAAGATCTCATCTCTAGTTGATGTAGGAGCTCGGGGGAGATCTCATCTCTAGCCGAGGTTGACGTTGAAGTTAAGACTCGGAGGAGATCTTGCCTCTAGCAGAAGTCGACGTTGAAGTTGAGGCTCGGGAGAGATCTTGCCTCAGTAGATGTAGAAGCTCGGAGATCTCATCTTCAGCTGAGGTTGACGTTAAAATTGAAGCTCGGGGGATATCTTATTTCCTGTTGACGTAGATTTTGAAACTCGAGAGATCTTATCTCCAGCCGAGGTTGAAGGAGATCTTATCTTCTGTTGACGTAGACTTTGAAGCTCGGGGGAAGATCTTATCTCCAGCTGAGGTTGAAGGAGATCTTATCTCCTGTTGATGTAGAAGCTTGGAGAAGATTTTATCTCCAATAGAGGTTGAAGTTGAAGTCGAAGCTCGGGGGAGATCTCGTCTCTAGTCGAGATTGAAGGAGATCTTATCTCCTGTTGATGTAGACATTAAAGCTCGGAGAAGATCTTATTTCCAATCGAGATTGAAGGAGATCTTATCTCCTGTTGATGTAGACGTTGAAGCTCGGGGGAGATCTTATCTCCTGTTGATGTAGACTTTGAAGCTCGGGGGAGATTTTATTTCCAGCCGAGGTTGAAGGAGATCTCATCTTCTGTTGATGTAGAAGCTCGGAGGAGATTTTATCTCTAGCCGAGGTTGAAGGAGATCTTATCTCTTGTTGATGTAGATGTTGAAGTTCGGGGGAGATCTTATCTCCAGCCGAGGTTGAAGGAGATCTTATCTCTTGTTGATGTAGACGTTGAAGTTCGGAAGAGATCTTATCTCCAGCCGAGGTTGAAGGAGATCTTATCTCTTGTTGATGTAGACGTTGAAGCTCGAAAGATATCTTATCCCCAGCCGAGGTTGAAGGAGATCTTATCTCCTACTGAAGTTGAAGCTCGAGGGAGATTTTATCTCCAGCCGAGGTTGAAGTTGAAATTGAAGCTCGGAGGAGATCTTATCTCTAGTTGAGGTTAAAGTTGAAGTTGAAGCTTGGAGATCTTGTCTCCAGCTGAGGTTGAAGGAAATCTTATTTTCTGTTGACGTAGACTTTGAAGCTCAAGGAAGATCTTATCTCTAGTTGACGTTGAAGCTCGAGAGAGATCTTATCTTCAGTCGAGGTTGAAGGAGATCTTATCTCCTATTGATGTAGAAGCTCGGGGGAGATTTTCTCCAGTCGAGGTTGAAGTTAAAGTTGAAGCTCAAGAGAGATCTTATATCCAGCCGAGGTTGAAGGAGATCTTATCTCTTGTTGATGTAGACGTTGAGGCTCAGAAAAAATCTTATCTTCAGTCGAGGTTGAAGGAGATCTTCTCCTATTAATGTAGAAGCTCGAGAGAGATTTTATCTCCAGCCGAGGTTGAAGTTGAAGTTCGGAGATCTCGTCTCCAGCCGAGGTTGGAGGAGACTTATCTCATGTTAATGTAGATTTTGAAGCTCGGGGGAGATCTTATCTCCAGCTAGGGTTGAAGGAGATCTTATCTCCTGTTGATGTAGACGTTGATGCTCGAGGGAGATCTTATCTCCAGTCGAGATTGAAGAAAATCTCCTATTGATGTAGAAGCTCGGAGGAGATCGTCTTCAGCCAATGTTGAAGGAGATCTTATCTCCTATTGATGTAGACGTTGAAGTTCGGAAGAGATCTTGTCTCCAGCCGAGGTTGAAGGAGATCTTATCTCCTGTTGATGTAGAAGTTCGGGGGAGATCTTATCTCCAGCCGAGGTTGAAGTTAAAGTTGAAGCTCGAGGGAGATCTTGTCTCTAGCCGAGGTTGGAGAAGATCTTATCTCCTGTTGATGTAGAAGCTTGGGAGAGATTTTATCTTCAATCGAGGTTGAAGTTGAAGCTCGAAGAGAGATCTTATCTTCAGTCGAGGTTGAAGTTGACGTTGAAGCTCGGAGGAGATCTTGTCTCCAGTCGAGATTAAAGGAGATCTTTATCTTCTGTTGACGTAGAATTTGAAGCTCGGGGGAGATCTTATCTTCAACCGAGGTTGATGTTGAAGTTGAAGCTCGGGGGAGATCTTATCTCCAGCCGAGGTTGAAGGAGATCTTATCTCCTGTTGATGTAGACGTTGAGGTTCGGGGGAGATCTTATCTTCAGTCGAGGTTAAAGGAGATCTTATCTCCTATTGATGTAGAAGCTCGGGGGAGATTTTATCTTCAGCCGAGGTTGAAGTTGAAGTTCAGGGGAGATCTTGTTTCTAGCCGAGGTTGGAGATCTTATCTCCTGTTGATGTAGACTTTGAAGCTCGGGGGAGATCTTCTCTCCAGTTGAGGTTGAAGGAGATTTTATCTCTTATTGATGTAGACGTTGAAGTTCGAGGAGATCTTATCTCTAGTCAAAGATTGAAGAAGATCTTATCTCCTATTGATGTAGAAGCTCGGGAGATTTTATCTCCAGCCAAGGTTGAAGTTGAAGTTGAAGCTCGGGAGAGATCTTATCTTCAATAAAAGGTTGAAGTTGAAGTTGAAGCTCGTGGGTTGAAGTTGAAGTTGAAGCTTGGGGGGAGATCTTGTCTCCAACCAAGGTTGAAGGAGATCTTATCTTCTGTTGACGTAGACTTTAAAGCTCGAGGGAGATCTTCTCCAAGCCGAGGTTGACGTTGAAGTTGAAGCTTGGGGGAGATCTTATCTCTAGCCGAGATTGAGGAGATATTATCTCCTGTTGACGTAGACGTTGAAGCTCGGGGGCGATCTTATCTTCAGCCGAGTTTGTCTTTGAAGTTGAGGCTTAGGGAAGATCTTATCTCCAGCCGAGGTTGATGTTGAAGTTGAAGCTCGGAGGAGTCTTGTCTCCAGCCGAGGTCCAGGGAGATCTTGTCTCCTGTTGTTGTAGACGTTGAGGCTCGGGGGAGATCTTATCTTCAGTCGAGATTGAAGGAGATCTTATCTTCTGTTGATGTAGACGTTGAAGCTCGAAAGAGATCTTATCTTCAGTCGAGGTTAAAGGAGATCTTATCTCTTGTTGATGTAGAAGCTTGGAGGAGATTTTATCTCCAGCCGATGTTGAAGTTAAAGTTGAAGCTCGGAGGAGATCTTATCTCCAGCCAAGGTTGAAGTTGAAGTTGAAGCTTAGGGAAGATCTTGTCTCCAGCCGAGGTTGAAGGAGATCTTATCTCCTGTTGACGTAGACTTTGAAACTCGGGGGAGATCTTATCTCTAGTCGAGGTTGATGCTGAAGTTGAAGCTCGAGGGAGATCTTATCTCCAGTCGAGGTTGAAGGAGATCTTATCTCCTATTGACGTAGAGTTTGAAGCTCGGAGGAGATCTTATCTTCTGTTGACGTAGACGTTGAAGTTCGGAGGAGATCTTATCTCCAGCCGAGGTTGTTGTTGAAGTTGAGGCTCGGAGGAGATCTTGTCTCTAGTCGAGGTTGACGTTGAAGTTAAAGCTCGGAGGAGATCTTGTCTCCAGTCGAGGTCTAGGAAGATCTTATCTTCTGTTGTTGTCGGGCACAATGGGGTCATTGTCGGGGTCTTTTCTCTCTTCCCATCTAAAATGAATAAGGTCTTCGGCTTTGCTCACGTTAGGATGAGGTTCTCCTTCTGTTTCTAACGGGCTGTGGGGGCACATAAGGGCCGTTGTCAGGGCCTCTCTCTCCATCTCGTCTAAAATGAACGAGGCTTTCGATTTTCCTCATGTTAGGACGGGGTTCTTCTCTTATTCTTAATGGGCTGTAGGGGCACATAAGGACCGTTGTTAGGGCCTCTCCCCTCATCTCGTCTAAAATGAACGAGGCCTTCGATTTTGCTCGCGTTTAGGACGAGGTTCTCTTCCTGTTCCTAACGAGCTGTGGGGGCACATAAGGACCATTGTCAGGGCCTCTCTCCTCATCTCGTCTAAAATGAACGAAGGCTTTCGATTTTGCTCGCATTAGGATGAGGTTCTCCTTTTGTTCCTAACGGACTGTGGGGGCACATAAGGGCCATTATCAGAGCCTTTCCCTCCATCTTGTCTAAAATGAGCGAGGCCTTCGACTTTGCTCGCGTTAGGATAAGGTTCTCCTGTTTCTAATGGATTATGGGGGCACATAAGGGCTGTTGTCAGGGCATCTCCTCTATCTCGTCTAAAATGAACGAGATTCTCTTTCTGTTCTTAATATGGCCACTATTGATTGCTTCTTCCCTATCATCAGATAGTTTCTGCACCGAGAAATAATAATATTGAAATGGAAGAGTTTTACTGAAGAAAAATTACCGACAGTACATTCTCAAATTTTCTGAGTTTCAAGATCGTGGGAGCGTTGTTCCTTCGAGCTTCTTCAGGCGATAAGTTTCGGGCTGGACGACCTCGTTTTATTTTATGTGGGCCTTCCCAATTTGGGGGAAGCTTCCCCTGGCTCTGAGGCTGAGAGATGGCGGCTCGCCGAAGTACTAAGTCCCTCCCAGAGATAGCGTTGATGATGCTGGAAGACGGCCGATCTCCTTGTTGTTCCTCTCATTGGTGGTTCTAGCTGCGGTAGCGCCATTGGCTTGCTTCAGGCCGGCGTCTGTGGAGCATTGAAGAGGGCGTAATTGTGAAACCTTCAGGGGGGAGAACTTCTTCGCGTCCTTCTATCGGAGCTTCTTTGATGACGAGCTCGAGGGGGAGTTCGGCCTCGCTTGCGCTCGGAGGGAGTCCGTGAGCATGGTCGAACATGATTCGACCCTCCATCAGTCGCAGATTTTCTAGACTCATCCGCCTACCGCTGTCCTACGGCTCCCTCATCTCTCAAGTTGAAGGCTTCTTCCACTCAAGCATATCCCTCAGCACGAGTTAGCAGATCGGCAAAGTCCCTGGGGTACTTCTTCAGGGAGAACAGTAAATCGTTCTTCTGAAGGCCGCTCTTGAGTGCGGCCATCGCAACTGACTGGTCCAGATTTCGGACCTCTAACGCAGCAGCATTAAACCGGATGACATAAGCTCGGATAGATTCTCCCTCATTCTACTTGATGTTCATCAGAGAATCAGAATCTCGGCACGGATGTCGGCTGCTGACGAAGTGAGCCGCAAACTGATGGCTCATTTGCTCAAAGAAGAAAATCGTATCTGGCTTCAACGTCGAGTACCAATTTCTTGCATCTTCCTTTAAGGTAGATGGGAAAGCTCGGCATAATATGGCGTCTGGTGCGCCATGAAGCAGCATCATGGTCTGGAAGGCTTCCAGGTGATCGATCGGATCAAAGGTTCCGTCGTAGCTTTCAAACTGGGGGAGCTTGAAATTCGGTGGAACGGACTCTTGCATAATTCAGAGAGAGAAAGGGAGATCGGTGCGGACGTCGTCATGGTGAGCTGGGGCGACGTGGCCGAGCTCCTCAATCCGTCGATCCATCCCCTATTGTTTCTGATCGAGGACGTCAACTCGATTGCAGGTCTTGGAAGGCTTCCTACCGTGGATGGGGAAGGTCTCTTCTAGAGAAGAACCATTATTCAAGTAAGGATCCTCTGCTCTCTATTTCTCCTTCCCAGGGGCGACGGATATGCTAGCCCAAGTGCCTCTCCTTGGGATCGGTTTCTGACATCTCGATGGCGGATTTTCTGGCGGAATCGCCATCGGGGGTTGCCGCATGGCCTGCACCATTTCGGTGAGGCTCTGAATTTGCTGCATCAGCAGGTTAAATTGCTCTGGATCTACCATGGCTGTCGGTGGAGGTAGGGGTTGAAGTGCCGGCGCTGGAGCCAGAACAGGCGGATCTGGCGGTGGAAGCGGTAGATCTTCTGGTAGTCATTTTCTTTGGAGGCATTTTTTAGGATTGAGGAAGAGGGTGGAGATGAACCTTGAAGAAGGTCGGCAGGGTCGACTGAGCACTCCTTTAAGAACAAGGGTACCTCAAGAACAGAGGGCCCTTCCTCTAGTGCCAATCTGTTGTTGCAGAATCTAGTTGACGCCGGATCGAGCTGGAGTCAAGGAAGACGAGGTCGCCGTCGGTGACCTACAAAACAAAATCCTGTCCGGAGTCGGTGGTGGTGGCTCCGGCGGGATCCTCTGACGATCAAGTCAGCTCTCTGGCCAATAGAAATGAAGTGCTCAGGAAAGAGTTCGGCAGAGTTTCGGAAAGGAGAAGAGAGCTTAGAGAAAACATATTTGGAGGGTTCCTTTTTATAGACAGAGCCTGTAGCGGATTGATAGTGACAGCTGCAGCCATTTGGTAGCGGGCCGCTCGAGGCCTAGTGAAGTCTATCACAGAGGGGGGCGCCGCCTGTAGTGCTGCTTGTAATAGACTGATGGTGACAGCCGTAGCTATCCGGTACTGAGCCACTCGGAGCCACGTGGGGTTCGGTACAGAGAGGGAGAGGTGTCGTCATACTGATAGTGATCGTTCGTTAAGATTCAATAATCGAAGTTCGGAGGAAGTAGGCATTGGTCAGTGAAGAATTACGGCTAGAGGGAATCATCCGGGAGGAGCGCTAGCTGAAATCTGGAAGCAATCCGCTGGAGGGATCCGATTGAAGGAGAAGTCCAGAAGGAGTTCGGCTCCTGGAGGAGTCCGACTGTGGGAGAAGTTCGGAAGGAGTTCAATTGATGGAGGAGTTCGGGAGCTGGAGGAGTTCGGGAGGAGTTCGACCGCTGGAGGAGTTCAGGAGGAGTTTGGCTCCTGTATACATTCGTCTGAAGAAGAGATCCGGAAGGAGTTTGGCCGGCTGAAGGAGTTCGGCTAATATTTGGCTGCTGGAGGAGAATTTTCGATTGAAGCTCTTCTGTGATTGCCCATTGCGTTAGGCCAAGCATTAGACTGGACTTCGGCGGGAGCGGGGTTTATCCCCAATACAAAACTATAACTAATCATATATTGCATAGATTATCGTATAGATTATTGTGTATTAGTAAATTATTTAATATTTAAGTCAACTAGTATATAATTGCCTATAAAGTTATATCATAGTGACATTTTACTGAGTTCACATATTCAGTGTGGTATGAATTGTTTGAAGAGTTCTGAGATTAAATTCCAAATCTGGTGGCCTTCTTGCTTAAAGGTTTAACTCTCTCAATTTTTGAAGACTATTAGACGTTGGAAGCTATTTGACATCTCATTTTATCTTAAACATAAGACTTGGTCTGCATATGTCCCGCCCATTGAGATCTAGTCTCAATCACTCCTATATGGGTATTGGATCTTCATTCAGGGGTCAAACCTAATTTTCCTGGAGTACAGAGTACTTTGAGATGATTCTTTAATGTTGATACGTGCTTTAAAGCTTTGCTGAACTTGTTGACTTTTACAATTGAAAGATGCGTGCACACAAAACACACACACACGCACGCACGCACGCACACACTGTGAAGAGTTTCACAGACATTTTCCAACAGCTCTTTTCAGAGGGTAAGTAGGAGCTGGAATGAAGCGGATCTTGTTGCAAGTGGAATATGATAAGAAACAGTAATGCCTAAAGAGGTAAATAAAACTAGTATTATATAACTACTAATCAGGAGTGGTAATGCACAAAGAGTGATCAGAATACTATTGTACATTTTCCTGTTTGAGAATTTAAAACATGTCTAGTTCCTAATAGAAAGCACTTAAAAGTAGTCTAGATGCCAAATAATATGTTCCCCTAGCATGTCTAAATGTGCATTTGATTTTTCTACTCTACATGTATCTCTTGTTGCTGATGTATGATGAGCGTTGCATTGATTGGTGCAACATGCTTGCAGTGCTGACCCTTTATTGGCATAACCTTAGTGTCTTAATTTGATGGAAGAATGATGCCATAACCGTCACTTGCTTTACATGAATAAACCTTCATCACATCAGAAATTCCCATACTCAAGCCATGTTAGAATGTGTTCAATTCTTAATGTTTTGTTGCATTAATATAGTTGATTAGGAAGTTTGTCATGTCCATGTATGGAGGAATCAAATCCAAATTGCCAATTTACGTGTTGTTCCTTTGTTTATTTCACAGTGCTTTTAATAGGAATTATTCTAGGAGCTACATGTCAAAAAAAGGACCGCTCATCACTTAGTTTAGATCTTGTTTTGAGGGCTATACACTCTCTCAAGATCTAAATTCTAATTGTGGTGCACCTTTTAGCCTGCCTTTAAGCCAGTTTATATATATATATATATAATTTAAATATTTCAATCTGGTAGTTTTTGACTGAAACCATGGATATATGAAAATTCAACCGTAAACACTATAATAAATATAAAAAGTTAATAACCATTAACATTTGAAACTTTCGATGCTTATTGTAAATTGTTCTCTTCTTTTTTTAATTTATGACCATTTATTAACTGGGTGTTGTTAAATGGTAATAACAAGCAATGCATCAATCATCTGTTAACTAAAGGAGGAAATCATTATATATATATATATATATATATAGATCCCTTTTTGTGGGGTACAAAAGGATGTAACCCAAAGGTACATAATTAGTGGTTCAAACATATGGACCTCCAATGTTTGATAAGAGAGACTTGTCAGGTAGTTTTTAATACCATCAATAGCCTTCTTCATGTTCTATAAACTTCATATAAAAGTGGTCCTATTTTTTTTCCCCAAAAGATGTGTCATGAACGAAACTCAACTAGATTTGCCCGAAACAAGCCAGAGTGGCTATATGCCTGTTTGGCCACCTCATTTTGGTTTCTTAGGCCAATATTCCTAATCTTTTCTAGTGAGATACTATGTTTCATATGGAACTTTAATTGAATTGACACGTCGAAAATCCCATGCTAGGAGATACTTGAGCTTGAGCATAACATTTTGTTCTCAGATTTACTTAAATAAGATATGATCCTTGGGAGCTTGTGTATAACCAAATTGCTAGAACTACAATTTTCTTCAGTTGGCTTATCTATAGGCCAATGAAGCCTATGGTTTACCACTTGCTCTAAATGATCACTGCTTTGCTCTTCTAGTCAAATGGATTGCTAACTTTCAAAAGGTTAAGAAGCGCTGGCCCCTACATGTTTATTTTTCCGTTTCTTGGGAAATTTGGGAAAGATGATCTCACTAACATATCCCTCGAATCTGAGGCATCCTCAACATATTAAGAGGCATAAGAGAGAGACCCACATCTAGATCATTAACATTTTGAGCAATCCATTGCACCAGCCCAGCTGCTGGTGGGCCCTAGAAAGAGCCATTGGTTTTCTCTGTTTACATTTTCTTCATGGAAGAGTTAAAAGAGTTTGAATCTGGTACAGCCTGTTGTTTGTATGCATCTAAAACAAGCTGCTGATCTAACATGTTATATCTTGAATTACATCTGATTCTGTGTTGAAGAAGAACTTGAAGTTTCATGATACTAGCTCTTCTTATGGTTTGACTAGCTAAAATTTTTGATCAAAAAAACTACCTTAAATATCAGAAAGCTACTTCATTAAGAGTCAAGTTTTTACTCACCTGATTTCTTTGATAGTCTAGAAATTCTCTGTGCAAACTTATCATGTTCCACTGACGAAGGAGATTTTGAAAGATTCCTATTTGAGACCTTCCTCTGTGCTGGAGTTCTTGACAATTGACTAATAGTCAGTTCTGTCCTTTTGTCAAAATTAAAATGCCCAATCTCTCATGATTGATGGATTAATGCCTTTTGGCTTATGATTTTTTTAGGACTTCCTAAAAGGTAGCTTTAGAAATAATTTCAAAAATAAAAGTTAATTTCACCATCTAGTATTCCAGTTACTTCAGAGATACTTGTCTTGATCCTTTTAACTAGGTTTGTGCCTTTTCATCCAGAGAACATTATATGTTGATGTGTCTGACTATCGTAATCCCACAGACTAGGATCATCTAGTTTTTCTATAAAGACTTATATTGTCAATCTTTTAAGCTAATGGAAAATGGAATTTAATGTCCCCAACCACAGTGAGAAATCTATTCTTTGTAGCAGGGATTTTGTTCTCCATGCCAAAGTCTCCTTCCCAATTCCATTTTACTTGATTCACTTCTTGTGTGTATGCTGGAAATAAATGTAAATATGACGTATGTCTCCTCAAGCTTGGTGTAACAAGTATATTCTTTAGTATTTTCCCTTGTTTGATAGACTAAAACAGTCAACATGGCCAGAGGATGCATACCATGGGCCTTCCTCACTGCCTTGGCCTCATTGGCCTAAGCTGCTGGTGGAGGAAAGGCCCAACGACCACAGAACAGTCCGTTAGGGGCAACTTTAGATACCCACTCAGGGGTATGTAACAAGTATTATTCTTAATGCAATAAAACGGCAAATTAAAATCCATTCTTTGTTTTCATGCAAGTTCTTGAGGTTCTTTCATATTAAGGGCTAACCAACAGCTTAAAATTTAAAATGCGATTCTTTCTCCTTGATTTTGGTGAATTTTTACATCTTATGTAACAGGCTGACTTTGGTCCTGAATTTTGATCCAGCTATAGTCTCAATAATATCAGTTCAGTAAATACTCATGTGTCATGCAAAAACCAATTTGCTCATTGAATTCTTGCTATTTCTATATTCCCGAAAGAGGAAAATGAAAAAGCCTTCAATGTATTGATTATTTCATACCAATTTCACATTTCTTATGAGCAAGGCTAGCAGTTGCAAGTTCTTGTTTTCTTCTTCCTTTTTTTTTTTCCAATGAAAATATCCTACTTTTGCCTTTGAGAAAGAATTTTTTACTTTAAAATATTGCTTCATTAAAGTTTTGAGGTTTGACTGTCATTCTTATCCTGGAGTCTAGGATCAAGGTCGCGAATTTGATCCTGATGGAGAATATGTTAGAAATTGGATTCCTGAACTCGCAAGAATGCCAACAGAATGGATCCATCATCCATGGGATGCTCCAAGATATGTACTAAAGGCTGCTGGAGTTGAGCTAGGTTTAAATTACCCAAAACCCATCATAGAACTTAACACAGCTCGGGAGCGCCTGGATGATGCTGTCGCCATGATGTGGGAACTGGACAGAGCTGCAAGAGCTGCAACATTAAGCGGTTCGCACGAAGTTGTGGCTGACAATCTTATTTGTATGAATAACTTGGACATTCCAAAGGCTGTTGTGAAGAGGGAGGTGTCTTGCACCAATTCATCTCTTGATCAAAGAGTTCCTTCTGTCCATAATCTTAAGGGAAGTTCAATCTACAAGGAACTGAAAAATCTAAACAGTGAGAGATCTAAACAAGTTGACATAAATAATCGCATCGCCAAGATAGAGACATCAAAAATGGACAAAGACCTGTGTTCTACAGCAGAATCATCAGCTGCTAGGAAAAGAAGCATCAGTGAGAGTATGTGTCCTGTCCCAGATTCATGTTTTTCTTTGTCGGAAGTAAATCCTTCACATGCTGGTGGTTCTTTCAAGTCACATAATTCTAGTGGATCCCCTTCCATGCATCCATGGAAAGAAGAACATGGCATCAGAGGAGAAAAGGTAATCTCGATTCAGAAATTATTAGATATTTAGATGAGTACCACAGTAAGAGCACGTTGGCCAGCCCTAGTTGCACAAGCAATAGTACGAGTGAGAGTACTTTTCTGCATGATCCTTAAATGCTTGTCAAATGCTATACAGGCATGTTCGAGCATTTTCTGTATCAGTAATTCATCGGTTCCATCTTTCTGATTTAAAGTTGCCCTCCAGTGACAATTGTTTTGGTTTCCTTCCTTGAGGCAATGGTTGAGTACTTCTCGAGCACTCGGCTATCAAATGAACTCTTTTCTACGGTTGAAATCTATTATATGTCAAGATACTGATACCGAAACAGTGGAATGCATCTCATGAATGTAGAACTGTTATATTAGTAGCTTTTAATTTGGTTACATGCTTGTTTGCAAATATCTTCCTAAAATTACCTATGATATGTCAAAGCATATCTCAACTCCATACGTGCGTCTACCTCTGTTCTAATGATATAAGATTAATTAATTGCTGTTTTTGTAGGAGGGAGATGCTGTCGATGCTCAGAGCAGCATTAAGGGCTTGAGACCATGCAAGAGACCTTCGTAACTCCAGACAAGTAAAAAAGGTCACTTCATCTTATGTACGTTGCTATCATGTTTATGTCTTACTTATACCATGTTGACATAAATATGCTTTGCACTCTACAAATTCTCATCTATAAACAGTTTTGTATTTTATGGATTCTATCTTCATGGAAATTAAGGACTAAAATATTTTGAGCATTAGTTTTCTTTGTGCTGATGCATATAACAGCTGTATGTTAATATATATCCATGTCAAGCTGTTATAAACTTGTCTATTGAACTTATGCATAAATCACTCTATATTCCATGCATTCTCTGATTGGAACTGCAATATGCTGAGTCTGGGACCATGAAGGATGGAGGAAGATGCCTCCATTGATAATGCACGTATATCGATATAGGAATCACACCCTGAAAAAAAATAAATTGCCATGAACTACTTATTAAATCTAATAAATATACTTTAGGAAAAATAATTTTTGAAGGTTAAGACTACAAGAAACTATAAGATTATCTTAAAACCAAGAATATAATTTGGAAGAGTAGCGTACGTTATGAACGTATGATCAGCGTTTAAACTATACAAGGCAAGTTATGCGCATGGAGTTGGTTTAGTCATCCCTGCATTGATTTTGTTTGGATTTAAGAGGGCTTGCATTTTGGAACAGTTTGCATAGACCGTACATCTTCTTAACAAATCCACTTATGTTCTTGCATAGACCGTACATCTTCTTAACAAATCCACTTGTGAATAACACAATGGTTCCATTCTTGAAGTGGGCCAGCATCAAAGCTAATTCGAGAGGACTTGCATGTTGGTTTCGCAAGAAGAGACATTGCTTAAAATCAAGATGCATCCATCTTGTTGCCTTCCACAATGTCTGTCTTTTTTGGGAGTGTTGTGTTGCACGGTCTTTTTCACTTCAATTCTCCAGTTGTTCTCCATCCTTATTTTCAAGTCTAAGCTACAAACAATTTCATAGTTCCCCTTGCAACCTTTTTCCTGGACTGGGGGGAAAAAAGAGTTGTCTTCATCATCACCTACCTCAAAATGTTGGGGATGGGAATTCAACCCAGCCCTCTGCTGCAACCATCAAACGCTTGCCAGCTTGATAAGTTGATAGTTTTTGAAGGCTGTGTTGAATTTATTCATTGAATTGAACTTCCATGATTGACCCTATTGCCTCTTTATCATTGTACTCTTGTTGGTTTACTTCTCTTTACTTGGAATTGTTTTCTTTTTTTCTTTTTTTTTTTAAAGAAAAAGGTTGCTGTTGTGGTTCATGCAATTAACGGACAGTTTTTACTTTTAAACTTGTTTGCTTTGTTCCCCATGCGGTGAAGAATTAATGCTCAATCATCTGCACGTATCTTATTAGTCATCTTCCACAATGTGATTTGTCGTGCTTAAGATTATTTGTCATCTTCCACAATGTGATTTGTAGTCCTCCAGAATCTTGATAGCTAAGGGAGCTGCCTTGGCTCCACGGCTCCATCTAGTTTCAAAATCCGAGATCTTTTTGTTTCCTTTGAGACGGGGCCAAGCAGGTCGATGTTATCAGCCGTAGTTCAAGGGTTCGTGGGACCTAGTGAAACTTGTTCCTCAACCCAGCCCAGTGACATACCTAACCGAGGGTTTTGAGGCTAAGGTGGCATGGGTGAGCTTGCTTCCAAGTTATAAAAATCACATCGAGGCAAGCCTTTGCTCACAAATTTCGTGTAATTTTCCTCCTCTTTTCTTTTTGTTGTTGTTGGGCGTGTGTGTTGGGGGATGGGGGGTGGAACGAGAACGGGGAGGGCTCTCTTATACCAAAGCTAATTTTCGGTTGAAGAAAAGAAAAAGGCTTGCTACAATTTTTATTTTTATTTTTTTAGTGCAGCGTGCTTGTTGCTGATGGTGCTCTTTTATGAGCACAGTTTTATTTTTGATTAATTATCATATGAAGAGCGTAATTGTCTTCATACGCAGAAACGTAGAAGAGTAAAATGCATGCCCGAACCGTCGGTAGAGCTTTAGCGTGGATCTCAAAATTAGAAGATTATGGCAACGGGACCCCCACCGCGTCCGGAACCCATGGGAGCCAACAGGCCGTGCCACATTTGGATGGTGGGCTCCCGTGCTAGAGGCTATCCCATCGGTTCAACACGTCGTCTCGGGGATGCATGAAAGGCGACATGATAGCACTAGAATGCCGGAGAAGGTTAAGCATGGATTCTTCTCGTTGATAAGGCTGCACGTATCTCGGGCTGGATGGCGTCAGATATGATCGAGAGCTACAAGTTGGCTACGTGCCGCTTACAGCGGCGAAATTATTCTCAGCTCAAGTTTTGCACAAGCGTGCATGCGCAAGAAAGATTAGATGTGATTGAGATAAAGAGTAAAAACAATGGGAGGATTGGTTTTCTTAACGTGGTGCGGCTCTTGAATTTGTTTCCATGGACGAGAGGTTAGCTGATTATAAAATAGCTACATTAATCTTTACAGGTTTGATGAATCTTTTTTATGTGCATAATGGGCGCTCCAAAACATTTTCTGATGATTAAGTATATTTTGCAAGAGAATACGAATTCACGTTGTCACGTCCTACGATCCAGATGGTGTGGTACACTGGGAGTGTTAGGACTATTATGTGCGTATATGCTTGTATGCTTGTTCATTTATGGATTTATGGTATGAAAAAAAAAAGGAATGTCTGAACTGTAATGCTTTATTATCTCGCTATCTCTAATCTTCATAAACCAATCTTGAATTGAATTCAAATGAAGATTGACTTGAACTTAATGTTGAGTTGAGCTTGATTGGTTTGATGAAAAATTCATATTTAAATTGATTAGGCTCGATGTGGAGCTATCAAGTCTATTGAAATTTTCTTTTCTTTGTCTTGATTTGAAATCACGAGCTTGATCAATGAGGTACGAGCTGAACTTGTCATAAAATCAAGCTTGAAAATTATTTCAAGGCCTATAACATACGACGGTATGCCTAAAAAAACCATCCGGTGTTTGAAATCTGGTACCCAAGATAACCCGCCCTTCGTGGCTAAGAGATAAAAGGGACTTGGTTCAATCTGGATGTCACCGCCACGACCAAGTCCATGGCGAAAAGCCACGCATGACCCAAGAGCCTATTCTTCGTGCGAGGTTTGGACCCCAAAGTATTTTCTGTTCATGAAACCAGACATCATCTTCTCCGTGGCTTCCTATTAAGAGTAACGCTTTGGGGCCCAAGCGTCGTACACAAAATGGGGTGCTTCATGAGTCATGGCTCCCTGGCTACGTATTGATGCGGTTTGAAGCATCCGTGCCCAACATGATGGACCTCTGGTCCGCGAAATCAATACCCTTCAGACACGTGGCCCTATAGCTTATTCTTAGTATTGCCCCTAGATTATTTTTCTTTTCCATACGGATCCTGCGCACACTACGTCGCGCGATGGACGGGGATGCATGCCTGTTACGTATGGCCACGTGCAGCGCTGTGATGAATGGGGGACAGCCATGCACTGCATGGTGCACAGCAAAGTATCTACCCATCCGTTGTGCACGGTCATGTACAGCTGTCCATTGCATGATAGACAATGTACTGTACACCATATCGTACGGTGCACTGTAGAGAATCTGTTCTTTTCTTTTTCGGGGGCAGGATTGGGAGGAGGGATTGAATGGGACTGTTTAGATGATTTGGCTCAGAATCTCTTAGGATTGGTTGGCTAGGCCAGTACAATCATAAAATATATTAAATTATAGGTTAGACTAGACCTCTATTTACAACTAGACTAGACTGCATTTTTACTGCATCTAAATCCCATAGAGAGAGAGAGAAAAAAAAAATCTCAATAGATCATTTTTTCTTTCATTGGGATTTGGGCCAATCCATTAAAAATGTTGTTCAAGAGAGTTATAAATATAGGTCTAGACCAGTTTATTATCTAATGCTTATGATGATTTTAGGCCCAACCATCCGAAGAGCAAGTATTTGAGGGTTCAATTCTCTCCCCTTTTGAGCCCAGATTGGTTGCGACGGCTTCACCCGCTCCAAGACTTGGGCCGGGCTCCGACCTAGGTGGGTTGGGTACATGGTAGTAGGTGAGGATTAGTCCCTCCTGGCCTGAAAAAAAAAGCAATAAATTGTTAGAGACACACGAAGCCATCATATTCTCTAGCAAGAATCACACGTGGTGCACTTAAGCAAACAGGACAAGAGTCCATCAATATCAAAGTATACATCAATTCCTTGGAAAAATTGACAAAATAACAAGCACCACCAGAAAGTTCCATCGTTCCAATGAAAACTTGACAACGGGTGCAAACAAAAGTTAAAGACGAGTGGTTTACTCTATTTCTGTTAGAAAGTGGCTCATGTTCACACCTTGGAGGTGTTCCTCCAAAGTTTCTGGCATGGATAGCTATGACCAACTTGCAAACGAGATGTTATGTCAGTTAGTTTTAATTAACTTTATTTTTTTGTTGCATTATTATGTATACATTCAAGTGATAGCTCTTGCAGCTTAACAGGCTCAACTGCTAACCTAAGCCCAACCCAACCAACTAACGACCCACAATTGTCAACCCAAGTCCGTGGGCCACTTGTACTTAAGACCAGGACATCTGAAGTGAGCTAGCCCATCTTACTGACGCTCTGAATTCCCTCCTGACGGCAACTGACGAACCAGCGAGTTGCTAACAAATACTTTATGATAGAAACCATGGGTCATCCTTTATGGCCCAGCCACATACCATCCCTGTTCCTTAAATTAAGGAATCTGAGGCCAATAATGCATCTACTAATGTCGTAGCAATGGAAGAAAGATTTGGGGAGGAAGATGTGAAAACGTGACAACCACCATTCTCTTGGTACCATCAATTCGCTATAAGCTTGACCATTTTGCAAGTACTCGAACGAGCTTTGCTCTTTTATCTTCCCATGTGGGCATTTTTCTCTTCTACTCTTCTTTCTTCCTTCCTGCTCCAAGGATTTAGAAGATTCAAACAATTCCTGATCAGTAGCATACTGCCAAAGAGACCACATGCAGCGATTGATCCTGATGTCCTAGTCTGCACCATTCTTGGCCACAAATAAAACTGTAAATTTTAAATATTGATACAGCTAGGCCTACGCTAATAGCCGAACATACTTAAATACTACGATTTGTTTCTCTGTCTTTTTCCAATCTATTGAACAATATATAATAGCTATGCTTGATTGGAGATTCTTTACTCCATAATACGAGGGAAACCTTGGACTCAAACTGCGGGCGTTGCACCAGGAATCACGGCCTCCGCATCCACGTACGTTTTTAAATGGAAAGAGTACCGATAACTGAATTATATAATCCTGCTTTTTCTAACATATAATAGTTTATGTGCACAATTTCCTTTTTTTTTTTTCTTGTTGGAAACTGCTCAGCCGTGGAGTCCTCCATGTGCAGCTCCGTAACAGTTAAAGTAGTTAAAATGATGGAATTAGAAAATAGAAGAATAAGTGGAGTTGTTTAATGGGGAAAGAGTTGGAGAATGGAATGTGCTTCAACTCATCTCAGCCATCCAATAATCGGAGTTAAACGGACCTTCATAGTTTGGGTCCTTGACCATCGCATGTTATCTGTGCATAAAAAATGTCCAAACTTAGTTTTCTGAATATATTATGATATTAAAACCTAAATATAATCGATCTGTTCCGTTGTCTGGTATTCTAGCCCCCCCCCCCAGAAGTCAAAGAAATTTAAATGCACAAAATGGACGTTAGTGATGATTCCTTCATTTTATATAGTTTCATTATGAATCTTCAATCAATAAGACGTGGTTCAAAGTTTAACCTGCGGGCGCTGCACGCTTACCTATTCCTCCATGTCATAAAACACAAGGATTCGTCATAATTCTCTTCCAAAAAGAACTGATATAACTAAATCAAATAATACTAGTGACATATTTATGAAATTTAATCCATAATTGAAATCATTCTTCTACAAGCGTCTCCATCTTGGAATCCTCCATGGATTGATTACGGTATGTCATGGTCTGAGTTTGATATAGCTCACGTCTGCTTAACCTAGTTGGATTTTGGGGACCCAAACTTGAAGACTGAACATGAAACTAATGTCAACTTGGCTTGAACACAATCCAATTCAAAGTGCACTTGATTCTTACCTGTCTTCTTCTGGACTCCTAATTTCGCTATCTATGCAGGACCCTTATCCAAAATAATCTAACTTCATCCAATTAATAAATGTTCGAGTTAGCAATTATTGTCGAGCCAGGTGTAAGGTGGATTGTGTCGTCTATCTATTTTGTGTAATATAAAAATCTATTTGCGTCTTGAGCGGATCCCACCTGCCTGAGTTGCACTTCTAGCAAGAACTGGCTTAGCTTAGATTTAAAACAATATTTTTAAATAAAAATATAAAATATGTTACCTCAATACTTCACGGGAAGGGCCGTTGATGTTTTCCGAGAAAGGTGGGGGCAGAGAGTAAACTGAGTCCATGTGATCGGCTTATCAGATCAAAGCCGATAGCTCCGCTGACGTATCGTGTCTCGCACCAGGCTTATATGTATTGTTTAACTGCCGTATGATAACCGGCCGGCTCCACTTTTCCGTCATTTCCTGCACCTCGGAGAACAAAACAGAAACAAAAGTCCGCGACGCCGTGCATCCATCACATGGCCTTGTCTCTGAAACGTGGTCGCCATCCAATGGTCCGAGTACATCTACTTTCCACGTGGCTTCGTATCCTTCAGGCACGTTACTTTCGTACTTCTCTCGTCCGGAATGTCCCACCGGCCGTTCCTCCCTCCTTCCCGCCAATCGGCCGAAACTTTCCCTAGAGGCCGTAACGATCATAGCCTCGCATATGGTATCTCCAAACCCCATGGGGACCGTTGTATCCAACCGTCCGTTTCACGACTACTGTAACTGGAGGCTTCAGACTTCCGGAACCGATCGCTCTTTAAAAGCTAAACCTAATTGGATTAATTAGCGAAACAAGCCCGTCTCGGCATGATTACATCTGTGGGCCCCAGGAACAACTTAACTATTTAATGCAATTTCCTAAAATAATCTATCTTGCATTTAGCAGTTCAAACGATTTTAAACTCTAAGCTATTGCTGGTGATCCCCATATGAATAACTTCGTGGAAATTAGATTATTAGTTAATGGTAGAGGTAATCTGGGAGTAACAAAATAGTGGAACCAGATATGGTCGATTCCTTAACAGAAAAGGATCACAAAAGCAGAATTCCCGCCATTAACATTGATTAACTTATTAGACGGTTTTGCCCTCATGGACATTAGCGAGTAATCCAATTTACTCGGCCCCTAATTGAACAAAAGGATGGTGGCGTTTTTGGGCAAAAAAAAGAGGGCAAATTCGAAGTTGAATGGGAGTCGGCCGAAGAGTCCGGAGCCGTCTGATCGAGGATCTCGTTCCGTAATAGGCGTCCCCGCTATTGACCGAATATTCGGTGGAATCACAGCGAATCCTCTCCTCCATAAAAGGAGAAGCGTGCTCCAACAAAAGCAGCCAGTGGGTCAGGGTTTGAGCGATGAGTGCGGAGCTGAAGAGGGACTACGAGATCGGAATAGAGATCGGACGGGGGAGGTTCGGCACCGTGTACCGGTGCGTCTCGACGGAGACCGGCGAGGCGTTCGCCGTCAAGTCCATCGAGAAAGCCCTGCTCTCCGACGACGTCGACCGCGAGTGCGTCGAGAGGGAGGCCAAGATCGCCCAGCTCGCCGCCGCCGGGAACCCGCACGCGGTCCAGGTGCACGCGGTGTACGAGGACGAGGCGTGGCTCCACTTGGTGATGGAGCTGTGCGCGGGGCCGGACCTCTTCGACCGGATCAGTCGGCGGGGGTCGCCGCTGTCGGAGGCGGAGGCGGCGGCTGTGATGGCGCCGCTGATGGAGGCGGTGGCGGTGTGCCACCGCCGCGGGGTGGCGCATCGGGACATCAAGCCGGACAACGTGCTATTCGACGAGCGGGGGCGCCTGAAGCTGGCGGACTTCGGGTCGGCGGAGTGCTTCGGGGACGGGCGGCCGATGAGGGGTCTGGTGGGGACGCCCTACTACGTAGCCCCGGAGGTGGTGGCCGGGAGGGACTACGACGAGAAGGTGGACGTCTGGAGCGCCGGGGTGCTGCTTTACGTAATGCTCTCCGGTGTTCCGCCCTTCTACGGCGAAACGGCGGTCGAGATCTTCGAGGCGGTGCTCCGCGCCAACCTCCGCTTCCCGACGCGGAACTTCCACACCATCTCGCCGTCGGCCAAAGATCTTCTACGCCGGATGCTCTGCAAGGACGTCTCTCGAAGGTTCTCGGCAGAGCAAGTCCTCGGTGAGCCTCCGATAGGATCCCCTTTTCTTTCCTCATCCGATCTCTTTTCTAGGGTTTTTTTTTTTTTCGATCTCTCTCGTTTTCCTTTTGGGCCTTTAGGGAAAAAAAAAAAAAAATCTCTTGTGATTTTCTCGGATCTTTCCCTCCTCTTTTACCCAAGATCTTGCGTTTCTCCTTTCTTTCGTATCTCCGCTTTTATTCTTATTTTTCTTTTAAAAAAATAATTCCACATGGTTGTTTTATCTATATTGTGCATATTATATGAAAAAGAAAACGAAAAATTTCAGGGCATCCGTGGATAACCGGTGGAGGGGGAATGAGACCAGTGGAGGAACCAACCTAGAAGGGATGGCACCTAGCTTTGCGGACAGAGATCGTATAAATACCACCGTATATATCCGCCCCTTTTTGTGAAGACGGCTTGCTCTGAGAAGTTTCTAGAAGGACTCCGGAGAGTGGGGAAAAGAATGTTTGAGTCTTGCTGTGAGAAAAAGATGGGTTCTTTTCCACGTTCATCTCCTGATCTCTTTTCCGGTAGTCTTTATATATAATAAAGAATCGGAATGTGTCCTCTTTTGTATAAAGCTGTGGTGTTCTATCACGTAAAGAGATCCAAGAGATATGGAATTTCGTCTCCTCTTTGCTTTTATTTTCGTAAATTCTGCTTTAATTCGGTGGAATTCACCTCCTTTTCGCTTTGTTCTGTTTTTGTGGGAGGACAGAGGAGAGGATGGATGGCATATTCGATGGATTATGCTATCCGTCTCTTTTTGTTGCAAGGCTGGACGGCTTGGTGCTTTATTGCCTTTCAAGGCTGATATGAAACCTGATAGCAAAAGCAGGGATCGTTTTGACCGTCCTACCTCCTGCGTGATAGGCATGTGCGCTTATTTTTTCCAGGCTTTGGCAGAGGGGATAATTTGTGAAAGGATATCTAGGATAGGTTATTTCACGAGATGAATTTTTTTATATTTAACTGGAGAGAGAGAGAGATATGGAGGGATTAAGAGAGTGCATTTATATTTTATGACGAACAAAATTGTTTTTTATTTTTGTTTGGCGGGTGAGTAGGGATAAGATCGTAATTAAAGTGGATAGATTATCTCTGTTTGTTGGAATAATTTTATTCCATCATTTTAGTGAAATATCAGAATAAGTTTGCTTTTTATGGACTTATCCAAACAAGATTATTTTATACGGGATGATCATCTATCCCTGCAGTAATTCTTTGTTTGCTATGTTTTTTTGTTTAAAATTTTATGATCATATTATGGCATCCTTTCAAAGTCATAATTTGGATATAAATTAAGAAAATTTTTTTTTTAATGATTTTTGGATACCTTATGTACGGAAAGTTATAATAATATGACGTTATAAGAAGAAAAATATTTTTATCATTCAAAATATGAAACTGAAAAGCAATACAATTGGTGGCTACATGGCTCAATCACATGAAATGGTGTATATTTTTTGTAGTAATACACAAAATATTTTTCTTTATCTCCCTATCAAATACAACCTTCGGGCTTCGGGGCTTCGATGATGCCTGGTTTGGAAATAAGAAAAATGAGAATGACAAAAAATATGCCGATAAAAGTAGTTGTGCTGGGTTATACCAATTTTTGTTTGGCTCAACCTTTTGGAGTAATTGCTTTTCTTTGATGTTTGTATGACCAATGGGCCTTTTAACTTAGAAGTTTGTGCTGATATAATTATATATGTTGTGGAGATAATCTATTGTCGAAACCATTCTTCCTTTTCGATGCACGATAGAACACTCACCGATGACTCAACAAGATTGTTCGGATGCTGAAGGGCAATAAGAAACAAAGACAAATTGACTCTCTAACATTAGTTTCTTCTCGATCTTTAGCTCGGGCATTGTCTGAATGGCTCTAAGCTGGCCTTAAATTGCTAGATTATCTATTAGTATGGGTAAAATCTGTAACCATTTAACAATTTTAATTTGTAGGTTAGTAAAAAGATTCTTTATCCTAACAAATTGTTAGAACCGTGGCCTAATAGCTTAAAAAATCAAGCCTAATGGCTTACGAATTCTAGCAATGACCTACTCCACCTCAATATAAAGTGAAACCAAGAGGAAAAATTTGAGAGAAAAAAATCACATCTTTCTTTCACTATCTCACCATTCCCTCTCTTTCCTCTATTGTTCTCAAGCTCTGACTGACTTAAGTATTGAAGGATCTTATAGCAGAGCAATTTCGATGAGAGCGGATTTCTTGTGCAGGTTTCTTCTTGTGCTCTAGCAACCAAATTGAGATTAAGTCCTTAGGTTGAAGATTTAGAGCAATAGATTGGTGCTAGAGAAAGAGCAAAGCCCGTTCTAAGAGAAAAAAGAGCATGATACGGATGAGAGCATATAACTCCATCGTTTCTCACCAACAATCCCTCCACTGTAGCTAGAGCAGTGCCATCCAAGGCTCCGATGCCATGCAGCCTCCTATTATGATGGACCCACCATCCTTTGATACCTTAATTCATCAGATCCATGTGCTGACCAATGCCATACAATGGCTCTAGTAGGTAGTAGAGCAGCAGCAACATTCGGAGCTGACTCATCTTGTATAAGGATTGAGTGGCAAGTTTTTTTGTATTTCTTTGATTTTTATCTTTCATAGTGAAGCTTGCACGTTCCATGGAGGTAGATCTTGATCTAATCTACGTATACTTGATTATGTGCTGTCTCTTATCTTTTATTCTTCTTTTTTTCTCTTGCGATATCCACACATGATCAAGTGCAATACAAGTGGTATCGAGAAGATCTTGTGATTGTGGTATCCTGGTCAGACTCTCACAACTATCGGTATCAGAGTGAGTTGATATTTAAATAAAAGTTTGACTGATATTTTATTTTACGATCTTTCTAAAGAATGGAATTACCTATTGACCAACTAAGAAAAGTCAACATTGCACTAGTGGGATTCTCCAGGGATTTCATGACCATGGAGGGCGAGATAATCCTTTTGATGATTGTCGGATGAGAGCCTTAGACTAGGACCATGCAGTTGGCTTTTCTAGTTGTATAGGTCTCCTCTGCTTACAATGCAATTCTCAAACAATTTGGATTGAACACCTTGCAGGCCATAGTCTCCATGTTCTACTACTCGTAAAGTTTTCGATCAGAAATGGGTTCAATGAAGTACAAGGAGATCAAGTACCGGTTCACCAGTACTTTTTGGTGACAATAAAAGAAAAGTATCTAGTGGAAGCTTTCCTAATCAAAGATCATAATGAGTTGAAGGAGGCCCGAGGTGAACAGGCTATGTAACTTATCATAGTTCCCCTTGGTGATGATCCAAGTAGGACCGTTCATCTTGGGGCACAGTTGATACAAGACCTTAGAGATCTGCTGGTGTTACTACACACCCATGAGGATATCTTCGTCTAGTCAGCATCAGATATGCTAGATATATATTCTAATGTTATTATTCATAGGCTAAACTTGGATCCGAACCATCGCCCAGTCTAGTTAAAAAAAAAAAAGAGCTTTGCCCCTGAGCAGCAATGAGTAATTGAAGATGAAGTCGACAAACTCTTACCAATGGGATTCATCCAAGAAGATCACTATCTAGAGTGGATTGCTAACATCATCATGGTAAGAAAAGCTAATGGCAAATGGCGGATCTTCATCCAAATGTCTGCGACCAACCGACATGGATTATAAGCTCTGAAAAATTCATGAAGGACTATATGGCAATCATTTTGGGGGTAAGTCACTGGCTTACAAGGCAATCCGACAAGAGTACTATTGGCCTATTCTATAATAAGATACAACTAACCTCCTCAGAAAGTACAAGCATTACTAGAAATATGCCAATATCCAATGGAGATCAATGACCGAGCTTACGCCAATCATTGTACCTTGGTTCTTTTAGCATGTGGGGAATTGATATCCTTGGGCCATTTCCAATAGTAACTAGAAAGAGAAAGTTTCTAATCATTGCAATCGACTATTTCACCAAATGGATAAAAGCTGAGCCTCTAGCTTAGATCACTAAGAAGAAAGTTCAAGAGTTCATCTGAAAGTCCATCATTTATCGTTTTGAGCTACCATAAGCCATCATCACTGACAATAGATTGAAGAAAAATCCTAATTTTTCGATTCAGATTCATTCAGATCTGATCAGATCAAGAGATATATTTCAAAAATTTATTCTTTGATCTGTATCAGATCTGAAATATTTCAGATCTGATTAATATTATTTTATTAAATAAAATAAATAAGGATAAATTAAATTAAATTTAATTTACCTGATTTGGATAATTCTATTATCCTGTTGATGATCCTATATGCAGCGGAAGATTCTGGATCTAGCCACGCAAGTGTCTGACCTCTATCGGTATCCACTCGAACTAGATCTGGAGATCCTCTTCTTCTCTATCACGTCTCCAAAAATCAGATCTAGATTTGATCTGGAGGATCTTCAAAATTTTTTTTGAAGATCAGCAGTCGTCCTTTGCAGCAGGGCAGCCTTCTTGCTTTTGATCGCCTTTCTCTTGCTTGAATCGCACCAACAAAAATTCAAAACTCTTTTTAGACGTGGAGAGAAAGGGGAGAAGGTGGTTTGGCATGGAGAAGGAGGGGAGAGGTAGCCTTGGGGTGTATGGAAACTCTTATCTCAATCTCATGTCAATCTGAGTTGGGTACAGGGTCTTATTTATAGACTAGCTGTGATTAACTCCTCTTCTTCCCAACCAATCACAACCCTTTGTAAAATCAGATCTAAATCTGATTGGTGAAAATAGAGTCTCCTGGATTTCTTCTTAGAGGGCGCCTAAGATCAGTCAAAGTTGGTTCTTAGAAGAACTCTAATTGGAATCCAAAAAGAAGATGGAGTCCTTATCCAATAAGGACTCCTAGGCGCCTCCAACTTGGGCACACGCCTAGGGTGGCGTGCGCCCTTCTCCTTGCCAGGTTCTGGCAGGGGGACAGGCCCCCACCAGCTCTCCAATAGGTGCAGTGACATGTGGTCAAAAGTCAAAGTGTCAATGGTCAATGTTTGACCAGTCAAAGGTAGACTTTTGACCAAAGTCAAAGAACAAGAAATGGCAGGTGACCAAAAATGGCAGGTAATGTCTTATAAAATAAGACAACCTTTTCTGACTTGGACAACCTCCAGTCAGACCATATGAAGGCCTCTGATTGAGCACAAACTTCTTTGGCTCAGATAGGATAACTTATTTATGATAGCAAAAGAAGAACGTTAGGTTCAATCGAGTGCTAGCACGATTTTCTTGAACCTAATTGAATCTCATTCAGATCAATTGAACTAGATCAGTTCAATTGATGATCACCAGATTCAAACCCTTGTTTGTGTGACCCAGTTAGGTTCAGTTCTGTATGGTAATGGGATATGTCATGATCTCTATCATCGACATCATCGAAACTCCTTTCGATGGATCAGAACTCTTCTGATTCGAACAGCTAGAATGATCGATCATCTAAATCATTCTAATTGCTCCCAAAATCCATCAGTGACACCTAGCAGTATATGGTGGCAACCCATCAGAGCTGAATGCGAACCTCTTGGTGCAGCTACCTGTGTGATTCAGTTCTTCTATCTTGAGCCTCCTGATCAGATTAGGGTTTAGGTGAACTCGTCAAACCCTAGTTTCTGTCATATGATGTAATCATTCGATTCGAGTCCAATGTGAAAATCTAAATAGAAACTCTTTCTATTATTTCACTCTGCCATGGCCATGGGCTTCTGAACTTGATTCTCATGATTATCATAGGGCTGCTCCTCTACCACCGAGGTAGATAGATTCCATCTTGATGCCATCCAGTTCCTACAATGAACATGCTATAGCCAACATACACCTCAGGGTTCCATATGGCTAGGAGACCGAGTAATGGTGTAGTCAAACTATATAACACCCTCAAGGTGAACTATGCCGATGCACCTCAGGTCAAAGAACCAGACACACTACTGCAGCATCGAGTCAGTCATTGACGA
This sequence comes from Cocos nucifera, assembly GCA_006176705.1. NCBI lineage: Eukaryota > Viridiplantae > Streptophyta > Magnoliopsida > Arecales > Arecaceae > Cocos > Cocos nucifera. Next base: position 1,264,538 of record QRFJ01000141.1, on the reverse strand, counting down.
GAAGGTAGACTTCCTAATGACTACTCGAGGTGGTCACGCTCAGTGCCCTCGTTCTCTAACGAGTACCTATACTCTCGCTCCGGTGTCTCCACACCGTAGACTCAAGACTCATCTACTAAAGAGAAGCGATTGTACACCAACCTTTCTGGATCAATCACCATCCTCGTGATGATCCTATGGTCAGGAGCAATTTATGAGTTAATAATGATTATTCATGTCTTAAATTTTCAACTCTTGAAAATATGAATTATCATTGCCATTAACTCAAAGGATGTATCACAGACACTAAATACACATATGTGATAGAAAATAACCCATTTATTGATTTTAGTCAAAATTATAATTTTGCCCCTAGAAGTGTATTACAAGTGTCAGCCAATTCTGACTTCTAGGGCACATATATCTAACAATCTCCCATTTATCCTAAAGTCAATTGGCTGTAAGTCTAAGTCCCATTTTCTCAAGGTGGGCTTCGAACTTCTTGCTGATCCAACAGCTTTGTAAGTGGGTCTGCCACATTATCTGTGGAGTTGACTCTCTTGACCTCGACGTAATCCTTTTCGAGATAATCATGGATGGAGTGGTATCACCATTTGCTTGGAACTCTTCCAGCTGACAGCATCACCATTGCACACAAACAGACTCCTAGATGTCGACTTTCGATCATCTATATCGGACATGAAATCCGAGTCTGTGTATTCCTGGACTCCGAGTCTGTGTATCCCTGGACTTGGAGTTCTCCATTACCAAAGATCAATATTATATCCTTAGTTCTTCTCAAGTACTTAAGGATACATTTCACAGAAGTTCAGTATTCTTCATCTGAATTTGACTGATATCTGCTTGTGACGCTCACAGCATGGGCTATATCAGGTCGTGTACATAGCATGGCATACATGAGGCTCCCTATTACAGAAGCATAAGGGATCTTGCTCATGCATTCTATTTCCTCAGGTGTGCTAGGGCACATCTTCTTGGAAAGATGAATACCATGTCTAAAGATATTAATCCCCTCTTAGAATTTTTCATACTAAACCTCTTTAGTACTTCCTCTATGTACATCTTCTGTGAAAGTCCTAGCATCCTATTCGGTCTATCCCTATAGACTTTAATTCCTAGAATAAAGGATGCTTCACCTAGGTCTTTCATGGAGAATTTCTTGGACAACCACATTTTGACCGTCGTCAACATGAAAATATCATTCCCAATAAGGAGGATGTCATCCACGTACAATACGAGGAAGACAACAGCGCTCCCACTGACCTTTTTGAAAATACATGGTTCCTCTTCATTTTTGATGAAACCAAACTTTTTGATCACATCATTGAAATGAGTGTTCCAGCTCCGAGATGCTTGCTTAAGTCCATATATGGACCTTTGCAGCTTGCAAACCTTGTAATCAGTATCACTGGATGTGAAACCTAATGGCTGTTCCATATAGATGTCTTCCTCAAGATATCCATTTAGGAATGCCATTTTCACGTCCATTTGCCATATTTCATAATCGAAATAGGCTGCAACGGCAAGCAATGTCCGGATGGATTTTAGCATAGCCACTGGAGAAAAGGTATCCTGATAGTCAATGCCTTCGCGTTGACTATTACCTTTTGCCACTAGTCTAGCCTTGAATGTCTCCGCATTCTCATCTGCACCAATCTTTCTTTTGAAGATCCATTTACATCCAATAGGTACTATACCTTCTGATGGATCTACCAAGGTTCAGACTTGGTTTGAGTGCATCGAGTCAATTTCTGACTGCATTGCCTCTAGCCATTTCTCGGAGTCGATATCTGATATCGCCTCGTTATAGGTTTTGGGATCATCACCATGAGCACCATTACCTACGAGGAATATTTTCTCTACTTCCTCTGAAATAATACCTAAGTATCTCTCAGGGGGACGAAAAATTTTTTTCGATCTACGAGGTGGAAGAGGTAGTGTTCTTATTGGCTCAAACTGATTAGGTTCCACTTGGTCCTTAGATCGTTCCACTTATGAGACTTTCTCATCAAGCTTGATCTATTTTTCAATGCCGCTGTCTTGAATAAACTATTTTTCAAGAAAGATGGCATGTCGACTCACAATCACATTGTGGTCTTCTGAAATGTAGAAATAGTATCCTAATGACTCTTTAGGATATCCTATGAATCGAGCTCTAAAGGACCTAAACTCTAACTTATCCGCTTGTTGTCTTTTAACATGAGCTGGACAACCCCAAATTCTGAGATGACTCAGACTTGATTTCTTACCATGCCATATCTCATACGGTGTGGTAGGAACGATTTTAGAGGGAACCCTATTCAGTAGATAGATTGAAGTTAATAATGAGTGTCCCCAAAGAAAATCAGGGAGGTCTGTGAAGCTCATCATGGATCGAACCATATCCAATAGAGTCCGATTTCTCCGTTCTGAAACTCCGTTGAGTTGAGGTGTTCCTGGTGGAGTCCATTGAGAGACTATGCCATTTTTCTTTAGATAGTCTAGGAATTTTCAGCTAAGGTATTCACCTCCTCGATCTGATCGAAGAACCTTAATGGATTTTTTGTTTGTTTTTCTACTTCATGTCTGAATTCTTTGAACTTTTCAAAAGCTTCAGACTTGTGTCTCATAAGATACACATACCCATACCTAGACAGATCATCGGTAAAGATAATGAAGTAGACAAAATTGCCTCTAGTCGGCACATCAAATGGGCCACATACATCAGTATGTACTAGGGCAAGAAGATCTGTGGCCCTTTCCCCATGTCCTACAAAAGGAGAGTTTAGTCATTTTGCCCTGAAGACAAGATTCATAAGTTGGATATGACTCGAAAGTCAATGGACTCAATAGCCCATTTTTCTCCAATTTGTTGATCCTATCTTCTGCTATATGACCTAGTCTCAGGTGCCATAGATATCTATCGTTTAGACTATCCCTAGGTCGTTTGGCATTCACATTTTGCTCGATAGTTAAAATAGGTACATCAATATGTAGCTGATAAAGACCATTAATAAGAAAATCATTTGTAATTTTATTTCTTTCATAAAGAATGTTACAATGGTCCTTAAAGAAGGTGATCACATAACCTTCTTGTGCTAAGTATGAAACAGAAATCAAATTTCTGCTAGCTGCAGGCACAAAATAACAGTCTTTCAAAACTAAGTCTAAACCAGATGGTAATCGAAGAGGGTATGTTCCCACGACTACTGCAGCAACTCTTGCTCCATTATCGATACGTAGGATCATATCTCCATCCCTCAGCCTCCTACTATCCTCAAGACCCTGCATGGAAGTGCACAGATGAGCACTAGAACCAGAGTCAAGCACCCAACTGGATGCAGAAAAAATCGTAAGGTTAGACTCAATAACGAGCATACCTTCAGAAGGACCTTCCTTCTTGTTCTTCAGGGTGGCCAGGTAAGTAGGACAGTTCTGCTTCCAATGGCCGTCGCTGTTGTAATGGAAATACTTTTCTTTGACATCGGCCTTCTTCTTCGGCTCTGCCTTCTTCTTCTTTGATCCTTCCACCTTTTGCTTTTTCACAGACTTCTTTTTCTTTTCAGAAGATTTTCTTTTGGAAGAAGTCCGTTCCATAGCAAGAACTGAGCCTTTAGAACCTTTCATAGAAAGCTCAGCGGTAACCAGCATATTCATTAATTCGGCCAAGAAATTCTGAAGTTTATGCATGTGGTAATTCATGATGAATTGCCCATATGCATCAGTCAAGGATTGCAGAATGATATCATTTTGCAGGTCCAAGTCCAACTTCACACCGAGCTTCTCAAGCTCTTCCATGTCCTTGATCATTGTCAGACAGTGATCTTGGACTGACTGCCCATCACGCATCTTAGCCTTAAAAAGTCATTTCATGACTTGATATTTGGCTGCGCGACTCTATTCACCAAACATCTCCTGCAGGTGAGCCAACATTTGGCGTGCAGTCCCGATATCCTCATATTGGCGCTGGAGCTCATCAGACATCGAGCCCAACATGTAATATTTGGCCTTATTATCTTCGTTTGTCCATTTTTTCAGAGACGCTCTCTGTTCAACAGATGGACGGGCTGGTAAGGTGGGAGGGTCCTGGTCCAAAACATGGGTTAACTTCTCAGAATCCAAAATAATTTTGTAGTTTCTGAGCCAATCTTTATAATTAGGTTCGATCAGTTTATGTGTGTTCAGGATACGTGCCAATGGGTTGGACGCAGACATTTTTCTATAGAGAGTCAAAGATTCTAGTTAGATATTATAATTTTGACTCGATCAATTTATTTAGAAATTTTATTTTTTAAATAAATTAGCTTCCACTATTTTCTCAGATTCCTACACTTCCTCTGTAGAGATCCAAAAATCTCCATGATTAATGATTTCTAGTGGGTGGTGCGGTCTCACCAACTGACTCATCACCTCACCTAACAGTTATTGGTGATGGGTTAGCCAATGAGTGAACAACTCTTGTTCAATGATTCTCTAATCATGGTGCACCCAAACTTGATCTCTAATTCATGAATCTCACCATATCCAGAATATTGATCCACTCCTTAGTTAAGTCAGACCCACCATTTGCATAGACTGGATTCCTAATTGAGTCTCTCACCGTATCTGAAATATTGAGCCCAACTCATCCTCCAGCCCATAGCATCCAATGCCTAATAGACATGGTTGCATCTTTCTGATGCAACTGAGCCACTGTATCCAGCCGAGAACAATCAACCCCAGAAAGGGCCCGCACATCTACAATGGTGGAAGACCTCAGACTTAATCTTTTCTTAGGAAAGAATTGATTCAAGTCTCATTAAACTAGACTTGGCTTAGTCATAACAATTATGACTAACCTAGTGGCATGGGTTAGCTCGGATTATTGACCACCTCAGATCAGAACTGTGTCAATAGATATGGCCAGGTAAGTGAGACCGGTGGAAGGAATATGCCATTAACTCGCCATTAAGAACGCATACAAGAATTCAGGATCGAGTAGCTTTCAATTAAAAATCAGTCGGTCGTATGTGCCAAACTTACCTTAGACACCAAATTATTGAGTCAGAACCAATTGGGTTAGCCTACAATCCAGACTCTAACCTCTGAGCCTAATTAGGTCTTGCTTGATCGTGACTCGATCTTGACCCAGACTTAATCCTATTAGGCTGGTCAATTTAAGCATTGTTGATCCCCATCTAACCAACTCTTGATTCGGTTTGATCAACCGCTTAGACCTAATTGAGCTACCCAAGCCCGAACCCAGTATTATGAATATGTCTTAGATCTGAAATTCTCAATTTTAGATCTAATTAATATTCCATAAACTTAATTCTTAATTAAGTAGGGTTCATAAACAAAATATGCATAATAAATCCTAGGGATTTCAGGATCTAAGATTTTGCAGAAAGTAAGTTTTGGGTTTCTGATTAAGGACGAACACGCAGCACCCCTACACATCATAAGAACACCCCATCGAATGAAAAGAGAGGGCCTTTAAACCCTTCTTCGTTCTTATGACCGGACGGCCAAGAGGAACGCCTTAATCAGAAACATTCAATACTACAAAACAGTATTAGATCTATATCATATATCTCATATACAAAGTAGATCTAATCATGGCATATTTTGCATACATCTCATGTATCGAATCATGCATATTTTCAGATCTAAATTATCTCATAATAATCTAAAAATTAGATTTAAATTGATCTTATCAAAATAAACCATAATCTAGACAACTATGTAGAACTATTCTACAACTAGTCTAGACATGCATCAATCACATCTCATATGATGTTTAAAATTAAATAATTTTATTTGCTATTTTTTAGATGTTATTATAACCATTATAATATCAAAAAATAGTAAATAAATAGATCTAAAATATGGGTTAATCAAATTAAATTGAAAACATGCAAGACTATTCTATAGAACTATTCTATTCTAGAACTAGTCATGCATATCTTCTAATCTTAGATCCTAATCATTTAATTTTAATTTTTTCTGATTTCAGATTTGATCACATCTCATGTGACATCTGAAATCAATTATTTTTTGATTAAAATAAATTTAAAATTAGATCTAAATATTTTTAAAATCTGGCTCTGATACCAGTTGAAGAAAAATTCTGATTTTTCGGTCCAGATTTGTTCAGATCTGATCAGATCAAGAGATATATTTCAAAAAAAATTTTTTTGATCTGTATCGAATTTGAGATATTTTAGATCTGATTAATATTACTTTAATAAATAAAATAAATAAGAATAAATTAAATCAAATTTAATTTACCTGATTTGGATAATCCTATTACCCTATTGATGATCCTGTATGCAGCAGAAATTTTGGATCTAGCCACGCAAGTGCCTGGCCTCTACCGATATTCACTCGAACTGGATCTAGAGATCCTCTTCTTCTCTATCACGCCTCCAAAAATTAGATCTAGATCTGATCTGGAGGATTTTCAAAACTTCTTTTGAAGATCAGCAGTCGTCCTTTGCAGCAGCGCAGCCTTCTTGCTTTTGATCGTCTTTCTCTTGCTTGAATCGCACCAACAAAAATCCAAAACTCCTTTTGGACATGGAGAGCAAGGGGAGAAGGTGGTTTAGCGTGGAGAAGGAGGGGAGAGGCAGTCTTGGGGCGTATGGAAACTCTTATCTCAATCTTATGTCAATCTGAGTTGGGTATAGGGTCTTATTTATAGACTAGCTGTGATCCAACTCCTCTTCTTTCCAACCAAATCACAATCCTTTGTGAAATCAGATCTAAATCTGATTGGTGGAAATAGAGTCCCTGGATTCCTTCTTAGAGGGCGCCTAAGACCAGTCAAAGTTGGTTCTTAGAAGAACTCTAATTGGAATCCAAAAAGGAGATGGAGTCCTTGTCCAACAAGGACTCCTAGGCGCCTCCAACTTGGGCACACGCCTAGGAGTGGCGTGCATCCTTCTCCTTGCCAGGTTTTGGTAGGGGGACAGGCCCCCACCAGCTCTCCAATAGGTGCATGACATGTGGTCAAAAGTCAAAGTGTCAATGGTCAACATTTGACCAGTCAAAGGTAGACTTTTGACCAAAGTCAAAGAACAAGAAATGGCAGGTGACCAAAAATGGTAGGTAATGTCTTATAAAATAAGACAACCTATTCTGACTTGGACAACCTCCAGTCAGACCATATGAAGGCCTCTGATTGAGCACAAACTCCTTTGGCTCAGATAGGACAACTTATTTATGATAGCAAAAGAAGAACGTTAGGTTCAATCGAGTGCTAGCACGATTTTCTTGAACCTAATTGAATCTCATTCAGATCAATTGAATTAGATCAGTTCAATTGATGATCACCAGATTCAAACCCTTGTTTGTGTGACCCAGTTAGGTTCAGTTCTGTATGGTAATGGGATATGTCATGATCTCTATCATCGACATCATCGAAACTTCTTTCGATGGATCAAAACTCTTCTGATTCGAACAGCTAGAATGATCGATCATCTAAATCATTCTAATTGCTCCCAAAATCCATCAGTGACACCTAGCAGTATATGGTGGCAACCCATCAGAGCTGAATGCGAACCTCTTGGTGCAGCTACCTATGTGATTCAGTTCTTCTATCTTGAGCCCCGATCAGATTAGGGTTTAAGGTGAACTCGTCAAACCCTAGTTTCTGTCATATGATGTAATCATTCGATTCGAGTCCAATGTGAAAATCTAAATAGAAACTCTTTCTATTATTTCACTCTGCCATGGCCATGGGCTTCTGGACTTGATTCTCATGATTATCATAGGGCTGCTCCTCTACCACCGAGGTAGATAGATTCCATCTTGATGCCATCCAGTTCCTACAATGAACATGCTATAGCCAACATACACCTCAGGATTCCATATGGCTAGGAGACCGAGTAATGGTGTAGTCAAACTATAACACCCTCAAGGTGAACTACCGATGCACCTCAGGTCAAAGAACCAGACACACTACTGCAGCATCGAGTCAGTCATTGACGAGAAGGTAGACTTCCTAATGACTACTCGAGGTGGTCACGCTCAGTGCCCTCGTTCTCTAACGAGTACCTGTACTCTCGCTCCGATGTCTCCATACCGTAGACTCAAGACTCATATACTAAAGAGAAGCGATTGTACACCAACCTTCCGAATCAAGCACCATCCTCGTGATGATCCTATGGTCAGGAGCAATTTATGAGTTAATAATGATTATTCATATCTTAAATTTTTAACTCTTGAAAATATGAATTATCATTGCCATTAACTCAAAGGATATATCACAGACACTAAATACACATATGTGATAGAAAATAACCCATTTATTGATTTTAGTCAAAATTATAATTTTGCCCCTAGAAGTGTATTACAAGTGTCAGCCAATTCTGGCTTCTAGGGCACATATATCTAACATAGATGGTAGTTCAATGGTTAAAAATTTAAAAAATTCTGCTTCGAGCTGCATATTAACCATAGGCTCATTTTGGTTGGTCATCCTCAACCAAATAGAAAGCTTGGGGTGATGATAAGGATTGAAGTCAAGGTTCAACCAAGCCAAAGCTCTGGATCAAAGAGCTCTATAACATACTCTGGACTTATCGGAAGACTCCTTGGATCCCTATAGGGGAGACCCCATTCAGCCTCCCCTTCAGTGCTGAAGTAATCATTTCTATTAAGATTGGAATGCCGATGACTAGGATGGAGAACAAAGATGAATAGGAGAATTCGGGATGACTCCAAACAAACTTGGACCTACTCGAAAAAACTAAAAAACAAGCTCAAATTAGAATAACATCATACCAACAATGAGTGGCTTGTTACTATAATGCATGGATCCAGTCAAAGATGTTTCGACCTGAAAACCTCATCCTCCACTAAGTCAAAATGTCCAAGCCTACAAAGTAGAAAAAATTAGCCCTAAACTGAAAAGGTCCTTATAGAATTACTAAAGTCATCGAGTTTACAAGATTGAAAGTCTTAACAGAGCTTCCATTCCTCAAATATGGAATGCCGATAATTTGAGAATGTACTACCAATAAGTTGTATATTTATATTAATAAAGACTTTTACCCTGAGCTTCAATAGAGACTTCTTATTAAAGTGGAAATGTTTGACTAATATCAGTGTTAGCTGGCCACAAATGAAGTCATTGTAATTAGCCAACGACGATAATGAACAGGCTAACCCTCCAAGAATTCTATGTGACCATCTAGCACTCCTCATCCATAGACAAGTTGAGTGGTGGCTGATGATGACTACAAGGGGGCAACCCTCTGGGAACCCCACAAGGCCATCTAGTGCCCCTCATCCATGGACAAGTTGAGTGGAGGCCGATGATGACTACAAAGGGGATAACCCTCTAAGGATCCCATATGACCATTCGGTACTCCTCATCAATGGATGAGTTAAGTAGAAATCGATGATAATGACTTGATAGAAATCATCATAAACTGACTTTGGGTTGACTTTGGACGACACCTCATTGAAATTTTTTCAAATACCCTTATAGGAATTGGGCTACAAAGACAACTTGGCAAGAATCGTCATGTACCGACTTCAGATGATATCTCGTAGGACCTCCCCAAATATCCTTATAGAGATCGGATCAAGAAGACGATAATGAATTGGCAAAAATTATCGTGAATCGACTTCAGATCGATTTTGGATGTCATCTCATAGGATCTTCCCAAGTACCCTCATGGGGATTTGATTAAGAAGACGATGGTAACTTGGTGGAAATACCTCCACCCGATAACTTCATGTCAATCACCAATGACATGACTTCGGACCAACTCCAAGTACCAAGGACATGGAACATGGTTTGAGTCAAAGACTATTTTGTAAGTAGTTAACAAGGTTACAATTAAGTGAAAGCCATTCAACACCAACATCAAAAAGTAACGAGGAGGTCCATTTTATTAAGAGAAGCAAAAGATAATTGAAAAATCTATTTCATCAAAAAAAAGTCCATGACATAAGTTTTGTCAACAAAAAAGTATAAAAAAGTATAAAAGGTGCAAAAATAATAGTCTTTGAGTGCAAGAGTGGCAACCTCCTTGGTAGAGACATCTGCGGCCTCCTTAGTAGTGGGTGTTGGAGCTCTTCACCTATGCATGGAGATCCAAAGATCAGCAACCAAGCCCAGAAGACCTTGGGCATGGAGATCAAGGTAGCCAAAAAGGGTGGGGGGGGCCAACAAGGAGTCTTGGGTGCCCCTTATCCATAACCCTAAGGCGCTAGGGTTTTTCCTGGATGGATAGGGTTTGGGCAACGCCCCTTTGCTTGGATGTGCATGAGGAAAAGAGAGAGAGAGAGAGAGAGAGAGAGAGAGAGAGAGAGAGAGAGAGAAGAATTTTTAGAGAGAAAAGCTATTGATTGTATTCCACTTTGATTAATACATCAAGGGGTATTTATACAAGGCTCTCATATTTTCTAATCTAAATAAAAAATCTTTCTAACAAAAATAGAAAACCTAATAAATCCTAGCTCACAAACTCTCAATGCTATCCACTTAAGAAAGCACTCTTCCAAGCCCATGTATACCCATGACTTATATGCTTTCAGTTCTTTAAACCTAAACTTAGCCTAGTTGTGACTTAGCCCCTTAAGGCCCCTTAAACCTGGACCTCAAGTATATGAAGGCTAAATACCTCCATCCTAGGATTCAAACCAACCTTAGACTCATGGAGCTAATGCCCTAGCTCCTCTCCTAGCATCCCAAAGGCTTGGGAGCACCATACATAAGTTTATAGTGGGGCCGGTGGTTGAGATCTTAGCTAGGGTGGGCTCATCCTCATCTGATGAGAATCCTCTGCTCTCATCATCACTATTTTTGGGGTTCAGCTAGCTCAGGCCAAGCTTGGTTAGCATTGGGCTTAGGTGCACCTTGCAAGCCTTAAAAAGCCATATATGTAGGTGATTGAGGAGCCTTCGGCAACTTTGTTTTCAAACTCCACCGAAGCTTCATACTCAATGCCTTTCATTTGGCCTTGGCGATGGCCTTTCCTTTCTCCTCCTCAGCTACGGTCTTGATGAGCTCCATCTTGTCCTTAGTGGCTTTAACTACCATCTCTCCAAGCTCTAAGGCCTCCTCAAGCTCAACCACCTTCTGATGAAGTACTTTGGTGGTGTCGTGCTCAATCTCCACTAAGCCCTCTAGGGCCCTGAACTTCTTCCGAATAGCTCGTTGCTTGGCTTTGGGTCAGGAATCCTTTTCTTCGGCCATCTTATTTGCCTCTACGGTGGCCTGCCTCACCTCCTTGGTGACTTGCTTCATCTCCTCGACAACCCTTATGCGAGCCTCAGACATCCGAAGCTTTTTTCTAGTGAGAGCTTTGCCCAGTTGAAACCAACCAGGCCCTTACTAAGAACTCTGATATCATGCACCAACCGTGTGAAAAAAAAAAAGAAAAGAAAAAAGAAGTAAAAAGTAAAAAATTATCATTAAAAGTTGGAGACAAGTACAGAAAATGGAGACTTATCTTGAGAAAGCCAATATAGGAGGATTCAACAACCTCGTCCAACGGATGAGCCCTCCTCTCCGACCAATTGACTGACAATAAGATTATCTGCACTCATGGATAGTTTCGAAGAGCAGACTCATCTTTCTACACCCTCCTCATAACCGTGATGAACCCTCTTTTGCCCCCAGATGAGGGGCCTACCTTGGACCTCACTAGCCCACTTGGCATCTTAGGAGATGGCAGTTGTAGGGCAGCATAGGGTGGGGACAGCATCCACCCATCTATCATCGGAGGAGGTGAGGTCTGGCTTGCTGGAGGGGAGGGAACCAGTGCCAACTCCAAAGTTGTTGGCACGGTAGACTACAGTTGTGCGACCACCACTGGCTCGTCCACATTCTCCATAGGATTAGCACTTGATGTTCCCATGGATGACGCTGGGGCAGGAGCGAGCATCCTTGGCTTCTTTGATGATGAAAACTCTCCATTTGAGGAGCCCATCTTCCTCTTTAATGCTGATTTGATAGAAGAAAGCATTAGCCTCATCACTACAAAATCGAAGAAGAAAATGGTTAGTTTGGCAGTAACTAAAAAATTTCTTTTAAGGTAAAAGAAGACGTCATACCCCAAGGTAACTCCGGACTAAGGCCAACATTGTAGAGATTCTACTCAAACAGTAGCTCTTTTAGCTCGGGTACTTTGATGTCAAGCAAAATCTAAAGGTCCTTCTTATCCTCAGGAAGGTTGGATTTATCCTTATTAGGAGATAAATAAGGATTGTCCCAAATTGGGCTAAACTCCTAGGTCGATCTAAGGATATGAAGAAGAAACAGCTTTTCCAGTAGTGGACCGAGGAAGAAGCCTGGTGATAAACTTACACCCCAACCAAGGAGAAAAGTACCACCACCTTCTCTCATGAGAGTGCTTATTCAAGATAAAAAATTTCTTAAAGAGGAAACACCTAGGGATGATACCAAGCCAATTACAAAGAATGAAGAAAATGATGATCACCTAAGCACCGTTCAGGATGATCTAAGTTGGAAGGACCTTATAAAAATCAAGGATGTTACTAGTGAAGGAATGGAATAGAAGCTGAAGACCGGTCCGAAAAGACTCCTCATACAAAACAACTTAGGCCCTTAGGGCATTAGTCATGCGACCGTCCCAACCCAATATTTTAGCCGGAAGCTGAGGAGATGGAGAATTGAGAATGAAATCTTCCTAGATCATCCTCGGTAAGGCACGACTCGTTGCTGGGGCCCCAAAAGTCCTTGAACCCATGCATTAGACTATCTGTACTATGGGACAAAGGCTTGGTTTCAAATGAGGAGCCGACCATGGTGATGGCCCAAGAATCACTCTCAGACCCGATCCAGGGAGGCGACAGCTAGCAACTACGGCCATCACAAGTGTTTTCGCCCCAAATCTCATCGTTGTCAAGAGATATTGATGGAGGAAAGAAGATAAGAGAAAAAAAAATAAAGTAGCAAAGAAGGAAGAAGGGGGGAAGTTTGAACAAGATCCATAAAGAAGCTACAGAGGCCAAATAAGAAAAAAATGAGAAGCTAAGGAGAATAAAAAAAGATGAAGGACCAACCGAAAAGTTAGACAACCATCGATGCTGGAGAAGATGATATTGACGGAAGGAAAAGCCTTCCTTAAGCAACGATAGTTGCAGGAGAATAACCTACAATGGAATGGCATGAAATCAAGCAGAATAAAATAAAAAAAAGAGAAGCAACAGATAATGGCCCCTTTTATACAGACCACCAATGACGTAGATTTAACTACCAAATCGTTAGATCCCGTCAATTGGCCAGCATCAGAGGCATTGGATTTTGTGACTCTTCATTGCATGACCTTCATATCAAGCCTTATAGGACGATCAACGAGCCACGCTATGGAGCCTATCAATGTCTAATATGTAGCAAGTCCCAGCAGACCTAGAAGTAATCTCAAAATCTTTTTTTTTTTCAAATCATTACTCCACGATATCTTGAGCATCCATCCCTTATAACTATAGTGAAGATTGCGAAGCGATGCATTAATAAAACTCCAAGATTTATTCTACCAAATATTATGAAATAAATATCCTAAGAAGATGGTCGGATCGACAGATGAAGATCGAATTGGGAATCGGCTACTTCCTTCATCTGGAGCAGTGAAACCATTTCAAACTCGAAAGTAGAGGGTAAGTAATGTGGAGGTAATCCACTGCCTGAACTAATCTACCTTATCCTCAGTGCACAATAGAGCACTCATCGATGACTCGGCAAGACTATCTTAAATATTAGGAAGAAATAAGAAACTAAGGCAAATCAACTCTTTGACATCAATTTCTTTCCAACCTTCAACTCGAGCATCGTCTGACCCAGTGGTCAGTCCCTTACCGACCTTATGCTCGGATCTCGCTAAGGACAAGAAATGAAGCCTTCACAATTGACGTCCTAAAATCTCCGAATATAAGCATCGGCACAGGACCTCCGCTCTATGCCGACCTTAGACCGCTGGATCATCTACTCATGTGGGCAAAATCTATAACTATCTAACAACTTTAATTCATGGGTTAGTGGAAGGATTCTCTATCCTAACAAACTATCAGAACATGGCCTAATGGCTTAAAGGATCAGGTCTAATGGCTTATGAAGAGCTAATAATTTACAGCTCCATCTCAATATAAAGAGGTACCAAGGGGATTCTTAAGTAAGGCCAATTTGAGAAAAAAATTCACATCTTTTTCTCACATAATTCTTCTTTTTTCTGATGTTCTCAAGCTCCAAATAACTTAAGCATCAGAGGATCCTTTGTCAGAGCAGCTCTAATGAGAGCAGACTTTTTGTGTAGGTTTCTCTTCGTACTCCAGCAATCGAATCAAGATCAATTCCCCAGATCGAAGACTTGGAGCAACAATATATATTTAGATTCCTAGATCAAACATAGTAGGAGGACTATTTGCCAAGCAAACTCTTGTGAGACTTGGTCATCAAAATTTCATGCTCAAAGATTGCAACCGCCTCGCATGGGATCACTCAAAAAATGTAATTAGAATCGAAAAATAAGTAGACAGAAGCCTAGACTTTGGGTAGACTCTTAACAAATTGACTTCCAAGAAAATGTAAAATAAACAATTGTCAAAGGGATGATAAATGCTATCAATCATGAGAAATGACAATAATCATCGAAAGAATAAAAAAATTCTTAAATTAATAAAGAGACAAAACAATACCCTTTCGTATGCATCATACAAATTAAAATTTAATGCTATATAATCCTTGAGGACATAACACTGTTCTAGTAATCAACTCTTACTGACATTATTTTTTTTTTAATTATTAAGTAACAAGATCCCCACTAAGTACATAAGTAAAAGGATAATAATTTTAGCCAACCCAATTAATATCCAATTCTTTTAAAACCCAAGATGAATGTAGGTTCTAAATAAAATATCTAAAATGGATTCAGATCAAAAATGGATAATCGCATATTCTGTCCCAAATTTGATATATACCTAATATTGGTGCAGAATCTAATTGACACTTAATCGAGCTGGAGTTGAGAAAGAAGAGATCACCATTGGTGATCTGCAAAATAAAATTTCGTTCAAAGTCAGTGGTGGTGGCTCTGGCAGGATCCTCCGACGATCAAGTCAGCTCTTCTGACCAACAAAAATGGAGTGCTCAAAAAAGAATTCAACAGAGTTTCGAGAAGGAGAAGAGAGCTTAGAAAAAATGTATCTGAAGGATCTCTTTTATAGACGAAGCTTGTATAGCCATAACCGTTCGGTAGTGGACCACTCGGGATCACGTAAAATTTATTACTATAATCATTTGGTAGTGGGCCGCTTGGAGCCACATAAAATTTATTATGGAGAGAGGTATCATCCATTCATTGAGATTTAATAGTCGAAGTTCAGAA
This sequence comes from Cocos nucifera, assembly GCA_006176705.1. Taxonomy (NCBI): domain Eukaryota; kingdom Viridiplantae; phylum Streptophyta; class Magnoliopsida; order Arecales; family Arecaceae; genus Cocos; species Cocos nucifera. The sequence continues at coordinate 1,249,218 of QRFJ01000141.1, read as the reverse complement.
AAAGCAGACGTTGGTTGAAGAGCTTTGACATATGTCAATTTTAGAGGAGTTCGGACTTCTAAAGAAAATACGGCTAGAGGAGATCATCTGAAAGGAATACTACTTGAAATCTAAAAATAATCTGCTAGAAGAATTTGGATGAAGTTTGACTGATGGAGAAGTTCAGAAGGAGTTCGATTGGTGGAGAAGTTCGGCTGAAGAAAAAGTCTGAAAGAAGTTCGGCTCCTGAAGAAATCTGACTGAAAAAAAAGTTCAAAAGAAGTTTGGCTCCTGGAGAAATCCGACTAAAGGAGAAGTTCGAAAGTTTGGCTCCTATAGAAATCCGACTGAAGGAGAGGTTCAGAAGGAGTTCGACTCCGGTAGAAATTCGATTGAAGAAGAAATCTGTAAGGAGTTTGGCTCTTGAAGAAATCCGACTAAAGGAGAAGTCTTGAAAGAATTCGACTGCTGGAGAAATTCGACTGAAGGAGAAGTTCGGAAGGAGTTTGACTCTTGAAAAAATTTGACTGAAGAAGAAGTCCGAAAGGAGTTCAGCCACTACAAGAGTCCAGAAGGAGTTCGATCACTGAAAAAATTTGACTGAAGAAGAAGTCCGAAAAGAGTTCGACTCCTGGAGGAGTTCGACCGTTGGTGGAGTCCGAAAGGGATTTGGCTCTTGGAGGAATTTGGCTACTGAAGGAGTCTGGAGGGGTTCGACCACTGGAAGAAGAATTCTCGATCGAAGCTCTTCCATGATTATCAGTTACGTTAGGCTAAGCATCATATTGGACTTCGACGGGAGCAGAATTTATCTCCAACAATAGTTCCTCCACTTTCAAGTTCGAAATTTGAAGAAAGGGAGTATAAGAAAGATGACTATCGAAGTTTTTTTTCGGGCTCTACATCCACTGAGGTTGAAACTTGGGAGAAATCTTATTTTCTTCTAAAGTTGAAGCTCAAAAAAGATCTTATCTCCAGTTGAGATTAAAACTCAGGAAAGATCTTATCTTCTATTGAGGTTGAAGCTCAGAGAAGATCTTATCTACGATCGAGATTGAAGGAGATTCTATCTTCTATTAAAGTTGAAGCTCGGAGGAGATCTTATCTTCAGTCGAGGTTGAAACTCGGAGGAGATCTTATCTTCTATTGAGGTTGAAGCTTGGAGGAGATCTTATTGATCTTATCTTCGATCGAGATTGAAGGAGATCTTATCTCCTATTGAAGTTGTAGCTTGGGTGAGATCTTATCTCCGACCGAGATTGAAGCTCGGAGGAGATCTTATTGATCTTATCTTCGATCGAGATTGAAGGAGATCTTATCTCCTATTGAAGTTGTAGCTTGGGTGAGATCTTATCTCCGACCGAGGTTGAAGCTCGGAGGAGATCTTATCTCCAATCAAGTCGGAGTCTCTCTTCTCATCTCGTTTAAAATAAATGAGGCCTTCGACTTTATTCAGATTAGGATGAGATTCTTCTTCTATTCCTAATGGATTGTAGGGGCATATTAGGGCCATTGTATGGGCCTCTCCCCTCCTCCTGTCTTAAATAACTAGAGATCTTCGACTTGCTTATGTTAGGATGAAGTTTTTCTTCTATTCCTAACATGACACTAGAAGCACAGATGGATCGTTGAATGGGCCTCTCCCCTCCTATCTTAAATAATCAGAGATCTTTGACTTACTCATGTTAGGACGAGGTTCTCCTCCTATTCCTAACATGGCACTAGGGGTATAGATGGGCCGTTGAATGGGCCTCTTTCCTCATCTCGTCTAAAATGAACGAGACCTTCGACTTTGCTCATATTAGGACGAGGTTCTCTTTCCATTCCTAACGGACTGTAGGGGCACATAAGGATTGTTGTCGGAGCCTCTTCCCTCATCTCATCTAAAATGAATGAGATCTTCGACTTTGCTCACATTAGGAGGAGGTTCTCCTCCTGTTCCTAATGGACTGTAGGGATACATTAGGGTGATCTCTTCCCCCATCTCGTCTAAAATAAATGAGGTCTTCTACTTTGCTCACGTTAGGATGAGGTTCTCCTCCTATTTCTAGCGAACTGTAGGAGCACATTAGGACTATTGTCTGAGCCTCTCCCCTCATCTCATCTAAAATAAATGAGATCTTCGACTTTGCTCACATTAGGACGAGGTTCTTCTCCTATTCCTAACGGACTGTAGGGGCACATAAGGGCCATTGTCGGAGCCTCTCCCCTCATCTTATCTAAAATGAATGAGATCTTCGACTTGCTCATGTTAGGATGAGGTTCTCCTCATGTTCCTAACATGGTCATTTTTTATTGCTTCTTTTCTGTCGTCACATAATTTTTGTACTAAGAAATAATAATATTGAGATGGAAGAGTTTTATTGAAGAAAAATTACTGATGGTACATTCTTAGATTTTCTAAATTTCAAGATCGTGGGAGCGTTGTTCCTCTATGCTTCTTCAGACGATAAGCTCCGAACCGGATGATCTTCACTATTTCATACGGGCCTTCCTAATTTGGGGCAAGCTTTCCCTGGCTTTGAGGCTAAAAGATAGCAGCTCATCGAAGCACTAAGTTCCCCAGAGGTAGTATTGATGATGTCGAGAGGTGGCCGATCTACTTGTTTCTTTCTTCTTGGTGGTTCTGGCTGCGGTAATATCCTCGATCGATCTTCTCTTGCTTCAGATCGATATTTGTAGAGCATTGAGGAGGGCGTAGTTGTGAAACCTTCTATGAGGAGAACTTCATCATGCCCTTCTATCAGAGCTTCTTTGACGACGAGCTCGAGGAGGAGTTCGAGCTCACTTACACTCGAAAGGAGTCCGTGAGCATGGTCGAACTTCATTCAGCTCTCCATCAGCTATGGGTTTATTAGACTCGTCCGTCCGCCGCTCTTCTATGACTTCCTCATCCTTCAACTTGAAGGTTTCTTCTGCTCGGACATATCCTTCAGTCCGAGCTAGCAAATCGATAAAGTCCTTGGGGTACTTCTTCTCCAGGAAGAACAGCAAATTATTCTTCTGAAGATCGCCCTTGAGCGCAGCTATTGCAACAAACTAGTCCAGATTTCGAACCTCCAATGCAGTAGCATTAAACCAGATGACATAAGCTCGGATAGATTTCTCCTCCTGCTTGATATTCATCATAAAATTCAAACTTCGGCGCAGACATCGACTGCTGACGAAGTGAGCCGCAAACTAATGGCTCATCTGCTTAAAGAAGAAGATCGTACCTAGCTTCAACGTCGAGTATCAATTTTTTGCTGCTCCCTTTAAGGTAGATGGGAAAGCTCGACATAAGATGGCATCTGGTGCACCATGGAGCAGCATCATAGTCTGAAAGGCCTTCAGGTGATCAACCGGATCAGAGGTTCTGTCATAGCTTTCAAATTGGGGAAGCTTGAAGTTCGGCGGAATAGGCTTTTGCATAATTCTCTAAGAAAAAGGAGGATCGGTGCAAATATTATTACCATATGAGGAGGAAGTATGATGGAGCTCTTCAATTTGTCGGCTCATTTCCTAGAGCCTTTGATTCAGGAGATCTTCACGATCGTTGATCTCCAAAATTTTTTGGTGGGATGGAGGCAAAGCTCCAACTTAGGTCGAGCCATGGTCCGAGCAAGGGCTCTCCACCCTCTGCTTCTCCTTTTCAGAGGTTACCGACCGACTAGTCCAAGTCGATCGTCCTTCGATCGGATCATGGGACTCTGAATAAGCCTGCTCCAGTCGAATTGGCATCAGAGCCTGACGATGTATGGCTTGCACTACTTCTGTGAAATCGCGAACCTACTGGACCAGCATGTTGAACTGTCCCGCATCCATCATGGCTGTAGATGGCGCTTGAGTTATCGAAGCTGAAGCAGGAGCAAATAAATCTGGATGGGATTTGGTTGCAGAGGCTGTTGATCGTCGATCAAAGCTTTTCTGAGAGGCATTTTTTTCGAAAAAAACTCTAGAGAGGAAGAAGAGAGATCGCTGCTGAGCACTTCTTTAAGAATAAGAAAACTTCAGGAATAGAGGTGCCCTTCCTCTAGCGCCAATTCTATTGGTGCAAAATCTGGTTGACGTCGGATCGAACTGGAGTTGAGAAAGAAGAGATCGCCGTCGGTGATCTACAAAATAAAGTTCCATCCGAAGTCGATGGTGGTGGCTTCGGTAGGATCCTCCGACAATCAAGTCAGCTCATCTGGTCAATAAGAATGGAGTGCTAAGAAAAGAATTCAGCAGAGTTTTAAGAAGGAGAAGAAAGCTTAGAGAAAATATATCTGAAGGAATTCTTTTATAGATGAAGCCTGTATAGCTATAACCGTCCGGTAGTGGACCGCTCGGGGCTACGTAAAATTTATTACAGAGAGAGGTGTCGCCCGTTCATTAAAATTTAATAGTCTAAGTTTGGAGGAAGCAGGCGTTGGTTGAAGAGCTTTGACATATGTCAATTTCAAAGAAGTTCGAACTCCTAAAGAAAATATGGCTAGAGGGGATCATCCGAGAGGAATGCTACTTGAAATTTAAAAGTAATCGGCTGGAGGAATCCAGATGAAGTTCGACTTATAGAGAAGTCCAGAGAGAGTCTGACTAGTGGAGAAGTTCAGCTGAAGAAAAAGTTCGGAAGGAGTTTAGCTCCTGAAAGAATCTGACTGAAGGAGAAGTCCGAAAGGAGTTCGGCTTCTGGAGGAATTCGACTGAAGGAGAGGTTCGGAAGGAGTTCGAAAGTTTGGCTCTTACAGGAATCCGACTGAAGGATAGGTCCGAAAGAAGTTTGAAAGTTTGGCTCTTGTAGGAATTCGACTGAAGAAGAGGTCTGGGAGGAGTTCGACTCTTATAAGAATCCGACTGAAGGAGAAGTTCGAAAGAAGTTCGGCTTCTGGAGGAATCCAATTGAAGGAGAGGTTCGAAAGGAGTTCGAAAGTTCGGCTCTTATAGAAATCCGACTGAAGGAGAGGTCCGGAAGGAGTTTGGAAGTTCGGCTCTTGTAGGAATCCGACTGAAGGAGAGGTCCGAAAGAAGTTCGACTCTTGTAGGAATCCGACTGAAGGAGAAGTCCGGAAGGAGTTCGGCTCTTGGAAGAAGTCAACTGAAGGAGAAGTCCTGGAGGAATCCGGCTGCTGGAGGAATCCGACTGAAGGAGAAGTCCGGAAGAAGTTCGGCTCCTGAAAGAATCCAGTTGAAGAAGAAGTCCGGAAGGAGTTCGGCCGTTACAGGAGTCCGGGAGGGATTCGGCCGCTGAAGGAATCCGACCGAAGGAGAAGTTCGGAAGGAGTTCGGCTCCTGAAGGAGTTCGGCCGTTGATGGAGTCCAAAAGGGGTTCAGCTCCTGGAGGAATTTGGCCGCTGAAGGAGTTTGGAGGGGTTCGGCTGCTGGAGGAAAAATTTTCGATCGAAGCTCTTCCATGATTATCAGTTACATTAGGCTAAGCATCAGACTGAACTTCGGCGGGAATAAAATTTATCTCCAATACCTAATTTAAATCTATTCTTTCAAAATTATAATTATTTTATAATATTTGTATGATGAGTTTCTTATTCAATTCGATTCGATCCGATGCTTCTTATGTATCTGACCCACTTTGATGTGCACCACTACTTGACCTGATCCAAAATGGATACACGGTGGATATAGATAGGAAGCTTTTAATTACAATATACGTATGGATATTAACCAAGTTGATCCGTATCGGATATGTTATTATTGTTATCTAAGTAGCACAAGGTTCAATCCTCGGTCTCTCCTCTTCATGTCATATATTATTATTATTATTATTTTTTCAGTGAAATGTGGGATAAGTAACTAGTATCGTGTTTAGACAAAAATAAAATTGCCAAGAATATTTTATTTAATAATAAACTTGTTAGGTCACAGTTTATACTTATTTTGCTTCTTACGTTGCACGAGTATATTCCCCACTCCATTCTCGTATCAAATTGCTGCGCAAACTATTTTTACTAGACCCAAAAATTGCACCAGCCACCTTCTATCATATTTAATCAAGAGAAAAGCATGGAACATATATAGTTGTTCAATGGAGTATTATTTTGTATGACTTGCATATTTATAATTTTACGACAACGTTCTTCTACCATATTTAACAGGGAGCGGAGAAGAAATAAAGTTGTGCAACATATTGCTAGTCTATATATTTTTTTTGAAAAAATTATGCTACTCTCATATAGATACATACATCCATGTGAATAAAAAAAATAAAATATTCAAAAATTGAGGCCTTAAAGTCCTATAATATAGAGGCAGTATTGTCGGCTATATAAGAAATCATCCAATCTACTAGATTGTTGGTTTTTCCGTGGATATACGATGCTATCAAAAGTAAGCAAATGTCTTTGTATCATATTCTATATCACTTTAATGTTATCATATGGGGACTGATTGATACTCATTTTTGTGGTGCATCTGCCAGGACTAGCTTAGCTTGTCCTGCATCTATCGATGGCTGCTCATGACGGTAGGGCCGACCAGACTATGCAAGATTCTCCTTCTAGGATTGCAATCTAATTTGTTTTTTATCGCTAAGGCACGTGTCATCTTGTCATGACCCATGTGTGGCATCCCAACTCCTTGAGCCGATCGTGTATGAGAGGCCGACGCAAATGAAGACTTGCTATCTAATTCATGGGAGTAATTACATCCAATCACCCAACAAAATAAACATTTATTGCAGAATGTGTCAAATAATCCGGTTATGGATCTCATATATAGACGACCTGGTCAAATGCGTGGGTGTTACAATTTCATGGCGACTAATAATTTATAGAAGCACTTCTCAAAATTTATCTACAAGTCAGTGCTTGCATCAAACAGTTGCCAAGAATAACGTCCCTCTCTACTATTACATACCTCCACACGGAAGCATTAATTGGGATATCAAGGTTCTTCTTTGAACTAATGATATCCAACATTAGTAGTTGAAATCATGTTCATGCTCCAGAAGGTGGAGCGGGGGGAGTCTATCTGGGTCATTATTTTTCTTATTTTATTTAGAACCGGTAAATAAAAGCATACCATAAGTTAAAGTTGCTCTTAAATTAGAACATAGTATATGAAAAGAAAAAAAATTGCTCCATTCTCGATATATGGGAGGAGGAAGAAAGGATATGAGATTAATTCATCCATGGACAGTTCAATGATTGATGTAATCAAAGGAATTTGCTCGATAAGAAAGAAATAAAAATATGATGATACAACACTTATTATCAAGTTTTCACACATGACATCATTGAAACATGTGCATCTCATAAGCCAAAGCATCATTTTTATTTTTCTTTTGCTAAAAGAATTATAATTAATTTTTTAAAAAGAGGAGTGCCATATATATACTTCAACAATAATTACTATTTTTCTTTTCCAAGACTAAGCTACTAATTTAATTTGTCAACCATACCACCTTAGTTTTAGTTGAGATGGTACCATCCCTTACCATTATAGTTCAATTCGGGTGTCAGTCCTCTTGCATACCTACGATTACCTGGTATTCTGGTTCCATGAGTTTTAAGCCCGGATCAGGTCGACGACCTATGTTTTTACCTATATAAAGAGGTTTGCGGGTACGGCGAAGGGTACGCAGTCCGAGCACTTCCTGCTATAATAATAATAATTTTAAAAAATCATCAATGGAACGAACCTCGAGATACTCCTAGAATCATAGAGTAAATTGTAACATCCTCAACATTTGTAATGCTAATCCTAAATGAGCGTGGATCTCTTGCGGTGCATGTACGGTGCACCCATAGATGGTGTCCAACGTATCACAATATAACAGTTGTACGCAAGCATGAACATATGTTGCACGCACCGCTGGGGATTCACTCTCATCCTACGTCCTACATCAGATTGTCATTAAGTTATAAGTAAAGTTAGCTTTCTCGAACAAATTAATATAAATAAAAATCTCTGCCCACCAATATTTTATATTAATTATAATCGACTGGTAGGTCACGTGATAGTGTCTCCCCTCCAGCAGCCCAGTGTTTTATTTTATAATTGACTCAAAAACTTGGCGAAAAATTTTCCAGAAATGCTCGCTTCCCCAACATCCGAAGCGGGGGTATAGTGGGTCGCCAGACGTGGGCCGTAGCTGGATTTCTACTGATCCAAGAGCTGGCCTTCACACCTAATGTGATGAAGCCTTCGTTCCGTATCAGACCAGGCATATATATATATATATATATATATAGACACACACACACGCACACGTTGGGACGAATTTGGAAAAGGGTGGAAAGCAGGGTGGATCCCAGGCGTTGATGCCCTCAAGAATTTGAGCCTCGGTTTTCTTTGCAAGGAATTTGCTTTTGGTCTTATGAGATATTTGGTGGATTTCTTCCATGCAGCCAAAAGGTATGCTAGATATCATCCGATAGCCATTGGCACTTTTCTCTCTCAGCTGGCACACTTGTCAGGACCTAGAGAGTTGTAGTTTTTAACAAAAAGGATAAGGAATTATCCATCATAGGGCCCTCTAGCGAGCATTACAGCTAAAAACCAGTGCTCCATAATGTTACATGATGCTAGCGTCAAAAAGTGAAGCTGCATGGCCAACGGATCTTGATGGTCACGAAATGTGGCTCTTTTCTATTGGCCAGCCTCCAGATTATAGTGTTTGTCTGGAAACAATCCGATAAGGACGCTGCTTCGGCCTTGGGTACGTGGTTGCGATTATCCAGTCCGGCGAGTGTTTTTTTTATTAATTTTCTTTACTTGTCTCATCATTTTCGGATTTGCATCTATTCTAAACCTACAATATCTAAATGAATCGATGCGAATAAATATCCATGGTTTCAGGATAACCCTTGAGGCAAATTGTTAACCGCCACAACGTCCACCAAAAGATATCCGCAGCAAACCAATCTAACTTCTATTCCTATCTTCGCCAACTTCCAATTTTTAAAATCAAGCACTGGAGGGTCACATGATGATGCCTCCTCTCCCCCAACCCCATGTTTTTACATCGTACGGTTGTCCCTCCAAATAAAACTTGAAGTGGGGTCATGGTGGGTTCTCCTTCCTTTTATTTATATAAGAGAGAGAGAGAGAGAGAGAGAGAGAGAGAGAGAGAGAAGGACATATATATATATATATTTGTGTGAGAAAATTTTCACCGTTATGTTCAAAAAACAAGAATATAGTATTTTTGAGAAAGAGAGAGAAAAGTATATCCTCGCTGTCCCGATCATCTTTCACGATCAACTACTAGAAAACCCCCCCAATTATTAAGATGCAAACTAATTTTACTCCATGATTGCTTCCACAAGTGATGTGGTCTGTCCATGTCCGTTTGTCTTCATGCAAGGATTCAATTTGCCATGGGTGTCATGCACGCCCCATGCGCCCTTCTTATGTAAAGCTGATGATCATCCATCCATTTGCATGGTTAATTTCAATTCAAGATAAAAGCAGATATGTTCGGTATGCTACACACTACCAAGAGTTATATACCCGTTGGAGAGATTTATCCCTTCAAGAATCAAAACTATCATGATATAAATATCGGAAAGGTACTCACCCAACGGAAAGAAACACCTAAAGTGACCTGATCTTATCAATGAAAGCCATGAAAGCATTCCTCACCTACCTGATAAGGAAATCGATGAATTGATTGACCCCTCTCCTACATTTCCGTGATTCCACGTCATGCTAATGTTCATTCTTCTTGGATGCTTGTTGGTAGGGTAGGACTTGATAGAGATAGATGAGGCGGAGCGCGCTTCTCTTCAGCCATTTATGTCCGATATGGTGAGAGAACCATTGGTTGCACCACATCAAAGTACATGACACATGTTGAGCTTGTAGGCCATTATCTGGGACCCCATCCCCATATCAATGATGAATCCGGTCATCATCTTATCTTGTGGTTGGGGTCCAGATGAACTTTATGTGTCACAGGGAACGTGAACGTAGGACCTAAATAATGAAGCTACCACCTTTGCTGCATTTGCCTGCCTTCGAAGGGAATTTTCTCATCATTCATTTGTCTTCTTGACAAGCATTATAACAAAACTCTAATAATTTCATGTCAATCCAACGTTTCAAGTGAGGAATGGGGATTCCGTAATTAATTAATCCAAGGACTGGCTACCGAATCGAATTTCTCGTTGTCTGTCCATGACTTTTGCCACTCGGTCTAGGTTGCCCCGAGCCAAACCAAGAACTATTATAGGTTGGTTTGACATGAGATGGACTTGGGTTGTCTTTGTAGCGGCTAGCAAACACTGAGCCTACATCTTTACCAAAAAAACAAACAAACAAACATTAGGCCTACATCATGCAGGTCCATAGGAGTTATGAGCTCCAACAGGCAAGTGATACGACAGCCTACCTAATAGGACGAATAATAAAGTAAGATAATTTTTTATCCATAAATGGTAGAGTTAGACTTTGCGGGTCAAGCAAACGTAGATGCCCTCCCACTCAGTTAAAAATATATTATTTAATTAAAATTGGATTCCGTCAGTGCACCGTGGGATCTTTAAAAAAGGCAAATCCACTTAGTTCTTGTTTGCTCGAACCCTTCTCACCATTCCTTCCACCTTGTTCTGGTTTTCTTTTCTTTTTTCGATGATAACTCTTTCGGTACGGATGACGAGAACCATTGCTTAAAATCAGAGTTGATCATGGACCAGACCTTGGGCCCAAACTACATGTATTTTCAGTCGGGCTTTCGGCTGGCCCCATTCTTGGCCCATGATCAGCTCCACTTGAAATGAATAAAGCTAGACTCCACCACAGTATCCAAGGTACGTCACTTTGGAGAGAATGTTACATCTGGTATTGAGAAACATTTTGTATGTTTTTATCAAAAAAAGAAGATAGGAAGAAATATTTTATTTGTAGCTCGACAAAGCGAAAGAAGTGTTTTTCTCGTTTCATTCAACTAGAATCTTTTAAAATATTCATAAAAATTTAACTTAATTTTTTTTATTAATAAATTATAAAATTGAATCCTAAATGCTCTACTTATGCCGGAAGTATAGTGAGTAAAATAATCATGAAAAAAAGCTAAAAAATCTACATAAAACCTTTTATGTCAACTTTGTCTATCTAATTCTTTTTGATTTGGAAGATATATCCTGCCCGAAACGGAACTTGTGCCGTGACCTCCCATTTCCAAACACAAACAATGGATTTTAGCTTCCATTGTCCGATACACGATATTCTTACAGGATATCATGTCATCTTTTCTTTTAAAAATCCTAATTAGATGTCATATTGGCCCCTTTAGATTTTTGGATACTTCGTGCATGATTCAGCTTCGATCCAGTTTCTAGATTCTATCCTGTCCTTAGTTGTTTAAAGTGGGCTATCGCTTAAATACCTGTTTAAAGATTTTCTTCTCCAATAAAAACAAGTAAAGTTAACTGCTTCGAAAAAGGCTCAGGTAAGGTCACGTTGGTCTCTTTTTCTTTTCTTTTCTTTCCTCCTTTTCTTTTCCTTCCTTTCTTTCCAATGGAATCCGTCGTACTCCCATGTTGGCGTACGTGAGCCTAGGCAGGGAGAAACAGCTGCCTTGTCTCAGCTAACAATGATGCCTGTTTCCAAAGGGATTGTGGTTGTGCCCTTCGCCGCAAAGCTGGATTCACCTTTCTACAAGCCCATCCACCGTTGGCTCGTCCACCGATCACCTTGAGATATGTGCAAACAGATGGGGGATAGAGTTTGGATCGCTTTGAGAGCTGTGCAATTGGTGATCCAACGGTGGATGGGTGCAAAGGATACAACCGCATTGAAGAGAGGTGCTAATTTATGTCTGGCAAGCTGCGTGGCAAAGTGGGAGTGCTCATGCCATTTCAGCAGGTGCATCCCTCTAACATGGCATGTGTTGTCATTTTAGCTCAAAAAGAGCTGGTCGCCGTCGAGGATGAGATACGTGTACCATTTCAATTGCGTAGATTGATGAATTGATTTTCAAATAAGGTCAAAAAAGAAAGATAAAAGATTTTTTTTTTTCCTCATTTTCATCCTTTTTATAAATTTTGTAGAAGATGTTTATAATATAATTCTGTAGAAGATGTTATGATAACTATAAATTTTCTTCTCTCTTTTCTTTTCCTTTAGAGTAAAACATGATAATTCATCCGATTTTATTTTCACGAAAGATGGTGCAGAAGATGCTTCATCACCATCCACAAATCATTCTTTTCCCCAACATATACAAAATATAATTCCCTCATATCAATACCGATAACGAAGTAAAAGTTTCAACTAGGAATAAAAATGTGCCCGTGCCTCAAAATAATAATAACAACAATTAAGTAAATGAATGAATTTTATAATCACCAACACTTCAATATTGTAGACTTCCAATATACCAGTTGTTGCCAGGAGTTTTCGAAACAGCAGCTTATGATTTGGCACCTAAGGAGATACATGTTTTCCACGAATGAATGCCAGGCCTATTTATTGAAACGTTACTTTCAATTCATATTTCATTCATTCTTCCTAGCAAAAAAACAATTCATATTCTAATGGAAGAAGGTGAATTATAATATAATAAATAAGCAATCACAAAAGCACAAAATTTATCTTACCTAGCGGTTGAAGGGAGAGCCTGGAACACCTTGATGCCTTCGATATTAACTACATGGAATAAGCCAAGGGAAACCCACCTGGGCATCAGTTAACAGCATGGCCGGGATAGAAGCCACCAATCATTGATTGAGTGGTCGGATGAGGAGCCAGCACAAGAGCCGCCTTAGCCACAGGCCCGCTGGGTGGAGTTAAAATAAATAAATGAAAACAGGGAGAGATAAAACTTGAAGAGGGTTCCCCGTGCACCGAAAGGAATGCAACCCGCCATCCGACGGAATCACGGCGATGACTCAACCTTCATTTTGAGAGTTTCGAGGTACATTTATTTTTCAGCTTCACGGAATCCGATGTATTGCGTGTTGAGAGAGAGAGAGAGAGAGGGATAACATTTATCCCCACGAATTCTTAAATATTCCGTATAGTCTCGTACATCTTTGATGCAATTTCTGGTTGAGATATACTTTTCCCAGAAAAACGAAACCCCCCATTGGACCACCTCCAATTTAACCCATCCTCAAAGAAGGGTACTCATTCTTTTCATTTAGTGCTCCAGAGTCCAGACCTAGCACTTAAACAAACCCATATCTTGGATTAAAGCAACAATTCTGGCAGCAGTTTGTCCAGGGCTAAAGATCTGGATTCCAAAACTCATGGAAAAAAAGTCAGACATATTACAGATATATTTAAATATTTTTTTTATATAAATTCAATAATAAAATAGAAGATAATCATGAACAAAAATGGAAGAACCATGATCAACAATAACGGTTTGCAACCATTAGCATTCTTTGAATAAGTGCGTGAATAGTTCATAAATGACTAATAAAATATTTGTGTTTTCATATAATTCTGATTAATTTAATTACCTCAAATAGTTCCAAGAATAATTATAATAAAGAAAAATCCGATTACAATCTAACATTTTTTTTTTATAAAAAAATAATAATAATAATAATTCGGCGAATATTTTTACCACTCTCACCCTGCCTTTGGAAATGGAAGCCTAGGTTTTACAGCTCATTTTCTAGCTATCATTTTTGTCCCTCTGTAGCTCACCTTTATTGAATGCTCGGATGCCCTAGCACTCCACGATATATAAACACATCGAATCTTGTGGTTCTCATACATGATAGCTCATGAAGATGCCTGGAGGGAACTCCCTCAGGGCCTTCCTGAGGAAATGGAAGGAGAAGGTCAACGAGCCGCTGATCGGTGCAACCAGCGAAGCGTCGCGCGGGTGCTCTCTCCTCGCTTGCTCCCAGGAAGAGCAGACCATTCCAAAAGATGTCCCCAGGGGGCACCTGGTTGTTTATGTGGGAGAAGAATGCAAGAGGTTTGTCATTAGAATCAACTTTCTCGGGCATCCATTATTCCAGGCATTGCTCGATCAAGCTCGGGAGGAGTATGAGTTCATGACTAACTCGAAACTCTGCATACCGTGCAACGAGAACATCTTCCTCGACATTCTTCATGACGTCCGCTCACAGCAGGACCAAAGGTTCTGGCTGTGTTGCTGAAGGTTTAATCTGTTCTCATTTCCACTGTTCTCCGTATAAAGACCCAAAAAAAAAAAAAGGTGGGGGGGCGGGCGGTGGAGGGTTGGCCACAGATCAAATATTGTATCCGACCAAGATAAATGTAATCTGCATTTCCTTTCTTCCCTTCATTACATGATATCGAAGGAAGCAGAGGACGTATATAAGTTTCTTCTGCCACCTCCGACTTCTTATTTCAAGGTCATAAGGATGCATAATTGAATTGAGAATTCTTTGTATTAACGGACAAAATGGGATGCTCTATCGGTGAGATAAAAGGTGGGAGAACATAAAAATTGACAACTACGAACTTTAGAAAATTCCACATGCAGCAGCATCTTGATCGAGCAGTGCAATGTCGGAAAAGAAAAGATGATCCTTTTCAGAAAAGATAATCAAAATAAATGCACCTTGATTGTTATTAGATGACGATTTTCTCATGATGATGTTGTGAGATTTCTTAGCAAATGCAAAGGACATGCTGTTCGTCATAAGTTCCGTAGATTTTGGTGGAATATCCATTGAATATGTCCATGCATTACATAAAAAGCCAAGGACAATTGGTCTGTTGAAAGAAGAAATGATGAAATGCTGGGATTTTCATCTAGAAGTTGTGTACACCCAGAAGGAGAAGAAGAAGGAAAGAGCTAGGTAAGTAAAGAGGACCTCAATGACGTGTTAACTCAACCATGAACAAGTTTCTGCAGGTAACATAGCACAGAGATGCAAACATGAATTTCTATCTATTACATCATGTTTATTGATCCGATGGAACATTATCCCAAAGAGTCCGCTAGTTCCCATGTATCGGTAAATATTCTTTTCGTGAAGGGCGTCTTCCATCTTCTCATACCATGAAAGATGTATGATATATCCTTAAAGCCATCTATCACGAAAGATTTGTCACTTCTGCACGTTCTGAAACCCATTAACCATTTAAATCTTGACAGATTATAAGCTTTCCTCAATAAATACTCTATACTTCCTTCTCTAAAACAGTCATGAAAAAGTGCATTCAAGTCATACACATACAATATGATCCTTGGATAAAAAGGTCCCCCACCTCCCACCCCTCCCCAAACCCACCCACGGCGCACACGAAAGGCGGAAAAGAGAGCGAGAGCGAGGGAGAGGGGAAGCAAAACATCTAATACAGCAATACTAACCATGGTTTCCTGATATTGTGATTCTAATACCAATCTCAACTTAACAATTGATCGTGGATATTTGTCAAATATCCATCAAGAAATAACCATTCATTTCAGTACTTCGCAATCGTCAAAGCCTGAATTTCCTGCTATAGCTTATAAAATAGTAAATGAGATATTAAAGCTGAAGCCGAAACAGCCACATTTGTAGGCATCACATGTTTTTGGACCCACAAAATTACTATAGAATGAGAATGGTTCCCAAACTAGAGATGCGCTACTAGATCAAAGTTTGAGAACGCTACACCTAAATCAAAGTAGACAACATGATTGTAGCACAGAACAAGGATTGCTTTTTTCATTGGTTCTAAGCAACTCTTCGTTTGTGGTTCAATTTGCCAAATTATCATAAACCACCGATCATTGCTCTATACAAGATTCATCACCATTCTTGGCCATTACATATATAGCATTTTTAGAAAAATCTCTCTTTTCAAAGATTTACAACATTATAGTTACTTTGCAATCAGCCAAAAATTCAAAAGGATTGGAGACAATCCAGTCAATACTTATTTTGATGATACGACCAGGCCTGATTCGGCCTAAAAAATGAACAGTAAAATGATATAATGTTGCAGATGGCTGGACGCACAACATATGCTACTTCATGGTCAAGGTATATTCGTGATCCACAAGGTTCAAGCCATCATTCATCATCACAAAGAACGTAGAATATGACGGGAGATGTCACATTTTTATTGAAGCATGGCAGCATAGCATCTCTCTTGCTTCTGCAAATATGCCTCTGCAACGTAGTTGTCAAGGAATCATTCTATTGTGATCCAGGCCCACACAAATAGTCGACTCCTCTCTTTTATTTACAAAATTTTCTTCCAGAAGAATTGTCGTCACGTAAGTTCTGGAGACGGAAGCAGCCATACCATAGCAGAGTCACAAAATTATTTTGCCGAAGTCGCTCTTAAATTGCACCGGTCTTTGAGCTGCAGGCCAGACAAATTTTCTTAACTGATCCATCAAATTTTGTCGTAGCACTTGATTGTCTTGACAATCCTACCATAATTTCTCAAGCTTCGCCGGAACTTCTGAAATCAAAACCAAGATGTCCTGGTTTTGGCAAAAACCAATATGAATTTGGAGAAAACTGACTTATGAGGCCAATATATTGTACCTATGGCCTATTTGAGCAACTCTTTTAAATTTTATTCTATTTTTTAGTAGAGTTATAAATTTTATCCTACTGAAATCTAAGCAACATTTTACTGAGACTGAACTCAGATTTGCAAGTTTTGAGATGATATAAAAGCACTGCAATGTTGAGCTCCAAATTTAAATGGAAAGTTGAGTTTTCGACATAGGTCTGGCTATTTGATGCAGGTAAGGATGGGGTCCACCTTTCTCACAATGTCAAAGTACAACTACAACTAAGACAATCTGGGGAGTATATGGACCTAAGAGAAAAGATGAAGTTAAACAATTGTAAAAGAAAAATAAAAGTTAAAAGGACAACTACATGAATTTTAGGTCCACCTCATGGCATCGATGGGTTAACTAGTTGTGCCTCACACATCTGATCTTCACTGGGCCTTGATTGAAGAAATCCAACCACTCGACAAGCCTTCCACTTGAATCCACAGCCTCACTATGATTTTCTTCCGTTGCCTTGCATCAAACCTCCAAGCTTCCCTCAAATACGCTAAGAAAATTGTGAAGAGCCATAGCTATCTATCATGTCCTAGAACTCATAAATAGGTTAGGACTCATGGGGGCATTGAGTAAGGTTGGAAGTAGACCGGAGCTGGCCCGACCCCTTTTGGGCTCTAGCCGAAAAGAGTTTAGGCTTAGATTATGGAACCCAAACTTAAAATAGCCCCTACCTGAAGCCCAACTCAAGCCCAACCAATCTCAGCCCACCACCCTAACCTTTTTTACCCACACGTTACCCTCCCACTTGCACGGTCACGCTGCCTTCCGCATCTCCGCCCTCAATCTGCCTCTCTCTCTCTCTCCCCCCCTGCCTCCTCCTGCCCCCATCCCAACCTCCCCACCCCCACCCCCCTCTGGCCACACCCATCAAGCCTAGCCAGCTTCAATTCAAGTTTTAGGCTCAAGCCGGCACACCCATCAAGCCCAGCAAGCTTCAATTCAAGTTTTGCGCTCAAGCCAGAAACTTTCAAGCTTAGGTTATAAAACACAAACTAATAATAGGACCTCCTTGAAGCCCGACCAAGCCCAACCAGGCTCATCCCACCACCCTAAACATTTCTACCCACATGTTACCCTCCTCGCACGATCATGCCCCTACTGTATATCTACCTCAATCTACCTCTCTCTCAATCCCATTCTCTCACCCCTTTTGTTGGGACATCAGCTACTCTGATACCACTTATTAAGGATCTAGTACTGACGTATTGCGATAAGAAGAAAGAAGAAAATAAAATAAAAAAGTAATTAAGTATGTGGATCAGCTCAAGGACTCGTCTCCATGGGGCATGCAAAGATTAACTATGAGAGAGAACCAAACAATACAAGAAAAACTTACCACTCAATTCTTTTACAAGAGTCTCTCAACAAGAAGCCCCAAATCCGTACAAAAGCTCTCTGAAACCCTCAAGAAGCTTCTCAACACCTCCGGGACGTCGCCAGCTATTCAATGCAACAAACGATTCATCAATCGAAGTTATATAGATTTCAGAAACTCAAAAACAGTATTCCAATAGAAAATCCAATTCTAAACACACTCGAGATCGATCCTGGACCGTCCGATCACAGCCAGCTCCCTCCTGGGCCGTCGGATCGCGCACCAGCAATCTTAGATCAGCTCGAATCGATCTCTGACCATCGGATCGCGATCGGGAGCTCTCCCAGCCATCGGATCGCACAAAACAGCGCTCCATCACGCCTTATCAAGCCCGATCAAGTCTAAGTCATCCAATCGCGATCGGCTCGAACCAGAGTCGTCGGATCATGATCGGTCCACGAAACAGTGCCATGGACAGCGAAAATCGGTTGGGAAACGAGCTGAGGTCCACGCGGGCGCCCATGAGTCGGCGATCCATTGTGGACCGAGCTCCACCGCGTGGGTTGGGCGCCCACGCGGCCTGCTTCCGTGCAGCCTGCGCGCGCCCCCCGCGAGCGCTCGTGCACCCGACCGACCTAGCGCCACCGCCGTCCGATGCCACCTGTGGACCCCTCCGATGGATCCAAGGCCGACTACCCTACTCCAAACTTCTTTCATGCATATCTTCTTCATCTAAACTCCGTTTGTACTATTCTTGGGCTTGTTGGATTCCATTCGTCATCCTGAATCTCGCTGTGAGCTTATTATGGAAGAATTTAAGACACTTTTTTCAACAATCTTATCCTCGACTCGATATTCGACCTCCACCTGTCTCTGAGAGCCTGTAATCCGCCTCGCCTCCATGCCCTAGAGTACACCTGTTGATCATGAATGGACAAACGTGAAAGTTGAGCCAGACCGCTTGATCCCACCTCCATCGACTGTTGTGATCCTCCTGACCTAAGACCTACTCGGAATAACCTCCTACGGCAATAGGAACTTCACCCTGCGATGTTGCATGTCGTCCTTCCAAGTCTCTCGTCCCTTGCCCGCTCCATCTCGCACTGGGCTCCACCTCACACTAGACTCCTTATCATGAGATAATATCCTTCATACTTTCTTTCTCTTAGCACCATCCTACTGCCATGCATGACCTTCAGAATTTCTCCATCAGCTTTCCATCTGAAGCTGGTCGAATCCAGTCTGCTCGGTGAGATTAAATTTTTCTTAAAACTGGATATGTATCGGACCTCACCCAACTTCTTCATTGTTCGTAGAGTTTCATGCTGACCGTCCCGCTGCCCTTGATCTCACAGTTCGATCCGTTTAGTAGGAACACACTACCCTCACCAATCTCCAGGAAGTCAAACATCTCTCTGCAACATACATGATGGAAATAAGAAAAATCCATAATTCACTGGAAGGAAGAAGTAGATACCTCATCAATAACCAGAAGGACATCATCACTGCATTCTGTATCACTATTGGCCACCGCCACAGTAGCCCTTGTCTGATTCTTGAGTTGTGGACAATCCTTAACTCGATGCCCCAACTCGTACCTGTAGCATCTGATCTTACTTTAGTCCCTTGTCTTGGACCTGAATCATCCTCTTCGTGATCTCCTGCCACTCCGTCTACTGCCTCCTGCTTCAGAATTCGCCAAAACTGAGCTACCGCCATCCGAGCTTGAAGCTAGATTCTTCCTCTTGAAAATCTCGTTCTGGAGTATCACTGTAGTGACCTCGTCCATCTTGATATTGCTCTTTTCTACCAGAAGAGCAGTCACCAAAAACTCATACGAAGGAACAAGCGATGCTAACAAGACCAACGTCCTGATCTTCTCCTCAACTTTTTCGCCAACGTTGAGGAAGTCGGTGAGGATCTTCTGAAAGTTGGATAGATGCTCTCACACGCTTTGACCTTCGTCCATCCACAGCTGGTAGAACTGCCTTAAAAAAAATAGCGTATTGATGAGCGACTTCACCATGTACAACTCCTCGAGCTTTGACCACAGTGCTATCAAAGAAGTCTCGCTAAGTACATGGATCATCACATCATCCACTAGGTACAAGTGGATCGTGCTCACCACCTGCATCTGGATCCGCTTTCAATCCTTCAGCTTCATGGTGGCTGGCATCTCGTCGTACAAGAGAGCATCGATCAACCCATGTTGGATGAGGACATTCTTTATCCTTGCCACAAGAAGAAATTGCTCTTCCTATCGAACCTATTGATCTCTACCTTGATTACATTTGTCTTCTCCATATTCTTCAATCTCTATCACCACTGCTGCAATCTGCGCTATGGCACCGCCTTGCTCTGATATCAATTTATTGAGATATCAGCTACTCTAATACCACTTGTTAAGAATTTAGTACCGATGTATTGCGACAGGAAGAAAAAACAAAACAAGAAAATAATCAAGTACATGGATCAACCTAAAGGCTCGCCTTCATGGGACATACAAAGCTTCATTATGAGAGAGAAAATCAAACAACATAACAAAAACTTACCACTCAACTCTTATACAAGAGTTTCTCAACAAGAAGCCCCAAATGCTTACAAAAGCTCTTTGAAATCCCTCAAGAAGCCTCTCAGCACCTAGGAACATCGCCAGCTTTCCAACGCAACAAACGGTTCATTAATTGGAGTTACATAGATTCCAAAAACTTAAAAACAGTATTCCAGTAGAAAATCCAGTCCTAAACACACTCGAGATCGATGCTAGACCGTCCGATCACAACCAACTCCCTCCTGAGCCGTTGGATCGTGCACCAACAATCTTAGATCAGCTCAGATCGATCTCTGACCGTCGAATCGCGATCGAGAGCTCTCCCAGCCATCGGATCGTGCAAAATAGCGCTCCATCATGCCTTATCAAGCCCGATCAAATTTCAACCGTCCGATCGTGATAGGCTCGAACCAGAGCCGTCAGATCGTGACCGGTCCATGGAATGGTGCTGTGGACCGTGAAAATCGATTGGAAAACGAGCTGAGGTCCATGCAGGCACCCTTGAGCCGATGATCCACTGTGGATCGATCTCCACCGCATGGGCTGGGCGCCCGCGTGGTCTACTTCCGTGTGGCCCGCGCGCTCGTGCACCCCCCGCGCACGCTCGTGCGCCCGACCGTCCCAGCGTTGCCGCACGCAGCCGATTTGGGCTGCGCCACCACCATCCGACACCACCTACAGGCCCCTCCGATGGGCCCGAGGCTGGCTATCCCGCTCCAAACTTCTTTCATCCGTATCTTCTTCATTTGAACTCCATTTGGACTGTTCTTGGGCTCGTTGGACTCTATTTGTCGTCCTGAATCTCGTTGTAGGCTTATTATGGAAGAATTCGAGACACTTTTCTCAACAATCTTCACCTCGACTCGATATTCGACCTCCATCTGTCTCTGAGAGCCTATGATATGTCTCGCCTCCACACCCTAGGACATGCCTGCTGATCATGAATGGACAATCATGAGTCGAGCCAGGCCGTTCGATCCCACCTCCATCGATTGCTGTGATCCTCCTGATCTGAGATCTGCTCGAGATAGCCTCCTGCGGTAATAGAAACTTCATTCTGTGATGTTGCATGTCGTCCTCCCAAGTCTCTCGTCCCGTGCCCGATCCATCTCCACCTGGAGCTCCACCTCGCACTGGACTCCTTGTAATGAGGTAATGTCCTCCATACTTTCTTCCTCTTAGCACCATCCTACTGTCGTGCATGACCTTCAGAATTTCTCCATCAACTTTCCATCTAAAGCCGATCGAATCCAGTCTGCTCGGTGAGATTAGATTCTTCTTAAAGTTGGGTATGTATCGAACCTCACCCAACTTCTTCACTGTTCCATCATAGAGTTTTATGCTGACCGTCCCGCTGCCTTTGATCTCACAGTTCGATCCGTCTAGCAGAAACACAGTACCCTCACTGATATCCAGGGAGTCAAACATCTTTCTACAACATACATAATGGGAACAAGCAGAATTCATAATCCATTGGAAGAAAGAAGTAGATACCTCATCAATAACCAGAAGGACATCATCACTGCCTTCTGTATCGCTACTGGCCACTGCCACAGTAGCCCTTGTCCGATCCCTAAGTTATAGGCAATCCTTGACTCGATGCCCCAACTCGTCGCACCTGTAGCATTTGATCTTGCTTTGGTCCCTCGTCTTAGATCTGGATCATCCTCCTCGTGATCCTCTGCCGCTCCATCTACTGCCTCCTGTTCCTCCAAAAACTGCCAAAGCTGAGCTGCCACCATCTGAGCTCGAAGTTGGATTCTCCCTCCTGAAAATCTCGTTTTGGAGAATCGCTGCAGTGACCTCATCCATTTTGATAGTGCTCTTTCTCACCAGAAGAGTAGTCACCAAGAACTCATATGAAAAAAAAACGATGCTAGCAAGACCAACGCCTTGATCTTCTCCTCAACTTTTTTGCCAATGCTGAGAAGATCGATGAGAATCTTCTGAAAGTTGGATAGATGCTTCCGCACGCTCTGACCTTCGTCCATCCGCAGCTGGTAGAACTGTCTTCAAAGAAATAGCATGTTGATGAGCGACTTCGCTATGTACAACTCCTCGAGCTTCGACCACAGCATTGTTGAAAAAATCTCGCCAAGTACATGGATCATCACATCATCCACTAGGAACAAGCGGATCATGCTCACCACCTACATCTAGATCCGCTTTCAATCCTTCACCTCCATAGTGGCTGACATCTTATTGTACAAGAGAGCATCGGTCAATCCATGTTGGATGAGGACATCCTTTACCCTTGCTTGCCACAAGAAGAAATTGTCCTTCCCATCGAACCTGTTGATCTCCACCTTGATTGCACTTGTCTTCTCCATATTCTTCAATCTCTATCACCACTGTTGCAATCTGCGCTCTGGTACCATCTTGCTCTGATACCAATCTGTTGGGGTATCAGCTACTCTGATACCACTTGTTAAAGATCTAATACCGGTATATTGCGACAGGAAGAAAGAAGAAAATAAAATAAGAAAGCAATTAAGTACATAGATTAACCTAAGGGCTCGCCTCCACGGGACAAGTAAAGCTTCACTATAAGAAAAAATCAAACAATATAAGATAAACTTACCACTCAATTCTTATACAAAAGTCTCTCAATAAGCCCCAAACCCTCACAAAAGCTCTCTGAAATCTCCCAATACCTTCAGAACGTCGCCAGCTTTCCAACACAACAAACAGTTCGTTAATCGGAGTTATATAGACTCCAGAAACTCAAAAAGTGTTCCAATAAAAAATCCAGTCCTAAACATACTCGAGATCGATCCTGTACCATCTGATCACGACCGGCTCCCTCCTAGACCATCGGATCGCACACCAGCAATCCTAGATTAGCTCGGATCAATCTCTGACCATCGGATCGCGATCGGGAGCTCTCCCAGCCGTCGGATCGTGCAAAATAGTGCTCCATCATGTCTTATTAAGCCCGATCAAATCTCAGCCGTCCGACCTTGACTGGCTCGAACCAAAGCTATCGGATCGCGATCGGTCCATGAAATAATGCCATGGACCGTGAGAATCGACCAAAAAATGGGCTGAGAGGTCCACGCGGGCGCTTGTGAGCCGACGATCCACCATGGCCCGGGCTCCACCTCATGGGTTAGGCGCCCACACGGCCCAGGCGCGCTCGCGCGCCTGGCCGATTTGGGCTGCGTCGCCGCAGTCCGCCGCCACCTATGGGCCCCTCCGATGGGTTTGAAACCGGCTACTCCGCTCCAAACTTCTTTTTCACGTATCTTCTTCATCTGGACTTCGTTTAAACTGTTCTTGAACTTGTTGAACTCCATTCGTCGTTCTGGACCTTGCTGTGGGCTTATTATGGAAGAATTTGAGATGCTTTTCTCAACATCTTTTTCTCTCCCATGGCCTCAGGCTTAGGCCCAACCCTATGATTGAAATGTTCTGGACCTGAGCTTAGTTCGATGCTTGATATGTATCATTTCAACTGCGCCCAAGCTACATGGAAACCCAACTTAACCAAGCTGTCTTCCCCAGTTCCTACCCTAGCCTTAAGACCCGATCCATTATGAAATCAAAGAAATGGAATGATTGAGTCAAACTCACAAATGGATACTCCAGGGCATCCAACACTGAGCTATGGGTGTTTGATGCTCTAACATATAGATTGGAATGTTAAATGATGGGCACCTTAGTACTTGATGCATTATGAAATCAAACAAAAGGAATGAGTAACTTGACTTGAAATCACGAATTGACATTCTAGAGCATCCAGCACTAAGCCATGGGTGTTTTATGCTCTAATATACAGATTGGGGCATCAAATGCCAAGTGCCTTAAAACATGATGCATTGTGAAATCATACAAAAGGAACGACTAACTTGAGTCAAAATCACAAATGGACACTCCGGAGCATTTGACACATCGCTATGGATCTTTGATACTCAGATCAGAACATCAGATGCCAGGTGCCTTAAAATGTGATGCATGATGAAATCAAAAGAAATGATTAATTTGACTCAAACTCATAAGACACTCTAAAGCAACCAATGCTAATTTATGGGTGTCTAATGCTCCGCTATATATAAATTGGAATGTCAGATACCTCCCACTCCAAATCTGCCTTCAAATGTTAACAAATCATTGACAGCATGATGGTGTGGATTGATCAAATGCCTGAATTGGCCCATCAGATCAAGTCAATGAATATACAAGGGTGTCGGATCTGGATTCTGTCCTCTGGTGCTTTCACTCAGATCTCATATACAAACAGTTGGATTTTAATTTGTTATCAAACAAAAAATTATATATAAATTCTAGAATGATTTGAAAAATATATTAATAAGCTAACCTTACAGTTTTGAAAAATTTCAATTGTTCCAACACAAAACCACCTGCAAAAACTGCACTCAAAGATCCTTATGTTAGATATATGTGTCCTAAAAGTCTGAATTGGCTGACACTTGTAATACACATTTAAGGACAAAATTATAATTTTGACTATAAATAATAAAATGAATTATTTTCTATCATAATGTGTAATTGAAAGTGTCTGTGATACATTCCTTGAGTTAATGGTAATGATAGTTCATATTTTCAAGAGTTGAAAATTTAAGACATGAATTTTTATTATTAACTCATAAAATACTCCCGACCATAGGATCATCATGAGAATGGTGGTTGATCTGGAAGATTGGTGTACAATCGCTTCTTTAGGATAGATGAGTCTTGAGTCTACGGTGTAGAGACACCAGAGCGAAAGTACAGATACTCGTTAGAGAATGAGGGCACTGAGCATGACTACCTCGAACAGTCATGAGGAAGTCTACCTTCTCGTCGATAACTGGCTCGAAGCTGTAGTGGTGTGTCTGATTCTTTGATTTGAGGTGCATCGGCAGTTCACCTTGAGGGTGTTATAGTTTGACTACACCATAACTTGGTCTCCTAACCATTCGAAACCCTGAGGTGTATGTTGGCTATAGCATGTTCATTGTAGGAATTGAATTGCACCAATAGGGGATCTATCTACCTCGGTAGATGAGGAGCAGTCCTATAATGATCATGAGAATCAAGTCCATAAGTCCATGGCCACGGCAGAGTGAAATAATATAAAGAGTTTCTATTAGAATTTTTACATTGGACTTGAGTCGAATGATTAATTCATATGACGGAAATTAGGGTTTGACGAGATCACCTTAACCCTAATCCGATCAAGGCTCAAGATAGAGGAACTTAATCACACAGGTAACTGCACCGAGTGGTTCGTTTTCAGTTCTGATGGGTTGCCACCATATGCTACTAGATGTCACTGATGGATTTTGGGAGTAATTAGAATGATTTGAATGATCGATCATACTAGTTATCTGAATCAGAAAAGTTCTGATCCATCGGAAGGTGTTTCGATGATGTCGATGATAGAGATCGCGACGTATCCCATTACCATACGGAACTTAACCTAACTGAATCACACAAACAAGGATTTGGATCTGAATTGGACTAATCCAGTTCAATTGATTTGAATAAAATTCAATTAGATTCAAGAAAATCATGCTAGTACACGATTGAGCCTAATGTTCTCCTTCAATAATCATTAAAGCTTGTCTCAACTGAGCCAAATGTATTTGAGCTCACTCAGAAACCTTTACTTGGTCTGACTGGAGCTTGTCCAGATCAAAAAAGGGTTATCTTAACTTATGAGATAAATTTGAGACAACACCTGTTATTTTCCGTCACCTGCTAAATCTTGTCCTTCGACTTTGGTCAAATATTGACACTTAGACATTTGCCCATGTGTCATGCACCCATAGGAGAGAATATGGGGCTTTGTCCCCCTGCTAAAAAGCAGAAAGAGAGGGGCGCATGCCTAGGGAAGCATGCGCCCCATGAGGATCACGCCTGGAGTCCCAAATAGATGGGACTCCAGGTTGCTTCATACTTTCAACTTGGGTGGCGCCAAAGAGTCTTCTTTGACCAGTCTTGGCGCAACCTAAGGAGGTTTGTGAGGGACTCTAATCTGATTGGATCAGATGATGTCATCTCATCAATCAGATTTAGATCTAATTGTACAAAGAGCCGTGATTGACCGAGATGATGTGGCACTGCATGGCACTGCAGGGTCTATATAAACCCTGTCTACGCCTAGGATTGAGAGATTCTACCCTTTGTCCATGCCACAAGGCTTCTCTCCCTTCCTTTCCACGCCACCTTCAGATCCTCTCTCTCCTATCCACGTCCAAGAGTTTTTGGACGTAAGTTTGGTACGATCTGAGCAAGAGAAAAGCGACGGGAAAGAAAGAAGGCAGCACTGCTACAAGACACAACGACTGATCTTCAAAAGTCATTTTGAAGACCTTTAAAATCAGATCCAGATCTGATTTTTGAAGGAGAGATTGAGAAGATCTCCAGATCCTGCCTGAGTGGATACCGATAGAGGCCAGGTACTTGCGTGGCTACATCCAGAACCTCAGGCAAACATTGGGATCATCACAGGATAATAAGATTATCCATAATAAGGTACAATTAAATTAGATTTATTTTATTTTATTTTATCAGATCGATAAAATCAGATCCGAAGAGTATCAAATCTGATTTGGATCTAAGAGAAATTTTTTTTGAAATATCCCTCTTTATTCAATCAAATCTGAATGAACCTGATCCAAAAAATATGATTTTTCCTTCAACTGGTATCAGAGTTAGGCTCCCATAATTAATTAGATCTGATTTTAATATATTTTTTATCTGATACTTAGATGATTTCAGATGTCACATTAGATGTGATTAGATCTGAAATCAAAAATTAAGAAAATAAAATAAAATAGATCTAAGATGTTTGAGATGCATGACTAGACTAGGAATAGAATTATTCTGTGTAGTTTAGCATAATCATAATTTTAATTTGATTAGTTATAATTTTTAAATCTATTTATTTACTATTTTCTGATATTGTAGATGTTATAATTAGATCTAGAAAATAGAAAATAAATTTATTTAATTCATATGAGATATGATTGATGCATGTTTAGACTAGTTGTAGAATAGATCTACAAAATTGTCTTGCATAAATTTAATTTGATATGATCAAATTTAAATTTTATTTTTTAGATGTTTATGAGATAATTTAGATCTGAAAATATGCATGATATGATACATGAGATATATGCAAAACATGTTTTTAAGTTAGATCAATTTTTATATGTGATATATGATGTAAATCTAACTAGTTTTGTAGATTCATCATATTTCTGATTAAGACGTTCCCCTTGGCCGTCTGGTCATAAGAACAAAGAAGGGTTTAAAGACCTTCTCTTCCCATTCGATGGAATATTCTTATGATGTATAGGGGTGCTGCATATTCATCCTTAATCAAAAATTTATTTTCTGCAAAATCCTAGATCCTAAAATCCTAGAATTTTATTTACATGTTTTGTTTATGAACCCTAAACTTAATTAAGAATTAAGATTATGAAATATATTAGATCTAAAATTGAGAATTTTCAGATCTAAGACATTCATAAAATTGGGTTCGGACTTGGGTAGCTCAATTAGGTCTAGCGGTTGATCAAACCAAATCAAGAGTTGGTTAGATGGGATCAAGAGTGCTTAAATTTATCAGCCTTATAGGATTAAGTCTGGATCAAGGTCGAGTCACATGAGTGATCGATCAAGTTAAGACCTAATTAGGCTCAGTGGTTAGAGCCTGGATTGTAGGCTAATCCGATTGGTTCTAGCTCAATAATTTAGTGTCTAAGGTAAGTTCGGCAGATACGACCGACTGATTTTTAATTGGAAGCTACTCGACTCAAATGCGTTCTTGTCGAGTTAATGGCATATCTCTTCCACCGGTCTCACTTATCTGGCCATATTTGTTGGCTCAGTCCTGATCTAAGGTAGCTAATAATCCGAGCTAACCCATGCCACTAGGTTAGTCATAATGGTTATGGCTATGTCAAGTTTAAAGAGACCTAAATCAAATCTCGCTAAGAAAAGGTTAAGTCTAAAGTCTTCCACCATTGTAGATATGTGGATCCTTTTCGGGATTGATTGTTCTCGACTAGTCACAGTGGTTCAATTGCACCAGAAAGACGCAAGCATATCTATTAGGCATTGGATGTTACGGATTGGAGGATGGATTGGGCTCAATATTTCGGATACGGTGAGTGATCCAATTAGGAATCCAATCTGTGCAAATGATGGGTCTGACTTAACTAAGGAATGGATCAATATTTTGGGCACGGTGAGATTCATGAATTAGAGACCAAGCCTGGGTGCACCATGATTAGAGAATCATTGGACAAGAGTTGTTTACTCATTGGCTAACCCATCACCAATAACTGTTAGGTGAGGTGATGAGTCAGTTGGTGGGACTGCACCACCCACTAAAAATCATTAATCATGGAGATTTTCGCATCTCTACAGAGAAAGTGTAGGGATCCGAAGAAAATAGTGGAAGCTAATTTGTTTAAAAATCAAACTCCTAAACAAATTGATCAAGTCTTAATTACAAAATCTAACTAGAAACTTTGACTTTCTACAAAAAAAAAAAGAAAATGTCTGCATCCAATTCACTAGCTCGTATTCTAGACACCCATAGACTGACCGGACTCAATTACAAGAATTGGCTCCAGAACTTCAAAATTATTTTGAATTCCGAAAAGTTAAATCATGTATTGGACCATGATCCTCCCACCTTATCAGTCTGTTCATCCGCTGAACAGAGAGTGTCTCTTGACAAATGGACGGATGAAGATAACAAGATTAAATACTACATGTTGGGTTCGATGTTTGATGAACTTCAGCACCAACATGAAGATATCAAGACTGTCCGCCAAATATTGGCTCACCTGCAAGAGTTGTTTGGTAAATAGAGTCGCGTTGCCAAATATCAGGTCACTAAATGACTGTTTAAGGCTAAAATGCGTGATGGACAGTCAGTTCAAGATCATTGTTTGATGATGATCAAGGATTTAAAAGAGCTTGAGAAGCTCGAAGTGAAGTTAGACCAGGATTTGCAGAATGATATAATTCTGCAATCCTTGACTGATGTATATGGACAGTTCATCATGAACTACCATATGCATAAACTTCAGAATACTCTGATCGAGCTTATGAATATGCTGGTTACTGCTGAGCTTTCTAATGAAAAGTTCTAAAGGCTCAGTACTTGCTATGGAACGGACTTCTTCTAACAGAAAGTCTTTTGGAAAGAAGAATCTGTAAAAATGCAGAAAATGGAAGGTGGAAAAAAAAGAAGGTAGAGCTGAAGAAGAAGGCCGCTGATAAAGGAAAGTGTTTCCATTGTAATATTGACGACCACTGAAAGCGGAACTGCTCCACATACCTGGCCACCCTAAAGAATAAGGAGACAGATTCTTCTGGAGGTATGCTCGTTATTGAATCTAATCTTCTGATTTTTTCTGCATCTAGTTAGGTGCTTGACTTTGGTTCTAGTGCTCATTTGTGCACTTCCATGTAGGATTTTGAGAATAGCAGGAGGCTAAGGGATGGTGAGATAATCCTACGTGTCGGAAATGAAGTAAGGGTTGCTACTGTGGCCGTGGGAACCTATCCTCTTCGACTACCATTTGGCTTAGATTTAGTACTTAAAGATTATTATTATGTGCCTACCGCAAGCAAGAATTTAATTTCTGTTTCATGTTTAGCACAAGAAGGCTATGTAATTAGTTTTCTTAAGGACCATTGTAATATTCTTTATGAAAGAAATAAAATTGCAAGTGATTTTCTCATTAACGATCTCTACCAATTACATATTGATGTATCTGTCTTTAATATCGAGCAAAATGTAAATGCCATAAAACGACCCAGAGATAGTCCAAACGATAGGTATCTATGGCACCTAAGGCTATGTCATATAGCAGAAGATAGGGTTAACAAATTGAAGAAAATCGGGCTATTGAGTTCGTTGACTTCCGAGCCATATTCAATTTATGAATCATGTCTTCATGGCAAAATGACTAAGCTCCCTTTTGTAGGACATGGGGAAAGGGCCATGAATCCACTTGCCCTAGTACATACTGATGTATGCGGCCCATTTGATGTGTTGACCAGAGACAATTTTGATTATTTCATAATCTTTATCGATGATTTATCTCGGTATGGGTATATGTATCTTATAAGACACAAGTCTGAAGCATTTGAAAAATTTAAGAAATTCAGACATAAAGTCGAAAAGCAAACTGAAAAATTCATTAAGATTCTTCGATCAGATCGAGGAG
Source organism: Cocos nucifera (assembly GCA_006176705.1). NCBI lineage: Eukaryota > Viridiplantae > Streptophyta > Magnoliopsida > Arecales > Arecaceae > Cocos > Cocos nucifera. The sequence continues at coordinate 1,218,748 of QRFJ01000141.1, read as the reverse complement.
GTGAATTTCTTAGTCGAAAATTCCTGGACTATCTCAAGCAAAATGACATAATCTCTCAATAGACTTCACCTAAAACACCTCAACTCAATGGGATTTCAAAACGGAGAAACCGGACCCTATTAGATATAGTCTGATCCATGATGAGCTTCACAAACCTTTCTGATTTTCTTTCGAGACATAGTCTGTTAACTGCTATATATTTACTGAATAGGGTTCTCTCTAAAATCGTTCCTACCACACCGTATGAGATATGGCATAGTAAGAAACCAAATCTGAGTCATCTCAGAATTTGGGGTTGTCCGACTCATGTCAAAAGACAACAAGCGGACAAGTTAGACTATAGGTCCTTTAAAGCTCGATTTATAGGATATCCTAAAAAGTCATTAGGATATTATTTCTATATTCCAGAAGACCACAATGTGATTGTGAGTCGGCATGTCATTTTTCTTAAAAAACAGTTTATTCAAGATAGCGGCATTGGAAAGCAGATCAAGTTCGAGGAGAAAGTCTCACAAGAGCAACGAGCTAATGACCCCATGGAACCAAATCAGGTTAAGCCAATACAATCACTACCTCCTCCACCTCATAGATCGAAAAGAATTTTTTGTCCCCCTGAGAGGTACTTGGGTACTATTTCAGAGGAAGTAAAGAAAATGTTCTTCGTAGTTAATGGGGTTCATGGTGATCCCAAAACCTATGATAAGACGATATCAGATATCCACTCCGAGAAATGGTTAGAGGCAATGAAGTCAGAAATTGACTCGATGCACTCAAACCAAGTCTAGATCTTGGTAGATCCACCAGAAGGTATAGTACCTATTGGGTATAAATGGATCTACAAGAGAAAAATTGGTGCAGATGGAAACGTAAAGACATTCAAAGCTAGATTAGTGATAAAAGATTATAGTCAGCGCGAAGACATTGACTATCAGGATATCTTTTCATCAGTAGCTATGCTAAAATCCATCCACACATTGTTTGCTGTTGCAGCCTATTTCAATTATGAAATATGGCAAATGGACATGAAAACGGCGTTCTTAAATGGATACCTTGAGGAAGATATCTATATGAAATAGTCGCTAGGTTTCACATCCAATGATGCTGATCACAAAGTATGCAAGCTGCAAAGGTCCATATATGGACTTAAGCAAGCATCTCGAAGCTGGAATACTCGTTTTAATGATATGAACAAATTATTTGGTTTCATCAAAAATGAGGAGGAACCATGTGTTTTCAAAAAGATCAGTGGGACCGCTATTATCTTCCTCGTACTATATGTGGATGATATCCTCTTTATTACGAATGATATTCCCATGTTGATCATAGTTAAAATATGGTTATCTAAAGAATTCTCCATGAAAGACCTAGGAGAAGCATCCTTTATTCTAGGAATCAAAGTCTATAGAGATAGACCGAATATGATGCTAAATCTTTCACAGAAGATGTACATAAAGGAAATGCTAAAGAAGTTTAGCATGGAAAACTCCAAGAGGAGATTAGTACCCTTCAGATATGGTATTCATCTCTCCAAGAAAATGTGTCCCAACACACCTGAGAAGATTGAACGCATGAGCAAGATCCCTTATGCTTCTGCAATAGAGAGCCTCATGTATACCATGTTATGTACACGACCTGATATAGCCCATACTGTGAGTGTCACGAGCAGATATCAGTCGAATCCAGGTGAAGAACACTAGACTTCTGTAAAATGTATCCTTAAGTACTTAAGAAAAACTTAAGAATATATTGTTGGTTTTTGGTAATGGAGAACTCCAAGTCCAGGGGTATACAGACTCAGATTTTATATCCGATATAGATGATCGAAAGTCGACATCTGAGAGTCTGTTTGTGTGTAATGGTGGTGCTATCAGTTGGAAGAGTTCCAAGCAGACAGTGATAACATATTCCACCATAGAAGCAGAATACATTGCCGCATCAGAAGCTACGAAGGAGATATTCTGGTACAAAAAATTCATCGCAGAGATCGGAGTGATGCCATCAAATGCCATTCCTCTGTACTGCGACAATAATGGCACCATAATCCTTGCTAAGCAGCCGATGTCTCACCAGAAATCTAAGCACATCAAGCGGCAATATCACCTCATCCGCGATTACCTCGAGAAAAGTTATGTCGAGGTCAAGAGAGTCGACTCCGCATATAATGTGATAAACCCACTCACAAAGCCGTTGGGCCAGCAGAAGATCAAAACCCACCTTGAGAAGATGGGACTTAGATTTGTAGCCAATTAGCTTTAGGTCAAGTGAAAGTTTGTTAAATATGTGCGCCTTAGAAATCAGAATTGGCTGACACTTATAATACACATCTAAGGATAAAATTATAATTTTGATTATAAATAATAAAATGAATTATTTTCTATCATAATGTGTATTTGAAAGTGTCTGTGATACATCCCTTGAGTTAATGGTAATGATAGTTCATATTTTCAAGAGTTGAAAATTTAAGACATGAATTTTTATTTTTAACTCATAAAATGCTCCCAACCGTAGGATCATCATGAGGATGGTAATTGATCCGGAAGGTTATGTACGATCGCTTCTTTAGGATAGATGAGTCTTGAGTCTACGGTGTAGAAACACCGAAACGAGAGTACAGATACTCGTTAGAGAACGAGGACACTGAGCATGACCACCTCGAGCAGTCATGAAGAAGTCTACCTTCTCGTCGATGACTGACTCGAAGCTCTAGTGGTGTGTCTGGTTCTTTGACCAGAGATGCATCGGCAGTTCACCTTGAGGGTGTTATAGTTTGACTACACCATAACTCGATCTCCTAACCATTCGAAATCCTGAGGTATATGTTGGTTATAGCATGTTCATTGTAAGAATTGGATTGCACCAATAGAGGATCTATCTACCTCTGTAGATGAGGAGCAACCCTATGATCATAAGAATCAAGTCCATAAGCCCATGGCCATGACAGAGTGAAATAATAGAAAGAGTTTTTATTAGGATTTTCACATTGGACTTGAGTCGAATGATTAATTCATATGATGGAAATTAGGGTTCGACGAGATCACCTTAACCCTAATCCGATCAGGGCTCAAGATAGAGGAACTTAATCACATAGATAACTGCACCGAAAAGTTCATTTTTAGTTCTGATGGGTTGCCACCATATGCTGCTAGGTGTCACTAGTGGATTTTGGGAGCAATTAGAATAATTTGAATGATCGATCATACTAATTGTCTGAATCAGAAAAGTTCTGATCCATCGAAAGATGTTTCGATGATGTCGATGATAGAGATCACGACGTATCCCATTACCATACGGAGCTTAACCTAACTGAATCACACAAACAAGGTTTTGGATCTGGATATCATCAATTGGACTAACCCAGTTCAATTGATTTGAATAAGATTCAATTAGGTTTAAGAAAATCGTGCTAACACACGATTGAGCCTAATGTTTTTCTTCAACAATTATTAAAGCTTGTCTCGACTGAGCCAAATATTTTTGGGCTCACTCAGAAATCTTTACTTGGTCTGACTGGAGCTTGTCTAGATCAGAAAAGGATTGTCTTAATTTATGAATAAATTAGAGACAATACCTGCCATTTTCCATCACCTGCTAAATCTTATCCTTTGACTTTGGTCAAACGTTGACCTTTGACACTTAGACATATGCCCATGTGTCATGCACCCATAAGAGAGAACATGGGGCTTTGTACCCCCGCTAAAAAGTAGAAAGGGAGGGGCGCATGCCTCATGCCTCCCCATGAGGATCACGCCTGGAGTCCCAAACAGATGGGACTCTAGGTTGCTTCATGTTTTCAACTTGGGTGGCGCCAAAGAGTCTTCTTTGACCAGTCTTGGCGCCACCTAAGGAGATTTGTGAAGGACTCTAATCTGACCGGATCAAATGATGTCATCCTATCAATCAGATTTAGATCTGATTGCACAAAGAGATGTGATTGGCCGGGATGATGTGGCATTGCATGGCGCAGCAGGGTCTATATAAATCCTGTCTGCACCTAGGATTGAGAGATTTAATCCTTTGCCCACGCCACAAGGCTTCTCTCCCTCCCTTTCCACGCCACCTTCAGATCCTCTCTCTCCTATCCACGTCTAAGAGTTTTTGGACGCAAGTTTGGTACGGTCCGAGCAAGAGAAAGGCTATAGGAAAGGAAGAAGGCAACACTGCTGCAAGAGACAACGACTGATCTTCAAAAGCCATTTTGAGGACCTTCAAGATCAGATCCAGATCTGATTTTTGGAGGAGAGATTGAGAAGCAGATAATCTCAAGATCCTGCTCGAGTGGATACCGGTAGAGGCCAGGCACTTGCGTGGCTACATCCAGAATTTCAGGCAAACATCGGAATCATCACAGGATAATAGGATTACCCATAACAAGGTACAATTAAATTAGATTTAATTTAATTTATTTTATTTTATCATATCGATAAAATCAAATCTGAAGAGTCTCAGATCTGATTTGGATGTAAGAGAAAAAATTTTTGAAATATTCCTCTTAATCCAATCAGATCTGAACGAACCTGATCCAAAAAACATGATTTTCCCTCCACCCTAATCTATCCAAAATAAAAACTTATGTTCTTAATATAACCATCTTCTGATTTTTTCCTATCAATTAACATTTTTTCAACATTTTAGACTGGAACAGTGAAAATCAAGCTAGAACTGCCAAACTAACTGAAGTGAAACTCATCTGAGCCCCTGGTAATCGAAACAGACTCATTTATTGATGGTCCTTATCATTTTGGCAATAAGATCTGGTTATAAGTGTTTAAAATTGTATGCTCTTACAAACTAACAGCAAGTGAGAAATGGTTATCTTGTTAACAAGTTTTAATCAGGATTTATTATCAGATTTATGAGTTACAATACATGACTATTAACTACAAAGCAGGCAGCACTAACTGGAAGGTTTGACAATGATATAATAAAAGGAACTGCTGTTGTAAAAATTTCAAATTTCATTGCAAATTATTTGGGCAAGCTCTAATAAAGATTTAAAAAGTGCGACTTTGTTCTTAAACTTACTTTGAAAGATCTCATGCAACCTCATTTATCGGATCAGTAAAATGGACAGTTAAATGCATCAAAGTTATTAGGCTTAGTTAAGCTGATAAAATCATATGCAACAAATTATAGTTGAATAGTCAAAAAAATAGGGAAACAGATCAGATGATATCCAGTTCTATCCAGAACCAGAAAAAAATTTCAGCATCCGACTAAAATCGGTTTTTGTATTTGTATCTGACAAATAAAAATACCACAATTATGGATTTATTACACATATCTAATCTGTATCCCACATTTTTCCATCCATCCTTGTGAGTCCTGTACGTCTCTCAAGAACTTCAAATGGGTTATAATAAGCCACATCATCAATATATCCTCAAACTTTTTCAGACAGAGACATCTTTAATTGGTGGATTGCATCCCTAAAATATTAACAATGAGCTTTTTAACAATAACCGTGTATCTTCGAAAAGTTAAAAGGATGATAGGATCCACTAAAAAAGGTAATGATTAAGTGGATGCAGTAATCTCTTCGTGGTTCATGGTACAAACATTTTAATGATTCAGAAAACCATAAAAGAAAGCTGGAAGACATATGCTTAGATTGAATCAACAAAATATAAAGTGGAATTATGTTTTCCCACTAAGTTCATGTATCTTTCCAAATAACTATAGATATTATTCAATTTACATATGTATTCACTAAGAGAAATTTTGTACCACCACTTGTTTCAAACAGATTTAGATTTTTCTCATATCCAATTTAAATTCAATACTTTATTTGAACAAATATCAATATAACTATTTTTGATACACATCCATATCCATTTAGAACAAAGATGGATACAAATTTTAGCATCCAAATAACATCCATATCCATATTTCTATCTTCCAGATAAAAGTGGAAGCAGAAACTATCCTAATGTTGATCCATTCCCAATTTTGTACAATCAGAAAGAGGATTATCTATTCTTTTCGTTCTGAATACTACCCGTGATTTATTTTTTCCTGATTTTATTTTGTCAGGCCCGGACAGAGAACACTTTGACATTGTTCCTCTTAATTACCACATTAAACCTTCAGGCCCGGACAGAGAACACTTTGACATTGTTCCTCTCTCTCTCTCTCTCTCTCTCTCTCTCTAAGATCAGTAAGGCCCACTGGTTGCCTTTCTACACTATACCCACTCAACCAATTGAGGGCTGAACCTAACCAGAAATGAATCCCCACTCCCTTACACCAGTGGCAAGGTGTCCATGTCTGTTCTTTGTTATTTCTTGCTTCTTTCAGAGCTCTTCCATGTCTCCACAAGCTAGCAAGATAGGGATATAATTAGGTTGCTTTTCCCTTCATTTTCCACAAAAGATTCATCATTCCAAATAATACTGTGTCAGAATCCACGATCCTTATTTAATCCATCCTCATTTTCACTAAAACCAGACTCATGAGCCAAGTCAGATCATACATCCGTCCAGAATTATTTTTCTCAGTGATCTGTTCAAATCTATGCAAGTAGCAAGCCCTATCTATCCTAGAAAGTAGAAACTTCATAAAGCTACTATCAACATCAGTGTCCAATTAGCAAACAATTACTCTCAGAATTGTTAAGAGTGGTGACATTTCTTTTGGTAGCAGTATCACTATTAGCGTCAAAACAAGGAATATGATAATCTTGATTAGTATTAGCACTTCTGCTTCTATTTCATATCAATCTTGGTTATTTATAACAACATAAACATATAAACTCCAATATCGAAGTTAATGTTTGTTTAAATGCTGGACAGAATGAAGGTGCAACTACCCAACACCATCGCTCTATATCAGTAATTACGACAGGACCCTGAAATAACAAACTAATCCTACATACTAAAAAAGCCCATGTCAATACTTAAAAAAGGAAAACAAAAGCCAAAACAGTAACACTAGAATAATAACCCATATAGATCCTTAAAAATCCAAATGATGATAGACTGCATCATAATAAACTCCAGCGATTCTAAATGAGTGGCTGAGAGTAGTAGAAACAAAAATATAGCAAACATGTAGCATCATAAGGAATCTAAAAAAGTTTCAATTTATATTGGAGAAAATTAGCAAACTTGAAACATATGCCAAGAAGGAATGTTTATGACCTAACTTATAATTGCCGAGCAATCAAGGTTCAATATTTTGTTAAAACTCAAATTATATTTGTTTTGTTTGAAAATTATAACTACATGATCACAGAACCAAGCATAACAGAAGTTTCACATACTGTGACTAAAAGTTCACCAAATAAATTATTTGGAATACTCATAGACTGAGAACAAGACCTGCACATGTTCCCATGCATGGAATTCTGCCGAATAGCTATCCAACTGTCATTAGCTAGACCTGAAGTACGACCCAACAGATGCTAATATTTCCTAAAATAAGACTCCAAAACCCACTAGATTACTAGAGTCCTAAAATTACACACAAAAGTCACAAGGAAGCAAAAAATATTTAACCTTGTCCCAAAGGGTTTTAATGTAAGACTAGACTCAGTAAGGAGAGAAATCACAAAAATGGAAGTTTGATTACAATAAGATCTATAAAAATCTACAATTTTATGTGAGAGAGCATGCCAAACCAAATTGGTTGAGTTGCTAGCTCAAAATGCAGTCATTTGATGACATTAATATAGCCCTTTGTAGCTCCCCACTTGAGTCTCCAGCCTTCCATCTCCACACCCACCTTGCCGTAAAACAGAATATCAACCAGACCACCAAAAAGATAGACTCTGCCAAATGAAACATACAAGTAGTCTTTCTAACCATCATCACAATCCAACTAGCCAAATCCCCATAAACCACTATCTCCAAGCACTTGATTTAAATGGTCTGACCAAAAATCACTGATATAAGATGGCATAATGCTCACCACATCCTGCCACAACCTCCCAAGTTAGTGGTCCATGTTCACCATCTACAAATCAACTGCAAACACCATGGACACTGCAGTTCCACTAAAACCCACACATACAACACCTCAAGAGCCACAGCAAGTAATCAACGCTTAAGAGAGAAACTAGAAAATGATGATGCAATGAAGAGCACAACAAATGCTGTGCTCTATTGTGGATTCATCCTATTTTCCAAATAGGTATTTGACATACCATAATGTTAAGAATTCCTAACGATTTTTACCTAAGCGACTAGAAAACCATATTTGCACATGTATCTAGTCTTGATGAAGTGGATATAATTGGAGGAAGATAGTCTAATATTTGTAATGGTTCCACCCATAATCTACCATGAAGCATGGAACAGGATATGACATATTAACATGACATGAGACTAATACACCAAAGGGTAAATCTTAAAAAAAGAGTATACTATAGCTATGTTATGATAATAAATAAATAAATAAATAAATATTGTTCACATATATATGAAAAATCATCCATAAAGCAAAATGATCTATCACAATAATGTAGTCTATATTCTATAGAATAACATGAACAAACATAAACATGATAGTTTAGTCATTTATTCAAATCCATGCACTATAAAATATCATCCACATCACAAACTCTAAGATCAAGCATTCAACATTCATTTAAAAGATGAAAGCTCTTCCTCCTATCCATAAATATATTCGGGGAGTATCCTGGTTCCTTATTTTAATTTTAACAACAGAATACTAAGGGCCTGTTTGGATGATTGGGCCAAAAATCCTATAGGATTCATGGCTTAAGCCTATACAATTAGAAAAAATAAGGTAGGGCAGGTCTTTTTTTTTCTTCCTATTGGATTCGGGCTGGCCCACTCCACAAGTCTTGGCTATTGCTGAAAATAAGCCTAACCCGAGCTCATTTTTCCTAATTGTATAGGCTTAACCCATAAATCCTATGGGATTTTGGGCTCAATCATCCAAACAGGCCCTAAGCATGCAAGATATCCTAGCCATATTCAACATTAGATATGAACAGATGAAATTTGAAGTTGTGTTTCCTAGCATCAAAAGGGCCATTTTCTTGTTTATTTCTTTTTGTAGCAAGAAAGCTTCAAAACCATCTATTTGGCCAAGTAGAAGCACACAATTGACAATTCCAATTTTTGTAGACTCAACAAAGCATGATCTCCAAAAAAAAGGGATGAACATGAACTCTCAAAACCCTTATCCTCTTCCCTCAACCACTGTAAAATAGATTCAAACTTGAAAATATTTTCAAAAACTCCATAGTAGAACTACTACCGTTATTAGAAAATTTATAACTACGACGAGCATTGTTCATAATAGAAAAATCGTATAGTGGTCCTCACTCATGAAAATAGATATTCATGCACAAGTAGCTAAAAGTTAACCATATAAAAACTTGGAATAATTGCTAAATGCAATCAAATAACTGAATGATTGGGTTCCCTAGTACAGAATAGACCCTTACATATTTGGGACACACTATATGGCATGCACAACATATAGTAGTACCATCACATTATGCATGACTGCACCTTATCCGAAAACTCTGGACCCAAAAGTCACCTATCAAAAGGGGTTTCAGTCAGCAAATCGCAAATGCCAATTCCTACTATTTTAGAAATGTCCTACATGTAGGGAAAGACCTCCCTTGCCACATAATATATAAGCAAATACTAGTCAAAGAGTTGAGGCACGAGCATACCAGCCCCGAACTAGCCATAGCATATCGGCTTGGAACCAGTACAAGGGACCTTAGTACACCATAAAGTTAGTGAATCGGACAGAATCATGATGTATCATGCCCTATCTAGGTGTTACCACATTGTATCATGTAGTACCCAGGCATATCAACCTTGTACCGCTCTTTTGGTGTTTTTCTTTTTCTTTTCTTTTTTTTTTTTAATTCTTGTACCAACACATACTGCCACTATATCAAATGCCATGCATATTGGCTTGTGATCAATATGAGCACATACCTTGATATTTATGTTTTTGGTGCCACTGTTACTTGGACAATTTACATGAGTGCTAGATATCTGGTTGTCCTCAAGTGTTGAACATATCTACCCACAAAAATCTTTTGCATGATCCATCAAACATATATATGTATATGTAAATGTATATATGTCTAAGCCATTGATTTGATGCTTATCCAAAAACTATAAACTGATAAATAGCCATGATAAGTTTATATGGAATATAGAGACACTTCACTCAAGTGTCCAGCAGTTGAAATAAAAAGTGCCAAACATTGGCACTCTTTGGTGACATTAATAGGGTACTTCAAGGTGGAGTTCTAGCTATGTTGTGTCAAGTCCTACCACGTCCAGGTGTTCAAAAGAATCAACACTTCCAAAAACTTTAAAAATTGTGTGTCCAAGTGTCTTGGCATCCAACATAATGACCCTGTGCAGTGAATTGTCACTTTTCTCCTCATTTCTACTAGGGTTCTAAAAGTTTCTATAAATCTATAAAACTCTTTGATCCTTAATGGAAAACAAACCCTATAACGACAAATACCCTCTCTAAAAAAAAAATGGAGAAAAGAATCAATTTTTTACGGCATTATTGGGGTAGATTAGCAGCTAAAAGGCATTTTAGCACCTAAAATACCGATGAATGCCTAGAGGTCAAGGTAACCCAAAAAAATAAATTGAAAAAGTAAAAAAAAAAATGAAAAACCTGAAAAAAAACTACTAATAAAAATATGAAATATAAGTAACACGAGGTGGTCAATGACTAGTATCGGCTTGGCAATACCTAATATTGGTTCATATAGCAGTCTCATCCTCCATAATAAAAATGATCTAAAGCATTGGAGCAATCACCTATGCAGCCAAGGCACTAGTCTTTTAAAACATCGCACAAACATCAACATTTTTACCCTCCAATTTCCCAACTATAACATCCTAATGTGACAGATGTGTTCTAAAGCAAGAATCATAAGGAACTCCACAAAGAAAAGCATATGAAGATTATTTAAAAATTTATGGATTTGATGGATTCGAGATATTGATGTAGAGGCAACTCTGAAGTATCATTAACCTACAATTAATGTACATATCGGCATTCTCAGGAATCAATAATGTACAGACAATCCATTCCTTCAAAAACTGTACATGCAAGCTCACATTCCCCACCTCATCACCATTGAATCTATTACAGCAGCATAGAGGAAATAACTCACAAAAATGGCATTTTAGTTGCAACAAAAATAACAAAAGAGACATTGATGGTACCTCTAGCATTTGCCACCAGCTCCACCACTGCAGTCATCTCAGGTCATTGATACATTCCTCCAAATCTTGCCTTCCAAACCTCCTACCTTCCACTTCCCCATCCTTACACCGTGCTGCAAAATAGAAGATCAGCCAGACCACCATAAAGTAGACCTCTGCCACCGAATGAAATATCCCTGCAAAGAGCCTCCCCCCAAACATCAATGCAATTCTCCTGCCAAGATTCCCACAGACCATCGTCTCCAAGCATTTGATCAATATAGTCTGGGCCGGCATCATCGATATCAAATAGCACCCTTCTCTCAACACATCCCGCCCCCGTCTTCTCAAATTATGGTCCATGATCACCACCCATGGAACAACTGCAAAAACGACAGAGACCACCGTGTCGAGCAGGGCCCAGATGAAGAAGAAACCCGAGAGAGCCTCATCACGAGGTCCGGACCACGGATTCAACGGCGATAGGGAGAAAGGCATAAGCTTGACCTTTACAAAAAGCTTGAAGAGCTCGTTCTGGTCCCCAACGTCAGCGAAGAACCATATGCAAAGGAACTGGACCAGGGCATCCCTCGCAGCCCACCGCAAGAACACGAACCCCGTGAGCCGCCGGATTCCCAATCGAGCGCCGTAATAGATAGTACCGGTGATGGAGACCCGCTTCTGGAGGAGGGACGTGCTGACGGCAACGAAGACGACGCCGAGGACGGAGGTGTAGAACAGAATGAAACCTAGGATGGCGAGGGCGTGGGTGGAGGAGAGTAGGGTGAGGAGATAGAGGATCACCGTTGCATCTTGGCGGTCCAATTCGAGTCCCTGGCCGAAGATCCGGAGATCGACGGCTTGGTCTCGATCGATGGCGGCATCATCAGCGCCGCCTTCAGCATCGGGGAAGGAGAAGAGGAACGGGGAGGTAGGGAATTCCGGGACCCTGATCTTGACGGATTTGGGGGATCTTGGTGACCCCAGGGCGCCGTCGACGAGGAAGAGGCGGACGGGGCCGGGGAAGGATGCGTTGGAGGAGGCCGGCCAGCGGGAGAAGCGGCGGTCGCCGGCGGCGGCGGCGTCGGAGTCGGAGAAGAAGTCGTCGTCGAAGGTGCCAAGGCGGGTGAGTTGGAGGAAGGGCTTGCGGCGGCGGGGGGGAGGACGAAGCGGGGGGCCGGCGGTGGCGGTGGCGGTGGCGGCGGCGCTTGGGGAGAGGCGGGAGAGAAGAGAGCGGACGGCAGGGTCGCGGTCGGCGACGGCGGCGAGGCGGAGGGTGCCAGCGAGGAGGGCGGAGCGGAAGGAGATGAGAAGGAAGGCGGCTAGGAGGAGAGCGGGGAGGGAGGCAAGGAGGAGAGACCACGACCGGCGGAGCATGTGACCTGGGGTCCGGAGGTCAAACCGCGGCGGACCGGCGTCCGCCATGGTGGTGGTCGTTGGAATCGGATCGGCCGGCCGGACGTTCGTGTCGGATCGTTTCGGGCGCTAGCGGTGTCGCTTGGTGGATTCTTCTCTTCGCCACTGGAGTCTCTCGTCCGGCGTATGATTAATAGCCGGCGAAAGGGGGTGAGGAGAGAAAGACTCGCATGGACAAGAAAATGTCCTCGGACCAGGATGTAATAACGTCTCTACCATGCTACTTATGTAAGTTTTTATGAATTTTATGAGGATATTCTTGGTAGTTAGATTCTAAGTTGTTGATTTTTTAATGGACGATGATGATCGATGACCCTCGTGTGGAATTCATCATACACCAGAGGATAACTCACGTACCTAATTTAGCACCGTGGATGGTCATAAAAGAAGTTAGCGCGGAGTCGTTCATTTTCAGTTCTATGCGGATTTTTCTCTCTTTCCGCATAAATAGTTTATGCGCAAATCGGACTCTCCCCAGTACATTAGAACTGAAAGCTTATCCAAATTTAGTTTTCGATGTTCTTATCGAGGTAGAACTCAAATCTAGCTACATTAGAACTGAAAACTTGAGAATACATATCCAATATTACAAAGATGATATATCCATATAGTGATATAAAAAAGAATGGGTTACATATTTTGTGTTAGTTCCTTTTATTTATATTTGGATCGCATACCTTTTTTCCATGCATGCTCTTCATACCGTCATCCATCAGTAAACACTCAGATTTTTACTATTTTTCAATCAAAATAAATATAAAAAATTAATTTATTTAAAAAATGGTCAGACTTTTTTTCCAAGACCAATCACTCACCTCCCCTGCATCATCATGCTCATTTCTCATCGTAACCTACCACATATTTACTACATATGGATCATTACCATGCAAGTCCTTCCAGTTTTGAAAATTCTTATCTTTAACTAATTGGTCTACTAAAATTATATTATGAATTAAATTTTTTAAAAAAATTATATCAAATTATTAATTAAATTAGAATGCAAATTTGAAGCTTGAGCACTTTGATAGATTCAAACTTGATTTTTCTTATTAAGTTGGATTTGACTATAGTTAAAGATGGCAAAAACTGACCAAGACAACAATCTGATCCATGTTTAATTTATAATAAATAAGTTTGGATTCATTAAGCAGATTCAGGATATAAATTGTCGTCCCATTTTAACTACTTAATAATTGGATCATGTTCGGAGTCCATGTTTAATGCATTTAACATTTAACATGCTTAATAATCTAGTTAGATTGACTAACTCATTTTAACCAGCATCCATGTTTTTCGCCGCCTTAGATGCCAGAAAGCGTTGTTCCTTCTGAGAAGCACCACTTCGAGTTACTAAAAAAAGACATTTTAAGAGTTCCGGGAAATCGCATCTTTTTCCGGCCCTTCAGGTTTTGTGCTGCCTTTTTGGAGAGATTTGAGAAAATAACTTTTTTTTCCTCCTCTGCCTCCTCATTACCATGCAGCGAATGCCAAGCACCCTTATTTCTCTCTCCGACGACTTCTCATCTTCTCCTCTCCCAACCTCTTTTCTTCTCTTATCCCTCCTCTACTATTAACATACTTCTTCCTTATCTTCCTTATCTTATCTAATTTTCTACCACTAACATACTTCTTTCTTGTCTTATCTAAATAAATACAGAGAATCAAAAAAATTTAATGAATCTCAAGAAAATGATCTTGTTGGCTACAAACCCATCTCTCACCTCCCTAATTTGATTTCAATCTAATAAGCTTTTAAGTGTTCCACTCCATACTCGATTCTAATGATTTCTTGCATGTGAATCATCTTAGATTTAGAGCTGGACCAAAGACTTGAATTTCATTGAATTTCGAGTGATTTTGGATCGTGATTCTAATTTTGATGATGACAGTGATGACTATAGCGGGTGGAAAGGATTTCTGTTACTTTCCTTCATCTGTTACTTGGTTAGATATTTAGAATATAATTTTTTTGTTGATTAATATGTAATTTATGTTGATAGATTATCAAAATTTTTTTCTTTTTTTTTTTTTGTTTCAAAAAATTACTCCCCCATTTTTTTCTTTCTTTTTAGTATTTTGAAGATGGTGAACTATTTTTTTTTTCTTTCTTCATTTTTTTTAAATTTTTTATTTTTTAGTGATAGAGTAAGTTTTGAAGATGGGCTGTTCTTTCAAATTAGATAATTTCATAATTTTTATGAATCAAAATAATCTGATCTATTTATTAAATAGATCAGATCATATTATTTATTTATTAAATATAATAATTTTAGATTTTAAATTTTAGTGTGTTTAATAAATATGGTAGATTTAGATTTTGGTTTTTTAGGTTCAATCCGTATCTGATCTAATCTATATACAATCTAATGGATCTGATTGCCACCCATCCAAGTCCAACCCATTTACAACCCAATTTATATTTAAAGCATATCTAACCGTTCAAATTTTCCGTTGTGCCTTTTTCCCATCTCGCTTCTTTCCTCCCTAGTTCCCTATTTAAATACGACCATATCGCACGTGAAAATCTAAGAGCATATCCATCGATGGGAACACCTTATTAAGCTTCCTGTTTCCATTGCCACAGAATTCACGGCCAATGTGCTCCGCGGGGTCATTATTTTCTATGGAGAGATGCCAGAGGGATGGCAATTGCCCGAGCGGACTGTCGGATTTCACCTTTGTAGTAATCCATAAGGGTAACTGGTACCAGTTTCAAAATAGCATCTCCGATCCAGTCCGGGAAATAGCATTGTACCTCTCTAACAAGTCCATGATTTCGATGTTGCTCTCTCTCTCTCTCTTGATGAAAATGGTAGACCCGCACCTTGTGAACATGAACCTGTACCTACTCTACTTCTCTAACAGGCAACCTACGTTTCTTGGTAGCACGCTCATGCTCAATGCCTTGATCAATTGAATTTTCTACTTCTCTAACAGGCAACCAACGTTTCTTGTTAGCACGCTCATGCTAAATGCCTTGATCAATTGAATTTTTTGAGGTAGACCTACAGCTCATCATATACGCTCGCAAGGTATGATGACTTTTCACCATCTACTAGACTGTTGAACTCCTTTCTACTAGTCTCTTATTCAACACTCTTATCAAATAACATGGCTCGAATAATCCATAACGCATCCCTTATGCAGGAATTGGCTCGAATAATCCATAACGCCCCTTCATCCTCCTCCCCATCCTCCCGAATCTCTTCATTGACCAGGAAAAGTGACTTCTTTTCAACCCCGGAAAAGTGACTTCTTTTCAACCCCTTCATCGTATAAGCCAACTGCATAAACCCATCTATCATCTCTTCTACGCAGATTGACCAGAAAAAGCGACTTCTTTTCAATCCCTTCATCGTATAAGCCAATTGCATAAACCCATCTATCATCTCTTCTACACAGATTTTGTTGTTAGACCCTCGTAAAGATGCACTTACATCTTCATCCTCTTTCTTCTCTACATCCTTCCAATAGTCATCTTCTGTAGCTATTCAATCACAAAAAGGAACCTTCTCTTCTTCCATCAGTAAGCTATCCTGTAAAATGTCCTCTTCCACAACCTTGGAGGATACCATCCTCTTCCTTCTCATCCCCTGGCAACAGTCGTCCGTAATTCCAGTTTAATACCAACTTCTCCAGGTTATACCTACTTTTCGGATCTGCTTCTACGGCATCCTGTACACTGACCACATTTCGGAGACCTGAGGTGCAAAGCTATCCTCTAAGGTTTACCACATCCTCCAGCTCTCTTATCATGTTCACCCACCTCCCGCTGTCTTCTCATGGGCCGTCCTGCATCCCCCCCTACAAAATATGCTGACGGCGTCTGGAGGCTAGCCAATCCCAGGTGGCGCGGACATAGTGATCACGAGATGAAGACCACAGGTTCGTTAGGTTCTTTGTGCCCTTGGGTAATCCTTGAAGATATCTAAAATCTCGCAATTCCAAAATATCGAGATGGTAAAGACTACATAGTGGTCATAGCAACCTTCTAACCGGGTTAAAAATAAATAACCCCTGCATTTTGCACCGAGTTGCCCTCCTGCATTTTTAATTGCTGCAATATTAACCATATATTTTCCACATTGCTCATATAAGTCCAAAATCCACCAAATTGGATGATGTTTACCTGCATGCGCGCACCAGATAGAAGCAAATTGTCTCTGTTTCATTTTGAGCCATTCATCCTCTAAAGGATGATTAATATGTAAGTTCATAATTTTAAAGAACCAAATACTCAAAATAGAATTTACGTTAAATTAATCCATTGAAACAGACAATAAACTTTTAATGACTAAAACCATCCAAGCATCCTACAAACAAAAGAAAAAAAGGGAGAGAAAAGAAGAGAAAAATGCTGGTGGAAATGAATGTCATATATAGAATGTCTAGAGCATTTCTATAAAGACCATGATTCTAGCCACAGTATGGATTTCAATTATTGTTATAAGAGTACAATAATCCATGGAGAAAGATGTTTGCTAGAAAACTGACATGGTTACCAATCCTTAGGGAAATACACCTGAACTATGAAAATCTGATACTCTGATAATTCCGAGCATGCTGCCACTGCCATGCCTTGATGGCAAATAAGAATACCAGTACACAATCAAGAAGCCTCCCAAATATAAAGCAAAAATGATATAAGGACGTGAAAGGAAACAGTAGGATGGTTTGCCTCTGGCATACACTCATCTATGAATAGTCAAAAAGGACCTAATTAAAATCAGGCTTCTCTGGATAAGTGCAGCCTGACCTTTGTATTATAACATTTGCTGCATAACACCCAGCTCTTACACAGTCTTCTATACTCTTCTCTTGGACCAACTGAGACAGAAAACCTCCAACAAATGCATCACCTAGCAAAGTTTTTACATGCAAAAGATAAGAAAATAAACTAGTCCCAAAAATACAATTCAGAAACCAATAGCCATAGGGTAAAAAGGGAAAGATAAAGCAGCATTAGCAATGCCAGGAATCTTAAATAGTCATAAAACAATCATGTCGTGCAAATAAAAAGACAGCTTAGGAATTTGCCCTAGTGCTAGAATCATGTCTGACATGTTCTTGCTCATGCTTGTATCAAACACGATACATTGTTTTTCAATAACAACTATGGTATGCTACCCAAGATGGAAGAAAATACCTGCACCATTAGTATCAACCAGCTTCTCCTTTGGTAACACAATCACAGGGAACTTTTTCATCTGTTGCCAGGAGCTCACAAAAGAAAAAGCCATGAGAACACAATTCATAATCCCCAGAAGTCCAAGACTCACTGACTCATACCATCAAATAAAGTGCAAAATCTCATCTCATATACAAGTCATGCCTCAATGCCTTAGGCAAAGTATAAACAAAAATCAAAGATGACCAGAATTGCAAGATTTAACGTGTTGGGCGAGGAAACCCAAGCAAACATGATGGACAATTAAATATGGTAGACCTAAGAATGCAGAGATAGATAGGTAGCAAACCTAAGAAGAACGAAACCAAGTATGTTAGAGGGGTGCCATGCTTTATACCAAGGACAAGATAATGGGGAACCAACCAATATGTAAAAACATGACAAGAGGTATATAAGAAGCCCTGGTAGTGACAGCAAGCCAAACTTGTGCTGAACAGCCAAGAACAAGATCCAAACCAACATAGATGGTAGTTACAGATGACGATTTGGAAAGTTTGCAATAAAACCAGAAGTAAGCTTTAATAGGAACATTGTGCGAACGGCAATTTGAAAAGCTGGTCATAAATAGTTGGAAGAAGGCTTGACAGCAACAGCCAGGACAGCAGTTCAGCTGCAACATGTGCACAGCAAGCTTTAAACGTTAGTTATGTACTTCTCCATCTTCCCAGTTTTACTGTTCACTTCAAGTGGTTTTGTCTTTCACATCGCATGCATTAGAAAAATTAATAGGCTACATATCAATTTTGCCATAACATCAAAATGAACAAGCAAAATGCTCACCTTTCCATCATCAGCAACAATGACTGGATCACAACCTTGGGTGATAACAGTAATTCGCTTGTGCGTCTCAGACGCCTTGGGCAGTGCAGAGATCTTCAGAGCAATCTCCTCAACATTCTCGGTCTAAGCATTATTTATAACTTATCAGAATGAGGCTCTGTCACAAAAAAAAGTATAAAAAATTGAAAAGATTATTACCTCCCAACCACGAACTTTTGCGAAGGTCTTTGCTTCTGTTTCATTCCCAAAGAGATAGTCAACATACCTGAATAATGAATACAAAGCTTGTAATAATCTTTTAACATTTTAAACAATGTACAGTGAACACATCAGAAAGTGGCCAGTTTGCTTTATCCCAGCCCGATGCTAGTTCAGTCCATCCAAACAGCTTGCATTTGTCAACAATGAATCAAAGAAGCAAAAGAAAAACCTAGTAAAGATATCTTTTAAGTAACTGTTGTAACAACAACCACACATGAGAAAAGAAGTCTATACGTCATGTTAAATCAACAATCAGCAAAGGGATCCACAAACTATTGCTAACATCTGACAGTATGGAATGAGCTACTTACAATAAAGCTTTCTCCTGCACATCCCGGAAGAACTCACAAATAAATGTAGCAGAAAGGTTCATCATGAATACCTGGAAAAGAAAGAGCATAATGTGAGGGACTCAAGGGTGTAAATGCATGTGGTTAACACAGGAGAAGCTTAATGATAAAAAAAAGGAAAATTACCTTGTTATTCGCTGCAACGTGCTCAGCTACAAGTTGAATGGACTCCGGAGACACCGTTAGGAAAAATCCAGCAATGTAAACATACTTTGCCTTTTCAACTAACAAAACTATACAGTTAATAGAAAGCTAATAGAGGCTAAACTAATGGGTCGAATGGTTAATAGAAATTAATGGACATTAATCAAGGTAAGTATGAGCCCTTTCTTCAAATATGGAACCAGGCTTTGAACATGATTGAAGAACTATCTATTAATTCTTAGACTACTCAGGAGGTAGTTACAGAAATGCAGTTTAACAAGTAGAAATTCATTTCATAGCATTAAAAGGGCCCAAATATCTGAGAACATTTTGCTTTGAATATGATGTCAAGCAGAGTTGCAAGATAAAGGGAAAAGTGAAAATCTTCAAGTGAATTTGAAAAAAGAACTACAAAGCCTTGTTTTACTGCTAATGGTGAATCGGGATGGTGCTTATATTATGCTAGTGGTTGCAGTGAAGGTAGTAATGGCAATCATTAGGGGTTCTAATTAGGTTGGGTTCCCAATTTTAGTAAAACCAGACCCAGACGCATCAGGTTTTCAGGTCCAATTTTACCTCATAACCGGCTCAACCCATCAGGTATTCTAGTTGGTTTAGGTACATTAAGACCCGTACTAAACAGGTTCCTATAAAGTACTAAACAATATATTTTGAACAATCAAGCAAGCTAAAATTATCTGTGCTTTGAGAAGTTTATATATAAAGTATCCAATTACATGCTGCCAAAATTAAATCATGAAAAAATAGCACTTTATAGTTAATCGTGTAATAATTATTGATAAAAAATTGAAAACATACACTTAATTTAAAGTCAACAAACATGTTCTAGCATGTAATTATTTTTTATTCTTTCCATTAGGTTATAGAACAAAGTTTCATAATGCCAAGAGTTTAGAAACTGAAAGGTATATAAACAAAACTATTACTATTATTATATGCATATAAATAAACCAGGTAATTACTTAGGACCAAGTTGGGTGGTTTAAAAACTTTAAACCTAAGCTGGACCCAAAATTTTTAGCGAGTCTGACTTTGAACACATATTCATCAATGAATCAGGGTCAAGGTCAGGTCTGGGTTGGGATTGGGTTGGACCAGGGCCTGGTGCTGGTTTTGTGGGTCGGAGTGACTGCCCTAGCAATGGTGGTGGTTACAATGACAAGAGTTTCAGCAACAATGGTCATTGCAGAAGAAGCGGTAGCTATCAACACTTCTCCAAAAAGCAAAAAAGGCTATGCTAGCACAAGCTGCGATAGTAGCTATGGTAGTTGCAACAACAGGAGGCCAACAATGGCAGCACCATTACTGGTACTAATAATGGGGTGACTGCAGCAAGATTGTAGTCTGTGGTAGTGAGATGATGGTATCAACGGCTAGGAAGTTAGCAGCCATGGTAACACGAAAACTAGCAGCTATGGTAGTCATGGCAACAAATATGGTGGCAAATGGCAATGAAGGTTATGGAAAGTTGGTAACTGGCAGCAATGTTAGTGGTAAAAGCAAAAGCATTGGTGGTAGTGTTGTTATTGGCAATAAAAAGAGTGCTAGTGAGGACTTCAGGTTGTAGCACTTCTCCAGAGCAGAACTTCATCTTCAGTTTTGTTATTTCGATATGGTACATGGTTTGGGAAAAGAAATGTTTGGCAAGCTTAGAAGAAACACAACATCATGCACAATTTCCTTTTCCTTTTTTGATTATCTCTGCAACCCCCAAGATAATGATGAATGATGTTGTGTTTCTTCTAAGCTTGCCAAACATGTTTTTCCCAAACTATGTACAATATCGAGATAACAAAACTGAAGATGAAGGTCTGTTCTGGAGAAGTGCTACAACCTGAAGTGCTAGTGAGGACTTCAGGTTGTAGCACTACTCTGCAGAACAGAACTTCAGATTGTGCTAGTGGTGTTGATGATGATGATGATGATGGTAATAACAGTAGTAGCAGCAGCAGCAGCAGTAGTAAAGATCCTCCAATTTTTTCCTTGCTTCCCACCGTAAGGCATGGGTAAGCATGCTCCATGATTCATTGCTTCTATCAAAGCTTCAAATTGGCGTAGGTTACCATTAATAATACGTCTTTGTGACCTTGTTCAGATTAACTAAATTTAGATACGAGATGCAAAGTGAGGTGAAATTGTAGAAAGAGTTGAGTCTCCTCTTGAATACAATTGACAAAATGGCCCATTTTTCTAATTAAGCAATTAAAAAATCAGGGGCTATTAGGACCAATGAAGCTTTATTCTTGTGAGAAGAAGAAGGATCTCGCATTTGCTTGCAAGTGGGGAACCCTCTAAACATCCAGGAATAAAAGTCCCCTTTTTATTCTATTTCTGCCTTAATTTCTCCATAACATCCAAAGTCTTGAGGTCCTCGAGTTTTACAAGAAATTGTTGCAATATCCATTCATATCACTGCTATGTGCTTGAAATGAATAGGTAAGATAAATATTTTTAAAAACTAGATTCAAAGAGCACAAAGGTACCTAATGCCCAGTTTTCAGGCTTCTTTAAATGTTCTGACTTATAGCAATTTGCTGCAGATAAGTTGGCGACAAGAGACCTATTTATCACAAAAAATAACAAGGTCATTATATATCTTGAAGACTGCAAGCACATTCAACAACTGATATCCATATTTTAGAGACCAAACAAATGAATATACTATTTAGAAATTAAACTAATCATCACAATATAGCTCCTTGAACTAGACCATAGAAAGTGAACCAATATCCTACAAAGAATGGATTCAATGAGAGTGTTCCTCATGAACAACTTCCATATGAATAAGATACCTGGCAGACTAACATTTAGTCTTGATCCATGTTCTTCACTGATCTAAAAACATTGGAAGGTTTTGTTTGGTAACAAATCAAGGTCTACCACATGCATCATTCTTAAATATGCGATATATATTGTAACAGAAAATGAAACAATACATTAAGAGAATAATATATTGGAAAAATTGTAACCATGTATGTTGAAACAAATATAATGACCAGGCTTAATTAGTGTCGTCATCTGCTGGAGGCTCGTCAATTCTGTGGGCTGACCTAGGATAGACCATTTTAAGATACTATTTAAAGTGATTTTAGTACACATTTTCCTGAAACAGAAGGTGATGACCACCAAGATCATCACCAGGCACAAAGATAGAGGTGATAATTGTTGGTTCAGTTCATGAAGACAAAAATTTAATGACTGTAGACATGAACCATAGATCTGCTAGGCACATGACAAGAAGATACATATATATGTCATGCAAAAGATATCTGTCAACCTTGGAACATAGATAATCTTATCAAAAACTTACCTTTCACCACCAACAACACAAACAGCACATGTGCCAGTTGGAGTAGTCTCATCTTCATAATAGTGACCCTATTCAGTAGTCATGGAAAAAATTTATTTAAGCATGATGCACTGGCAAAAAAGAGGTGAAGCACATAAATGGAGAGGAATAGGGGTGAAGAAGAAGGAGGAGAAGGAGAAAGAATAACTTACATTGACACCTGAATCTTTAGCCTTTTTCTTCATTTCCTCTCCAAACTTGTCCTTTCCAATGCAACCAATATAACTAGTTGCACCAGGAGTTTGAAGCATCCACTGCAAAAGCATGGATTAATTCAGTGATAACCCTTCAATATTAGATATTAGCAAGTTCATTGAAAAGCTTACCTGAGCAACCCTGATTGAATTCTGGGTGGCCCCTGGATAGATAAATAAAGTGCGGAACTAAAGTTTAGAAAACAGTTCTAGACATTAAACCAAACCCCTCTGCCCCACAAAAAACAAACAAATGAATAATTTTTTTCAGAAAAAAAAGGGCACAGAATGAAACACCAGCAAGGCCAGGGCATTACCTCCAGCTATGTATTCAACATTGTACTTTGTAGCTAATTCATCATACCTGGGGCAATGATATGCAAGTTTAGAGCAACAGAGAATGGGTCACAATAGCATACAGTTTTTTTTTCTCTTTTTTTTTTAAAAAAAAAAAAGCGATTCAAAATCTCCTGCATAGTCATTTTTTAGTTCCAAAAAAGAAATAAAATTCATGTCATTATTGAAAAGAATGTTAGAAAAGATTTATAGTATTATAAACAGAGCCAAGACTATCAAATATTCATCTATGGGTATCATAGGACCTATGCAAAAATGCCATGTCATTTTGACTTGGTGATCAAAAACTTACATAGGCAAATGCTTCTCCTCAGCAAGAATTGCATTGTTCAACTTGACATCATATCTGGAATGGAATCAGAAATGCACGTTATCATAATCATGAAAGTCATAATCATATCTGGAATGGAATCAGAAATGCAAGTTATCATAATCATGAAGTCATAATACTCTGACGCATCCATATGATTGTCTAATTTATGTAAAACAATTATATATAATCAAAGTATTGTCCCAGGAAAAGGATATAGCTAGTTGCTAGATTCATAAATTATAGATCTGAAAAGTACAAAATATTCAGGGAAGAAACTTTTTTTAAAAAGTAATAGTAGAAAATTAATAATAGAAAAAAAAATTGTAAGTGCCAACAAATGCAAAGCAATTTCAAGAATCAAGTTCTTAGAAATTTAATGAAACTCATGAATAAGGTCAAGAAAAATGCATCACCTAGAAATCAGGAGCTCTAAACTCTCAAAAAGAGTTATAGATACTTGAAAATAAAATATGCAAAGGAAAAAAATGAATTAACAACATCACTTGATCACAAAAACACAACCCTGACTCACAAAGGGGTAACATATTGTGGTTCGTTATAGCATATAACATAGCATGAAGTGACTAGATCTATAAAGGATCAAGATAACAAATGAAACAGAAGGACTATGCTGTTCGCGCAAATGTAACATAAAACAGAATTTTTTTCTTTACATGTTACAACAACAACAGCAACGGCAAAAAATATTATAACCAGCCCTGAGAACATCAAAAAAGCAATAGTAACATAAAAGAAAGATACATTAAAAAGTCCACATCATGCCACCAATAGAACAACAAAATTCATGTAAGATAATTAGGGGAGAGAAAAACTAAAAAACTATCCATCATGATTCATAAAATTTCAGGTAGAATCAAGTTTTTCAATTGCAGTTCTAAAATTTGGTAACAGCTAATCAAGTAAAGCAATCTCAGCAATGTAATGACTCTAAATATTTGTGAACATAAGATAATCTGAAACTTAACATGATCGAGCATGTGAAAGATTTATAAAATAATAGCATCATACTTTATCCACCATATTTGGAGCCGAAAGGAATGGATATTAAGAATTAATTACCCAATTAACCCCAGATTAGTTCGGAAACCAGAAATGTCATTATCTGATTCATGCACAAGCTCAAATAACCAATATCTATATATCAGATAAATTGATCAACATAAAATAACAACATATTTACCACAAAAGTTAAGTATATGATTAAGGTCTCCTTATTCCCAGGTATAAGGGACAAACCAAAGAAAGAAACAGCTAGTGTTATTACTACTTCTAGAACACGGGCATCAGCAGAAAAAGCCAAAGCTAGAGAGAGGCATCAAAAGAAGATAAAGAAAATGCTTAAAATAGAAAAGAATCACATCAACTCGTTCCTGTGATACGAGAGCTTCAGATCCATGAAACGCATCATCCATTCACGTATCTAACACTTCAAGAAAGATCATATGCTCCGACCTTTAGCTCTACGAGATAAGTTGCAAAGAGTAAGCACTCCTCCTAACTGAAACATATCAAGAAACCTAGAATTTCTAACTCATCCTGCGACACAAAATCACCAGCCAAAGATCACAGAACGAGATCCATGGTTCACCAATTCTCCAGCAAGCAAAGATCTAGATCTTGACGCACTCCTGTTGCGATCCGTGATCAAAACACAGATCAAACGGGCCAAAGGTTACAAGAAACAATCAAGTCAATGGAATGAGCTACGTAGAACAAACCACGGTACGAGATCTCACGTTCACACATTCTCCGGCCAGCTAAGCTTTGCGATCTCGAAACACGGGGCCATAAATCAGAAAGAAATCAGAAATTTCAAGAAACACTCAAATCCATCCATAAAGTACCCTACCGAGAACTGATCAGAGCACGAGATCTAAGATTCGCCAGAAGACGAGTGAAGATTTATAATCTCGATGCATACCGAAATATGTAAGCATAGATTAGATCAAAGAACCAGTAACTACAAGAAACAGTCAAATTCACAGAGAGCTATCAAGAAAGGGTCAGGCCACCAGATCAGAAAGACAGCGAGAGAGAAATGGGTTACTTTTCGAGGAATTCCTCGTCGACGACCGCGGAGATGTCGAGGAGGGGATTCCCCATCCCCAGGAGAATGCCTTCGTAAGCCATTCCGCAGAGCACAAAAGCGAAGGGTGGGCGGGCGGGCGGGCGGGCGGGCGGGGGCGTGAGAGAAGCGGCGGGAGATCTGAGGCGCCAATTGCCAGAAATGTTAGGGTATTTATGGGAGCCAAGGAGGAGGGATCCCTTTCACCTACCATATGACTGAGCCGGAGTCGATCCGTGGGCGGGTGGTTGGTTTGGACTCCGGCGTGGCGGATCACCAATAGAACGAGTCAGATTTAGGTCCCTTTTTTTTAATAAAAAAATATTTAAAAATCTATATTTTTTTGATAATATTTAGATAAAAAATAATTTATTTATATTTTTTTTATGTATAAAAAAATGGTTTTGAAATTTGTTATCTTTTGTATTACTTTTTTTTTTTTTTTTGATAAGTTATCCATATTTTCTATAATATTCTTTATGCTTATAGATTTGAAGAAGATAGATGAGTGAGTTATTGGACATCGAATGACGAAGATATTGAAAATAAAGATGAAATATTTTAAAAATAAAATTAAATATTTATTTTATTGATCAATAAAAAAAATTTAGCCATTAGGTAAATAAGATTTTTTATATTTTATTAGTAAATACCAATGGTAGATGCATGTAACAAAATATAGGATCAATTAACCCCCCTCCAAAAAAACATATTATACATGTATACATGCACACATGTACACACACATACAAGTAGAAAAAATTAAAATTGATCTTACTAATTTTATTAATTAATTCTATATCTCATATAAAATTTTGAAAAAATAAATAATAAATAATACTATGTAAAAAGAGTAAATATAATCTACAAGTCTCTTTCATTAATGACTCATATGTCCTACATCTTTCTTTTTATCTTCCTCTCTCACACCACTTTGATTTCTCTTTTTCCTTTTTTTCTTTAATAATTACTTATTTATTTATTTTTTAATACCTCACCCCAAATTCATCCATCCACTCTTGTATTTAAATCTCATATCAATTTATTTTTTATAATCTTAAAGAATATATATTCTCTTTTATTAATGACTCATATATCTTATCTCTCTCTTTCTTCTCTTATGTCATTTTGACCTCTCTTCCTCTCTCTCATTTTTTCTTTTTCTTTATTCATTACTTCTCTATTTATCTTTTAATGCCACACCTTAACCCATGGTCTTTATCCATCTATCTCTTATATTTAAACTCTATATCAATTTATTTTTTTATATCCAAATTAAACTAAATATAATAAAAAAGTTATATATTTTTCTTATCTTTTTTCTCAACCTGAATTTGATATGTCTCTTTCAGTCTTTTTTTTAATATTTTTTAAATATTTTTAATCTTTTTTCACTCATATTAAAATATTTTTTGTTTAGTCATTATATTTTTAATATTCAATAATTTTTAAATTTTACCATAGTACTCTTTTATAATATTTTATTATAAAAAATATTTAAGATGTTATATATTTTTATTTTTATATATTTTATTTTTTAAAATATTATTTTATTTTTTTTTCTCCATGGCTTCTTTGCTTCTTTTATTATATTGATCCGACAAAATAAAATTTTTGAATTTGCAACTGATAAATACTATCCATAAATAACTACATTATCCACCTTGAAAAGTGTTAGAACATGATAATATTAAAAGATTGATTAATTTTTTTATGATATTTATCTACCAAAAAAGAAGCTCTTAAACTTAAACTATTGGTAGATGAGTTGGTGTACGAGTCAAAGACTCGAAAATGTATACCTGGCTTAGTATTACGCAGCCAAAACTCAACATAACAACAATCTTAGAGGATTATTACAAACAAAGGTTTCTAAACTAGAATATCAGATCACATGATGGTAAAAAAAGTAGGTTCTAGTTACGAATGTTTTGGGGAGGTTTTGTAATATAGGAGTCTACTTTATAAAGTGGCCGTCAGCATTCTTTTAAATAGTATGGAAATATGAACCATTGGAATGCAATTAGTACTATTAAATGGGGTGTAGGCAAATGCATGTTTAGGAAAAATAGTTCAATTCATCGACAATTGGAATGAATCAACCTAGGCTAAAGTTTAGAAAGACGTAATATATTATGTGATTGTTAGCATGGGAATGATAAGAGAAGAGGAGAGAGATCACCGTTAAATTTGAATGAGAGCATGGAGGCAAACCATAAAAAATGCGAGAGAAAAAAAAAAAACCACAATACAGGACCAAAAGCCTTTGCTCCCCTTGGTGCATATATTATTTCATAATGGTGTATATCTTAGATCTTTGTCTATGTCATTAGTACCTAGCTAAAGTATTAAATTAGAAAAAGAGATAGATGGTGATATTGCGTCGAACCATATATAATGAAAACTCCTATAATTAAACATGTGAAGCGGGTCTCCAGTGGTACAATCCAATGGAACATGCATACTAAATGGATGCGGTTTCATAAATATAATTTTTTTTTAATAAAACATTCTAAAAAATTCATCTCTCTCTCTCTATACACACACACATATCTCAAATATGCTTTCCCTCTAACTCTTTCATTTTTTTATTTTTTATTTATTTTTTTTAAAGTATACACATGAACGCATCCAAAAGTAGGGTATGGGGATCAATTCTAATATTAATTAATTAATTTATTTATGGCTGGCGCAACAAAGAAGTTGATTAACTTATTATCAATCTTGATGCATCAACCTTACCAAAAAAGACCTTATGAAACAAACCAATCTCCTGGCACCACGATAGGCACGCTAAGTTTTGGTATAATATTTTGGACATGCTTCTTTGTCCCGACTATAGGTTAGATATTTCGGTTCAAAAGAAAAGGTGAGACTTGGATTTTGTTGGAATTTGGCATTGTGATGCTGGTCTTCATATACTATATGTAAATATTTATTATTAAAATAAGATAGATAAGTAATATATTATAGATTATTAATTATCATTTAAAAAAAAAAATTAATAATTACATGGTCAAAGCCAGGTAATGCAAATTTATCATGATAGTATTTAATCATGCAAGATTTCACGTGTAGTCCGCTGGCCAGAAGCGATGCATCACTTTATATGCCCTTTTTGCCAGATGGGGAAACCTGTTTTTGAACGTCTAGTGCATGCCTTTTTAAACTTTGTCGTTACGTCATTAAAAGATTACCCGTTACAAGTCGAGGCTATTTTGGTAATCTTGGGTGACGCTCCACACATCTCTCAAAGCAATCCGATCCCGCAAGTCATCCGTCTGCGCAGATCTCGAAGTAACTATTGTATAATCCAACGGTATATGCTTCGAGAAGAAGGTGCATCATTCTTTCGCGCGAATGATACAACCACCGTCCACGCCGCAAAAGCTGCTTCGGCAAAACCAAGGGTATTTTCGTAACTACGTTCTGTTCCTATTTCTCTAATTTGTACGTCCCCTCACTTCTCCGGCTGTCCCTTCGAATTACTCTGCTTTCCCCTCCCCTCTCTCTGTCCGCCGTCGGCTTGTCCGAAGTCTCAATAACTCGTCATTCCATCGTAAGAACCCCTTCTCATACCGATCTGTTTCAATGTCTCTGTTTTATGCCATCATTTTATGGTTTTTTTCTCCTAATTTTTCCTTCATTCATTCAGTCTTTTGTGCTCTCGTGGTGCTCTTTATGCACTGACATCTCTTCCGTAGTGATATTTCGAGTTATTTTTCGATCTAGGGTTTCTCTAAAACTCGAGAGTATGCGAATTTTGGGTACTCTTTGTTGGGTATCAGCTCAATTTGATACCACTTGATGAGGATCTCGTACCGGGATGTTGCGGCAACACTCTTTGGGAAACATTCTGGTTGCAGCTATGTAGGTGACTGATTTTTCTTAGTTTCATTTGGTTTTTTTGTTCAGTTTTTCGGGGATTTCTTTGGTTTGATGTTGTTATGTCGAACTCTGGGATTCTCTTGGTGGAGAACTAGAACGGCAAGACTTGTTATTTTGTGATGTGTACTCCTATAATGCGTAGTTCTTCTTCTTGTGGTTCGTGTACACCAATGATGATGCAACGTTTTTGATGTTTCCGAGAAGTTTAGATCGTTCTTCTTGCTTCTGTAGAGTTGGTCCTATGTAGTGGGTGCAAGTTTTGTGGAACTTCAAAACTTCTCAGAAATTTTCTTGTCAGTGATTAGATGCCCTCCCTCCCCCAAATGATTTGATTAATTGATGAATTACTCATAAAAACTTAATCTAGTTTTTTCGTGGGATTCACATCAGTTATCAAGCATTTTATTTATTGATTTTACTGTTGTCGTTATTGCTTCCTTGCTCGTGCTTGTGTTCGCATGCACTAGTATGTGGTTGTATGGAAAATTTTCTATCGATTTTCTTTTAGTTTTTCTGTACATTTATGAATGCCCTTTTTAGTTATATGTGTTTATTTGAATTTTACCTAGATTTCGTTGGGCTCTGTCTGCGATTAAGTGATAAAAGTAGGGGAGACGAAAGGTCCGAGGCATGGAGGAAGCTCAGGGAGGCCAATCATCTAAACATCACAAAATGGAGAAATTGGATATTGGAGAGCCTCAGCCATCTTTTCCTGAAAGGGATGTTTCTAAAGTCCCCGTGAGTGAAGCAGGTTCAAAAGCAGCGTTATTTGATGAGAAAGAACTGGAAGAAGGTGAAATCAGAGAGGATGAACTATTGATGCCAGACAGGACAAAAATGCGGTATGTTGATGAAGAGCTGGAAGAAGGTGAGTTCAGGGAGGGTCTGACATCTGAGGGAGGACGGAATGCTTTTGAACACTATGAAGCTAGTTTAGAAGTTTCATCATCTGACAATCAAGAAATAGGAGAAGCTGGTGTCAGAGTGGGCCAGTCATCTGTGTCTGGAAATGATGATACTGATGACTTCTTGCATGAAACTAGTCCAGATTTGACACCGCTATATGATGAACTGGAGAAAGTTGAGATCAGAGAGAGTCCTGTTGGTCATGTATCCTCTTGGCAACCAAATTTGGTGGAGCAGGATGAGACTCCCGTTCTTGAACCTCTGTCTGCAAAGCTTCACCAGCAAATTAGGTCATTGAAGGATGAGTTCTTGGAGAAACAGCTTGATTTGATTAATGAACTTTATTCAAGAAGGTTAAGAACACTCCTCTTAGAGCAACATAAAGAACTTCGAGAGTTCAAAACCTTGAAAGGTGAACAACAGATGGAATTGGCTAAAATGAAAAATTTGGATTTGGATCTGATTCATGCTATGCATGTTGTCCCTTCAGTTCAAGACTATAGAATAAAATTACTAAATGAAAAATTTTCAAAAAGAATGGATGAATTTGACAAGCATATGAGGGGCCAACGTAAGAAACTTATGGTTATGCATATTGAAGCTAGGAATAAGGAGAATCGGATGAGGGATTGCTGGTTGGAAGAAGCTAAAGCTGGTATTCTTAAAGAATCTTTTTATGAGATTCCACTGTCAAATACTGGATTTGAGCTGGAGAAATTCAAGTCGAGTGAACATTATGGATCTCATGATTGTTCAGGCAATAATAAAGCAGTGGCTGGTTCTTCTTCAGATCTGAAAACTAGGCCAGTAGAATCTGCTGAAATGATTGATAGACCTACTGATTCTGTGCCCAGTTGCACAAATATTGTGGAATCTTCTGAACTGAGTAGACCATCTCCTAGTATTTTACCACTAAACCAGCATGGCAGGGCAGAGAATATGCCTCTAGAAACTGAATATCAAGCTTCACATAAAATGAATGCAGTGTGTAATCAGTTTGATGAAGGAGAGACTGAGCCAGGAATTGCAGCAACTGTTGCCAGCAAGCAACATGGAGGTACAGGTTCTAGTTTTGTTTGCTTGACAGATCCTACTAAGCAAGATCAGATAGAGATTCCTTCTTTTGCCCATGCATTGAAAAGTTCTGAAGGTGCAAGATCTGTATTGTGTAATCAGGTTATCTGTCCAACTTTTTTTTGTCAAATCTTGTTTACATATGCCTACTTAGTTTCTTTTAATTATTTGATATTCTTGGCATTTGGACTGTTTGCAGTCGATGGCCTTTCTTACAGCTGAATGGCAAGTTGAAGGAAGCAGCTTGAGCCAATTATAAATTGGTCTTTCATTTAGAAAATGAAACTGATCTACAAGCAAAAGCATAATTTAGGTGTTTAGAAATGAAATTACTCGTGCATTTAGTGCATATATAGGGGATCTAGGCTACCTTAAATATTTTATTTTCATCATTTATCATCTGACTTGAAGCTGCCATGTGTTTAAAAAAAATAAAGCAGTCATGGTGCAACCTGAAATTTTCATCAAGATTACATTCATGAAACCAAACCAAAGAAAAATATGTATATAAAGAATAATCTACTGTAAAACTCAAACTATATCAAACTGAAGTTGGAATTTACTATTCATAAGCTTTTCAAGACATTGTTGGATCATTAGTTTTATTAGTTTCTCTTGAAAGTTCACCTGAATTGCTGGTGTTTTGAATCTGAAACTCCTGGCTTTAGTGTCCAACCATAACTAGGGGACAAGCAGGTAACGCTGGTATGCCTGAACATGAATATCCAACTTTTTTATATGAGCTGCTCCTCTCGATAAGAAGGGTACTAGCTGCACTGTGATTCTGAGCTGTTCACAGGTACTAAACGTGACATCAAACTAATCTGCAGCCTTGATCTGCGGATTGCTGTGAATTAACTAATCTACAAGCATATGGTTAAGCTCTCTTTGGCTTTAAAGTACCTGGATATTGGGTTTCATCCCATTGGCCTTGGTGGTTTCTGTCCAGACACTATTAAGGCCTAATATATACTGTCGACCCCTTTCTTAACAGCTCAAGCTTTTGGGTTCTAGTGGTCAGTTAGCATGGATCAAGCCCAACGGTCATGGATTTAAGTCCCCATCAAAGCCAATTGTACCCATTTATTATCTTGAGTTTTTCTTCTTTTGACTTGTTCCTGGTTGAGTTGCTTTTGAATTGTCCTTATCTTGAGTCATTCTGGACTTCTTCATGATCTCACATCCATGATCTGGGCTGCACTTCTTTTCTTTTCCCCATCTTTTTTTTGGTGGGGGTTTGGGCGGTGCGGGTGTTGAGATCTGATATACATTGTCGACACCTTCCTTGATAGTTAAGATTTTAGAGTCTAGTGGTTAGTTAATAGTCATGAGCATCGATTAGGGTACATGCTGACCATCATGGGTCAATACTCAAAAACCATGTGGGGTAACATAATGTGATTAAGATTATTGAAAGTTAGTTTTTTTTGAGTGGATGAAGCACATCAAGATTAATTTTTAGTTGACTATTGCTGCCATTCTTTCACTTAACCACATCTTATTTGGACTTTCTACATCATGCTTCTGTTATCTATTGGGCAAACCCTCAATGGTTGATCTATGTTAAATTTGACGAATTAGAGATACCATATAATATATGTTTACCACACATTATTTCACATGTTACCCATGAAAGTTCACTTACTTGATTTTATTCTTCTGGCTATTGCTGCCATAAAGAATACTTTTGGCCTCTTGACAGCCCATTTAATTCACTCCTGAAGTTTCCTGAACAACCCTAATAAATTGGAAGACTAGATCCGTTTATTCCCCAACAGAAATCCCCAGTAAAAGGAAGAGATCCCAACTCTCCATGGTCCTTGAAAAAGCTAGAAGTGCTGTAATATGCCATTACTTCACCACATCTCCTTAAGTTTCGAAAATGGAGTTCAGTAAATTGGAGGGTTAGATCCCTTTATTGTTACATACATATATTCCTAGTAAATGCTTTTATATTGGAAGGAATCCAACTCTTATGGTTTTATGACAAGCTAATTCTTGTAGTGGGTCATTACATTACTGCATCTATTGCTTTTCTTTTGTTCAAGCTGAAGTGTCTAAAAGCAAAGTCAGTTTAAAGAAGTATCAACTTCTTTAACAAGATATAACATTAGTGTTGGTGCAGAATCTGGTTGTCACCGGATCCAGCTGGAGTGGAGGAGGACGAGATCGCCGCCGGTGATCTGCAACATAAAGTCCCGTCCGGAGCCGGTGGGGGTGGCTCCGACAGGACCTCCGACGATCAAATCAGCTCTTCTGGTCAATAGAAATGGAGTGCTCTGAAATGAGTTCGGCAGAGTTTAGAGAAGGAGAGAAGAGCTTAGAGCTTAGAGCTTAGAGGAAACATATTTGAAGGACCCCTTTTATAGATGGAGCTTGATTGATGGTGACGGCCATACCACCTGGTGGCGGGCCGCTCGAGGCTGCGCGGGATTTGATGCGGAGAGGATGGTATCGTCAGGCCGATAGTGACAGCCATACCGTTCGATAGTGGTGGGCTACTCGAGGTCTGGCGGAGTCAGTTACGGAGGGGGGCATCGCCTGTAGCATCGTCAGTGGCAGACTGATGGTGATCGTTCGTCTAGATTTAATAGCCGTGGCTCTGAGAAAGCAGGCATTGATCGGTAGACTTTGGTATGTATCAATTCCTGAGGAGTTTGGACTTCTGGAGGAGTTCGGACTTCTGGAGGAGTTCAGCCGAGGGGAAGCTCGGAAGGAGTTCGGTCGAAGGAGTGCGAAGGGAGTTCGGCTCTCGTAGGCGTCTGGCTGGAGGAGTGTGGCTAAGGCTCGGTCGCTGGGGAGTTCGAAAGGAGCTCGACCGCTGAGGAGTTCGGCCGGTCAAAGGGGATGTCTGGGAGGAGTTCGGCTCCTGAAGAAGTCCGACTGAAGGGGAAGCTTGGAGGGAGTTCGGCTTCCGCAGACATCTGGCTGGAAGAGCGCGGAGGGAGTTCGGCTCTCGCGGGAGTCCGACTGAAGCTCGGTCGTTGAGGAGTTCGGCTAAGGCCCGGCCGCTGGGAGTCCAAAGGAGCTCGGCCACTGAGGAGTTCGACCGACTGAAGGAGTTCGACTAAAACCCGTCCACTGAAGCTCTTCCATGGCTACCGGTTGTATTAGGCTAAGCATCGAACTGGACTTCGGCAGGAGCGGAGTTTATCTCCAACAATAGTCCCCCCACTTCGGAGTTCGAAATTCGAAGAAAGGGAGTGCAGAAAAGGTGACTGTCGAAGTCCTCTTCTAAGCTCTGTGCTAGTTCAGGTTGAAGCTCGAGGGAGATCTCATCCTCAGCCAAAGTTGATGTTGAAGTTGAAGTCCGGGGAAGATCTCATCTTCAGCCGAGGTTAAACTAGATCTCGTCTCCTACGGTCAAGGTCGGAGGTTGAGCTCCTTGGGGGCGATATTGTCTCCAGCAGCCGAGGCTGATTCAGGGAAGATCTCCTCTCCTGCAGCCGCCTCTGGCCGAGGTTGATGCGGTTGCTCGGGAGAGATCTTATCTCTGATCGAGGTTGGCTTGATCGCTCGGAAGAGATCTTATCTCTAGCCGAGGTTGTTGCGGATGCTCGGAGGAGATCTTATCTCTTGCAGTCGAGGTTAGTCCAGACCCTCGGGGGAGATCTTATCTCTTGCGGCCGAGGTTGTTGCGG
The DNA here is from genome assembly GCA_006176705.1 of Cocos nucifera. Lineage (NCBI taxonomy): Eukaryota > Viridiplantae > Streptophyta > Magnoliopsida > Arecales > Arecaceae > Cocos > Cocos nucifera. The sequence goes on along the minus strand of QRFJ01000141.1, from coordinate 1,183,615 downwards.
GCACTCGGGAAGATCTTATCTCGCAGCCGAGGTCGGCCTGGACCCTCGGAGGAGATCTTATCTCCTGCGATCGAGATTGTTGCGGATGCTCGGGGGAGATCTCATCTCCTGCAGTCGAGATCAGTTCGGACCCTCGGGGGAGATCTTATCTCCTATAGTCGAGGTTGCCTCGGAGGAGATCTTATCTCCTGCAGCCGAGGTTGTTGCGGACGCTCGGAGAAGATCTCATCTTCTGCAGTCGAGGTCGGCCCAGACCCTCGGGGAGATCTTATCTCCTGCAGCCGAGGTTGGCTCGGACCCTCGAGGGAGATCTTATATCCTGCGACCGAGGTTGTTGCGGACACTCGGAGGAGATCTTATCTCCTGCAGCCGAGGTCGGCCCGGACCCTCGGAGAGAATTTTATCTCCTGTAATCGAAGTTATTACGGACGCTTGGGGGAGATCTTATCTCCTGCAGCTGAGGTCGGCCCGGACCCTCGGGGGAGATCTTATCTCTTGCGGTCGAGGTCGCCTTGGGGGAGATGTTATCTCCTGCAGCCGAGGTTGAAGGACTTTGGTCGGCTCATGTTAGGACGAGGTTCTCCTCCTGTTCCTAACACGGTAACTATTGACTGCTTCTTCTCTGTCATCATATAGTTTTTGCACCCAGAAATAAATATTATTGAAATGAAAGAATTTTACCGAAGGAAAGTTACTGGCAGCACATCCCCGTTTCAGAGTCGCGGGGGCGTTGTTCCTCCGAGTTTCCTCGGACAGTAAGTTTCGGATCGGACGATCTCCTCTATCTCATGCTGGCCTTCTCAATTTGGAGCAAGCTTCTCTCGGCTTTGACGTTGAGAGATGACAGTCCGTCGAAATACCAAGCCCCCGGAGATAGCGTCGATGATTCCAGAAGGCGGCCGATCTTCTTATCGTTCCTTTCTCATTGGTGGTTCCAGCTTTCGAGGGAGGACTTTTGTGCGTCCTTCAGTCGGGGCTTCCTTGATGACGAACTCGAGGGGGAGTTCGGCCTCACTTGCGCTGGGGAGGTCGTGAGTGCTGCCGAATTTCATTCCGCCCTCCAATGAAACCTTTTAAGGGAGAATTTCTGCTCTCTGTTTCTCCTTCCTAAGGACGATTGGTATGCTAGGCCAAATGCTCTTCCTTAAGGTCGGTTTCTGGCATCCTGATGGCAGGTTTGCTGGCAAAGTCGCCGCCGGAGGCTGCCACACGGCCTACATCATCTCAGCAAGGCCACGAACCTACTGGACCAGTAGGTTGAACTGCTCCGCATCTACAGCACTTCAGGTGGAGCCTAGGTTGCCGGGACTGAAGCGGGAGCAGATGGACCTGGCACGAAGGCCGCCGATCGTCGAGTCGAAGCTTTCCTGGGAGGCATTCTTTCTTCGAAAAAGAACTCTAAAGAGGAAGAAGAGAGATCTCCAAAGAGGAAAGAGAGAAATCATCGTCGAGCACTCCTTTAAGAATAAGGGGCCTCAAGAACACCTCAAGAACAGAGGCGGTCCTTCTTCTAGCGCCAAATCTATTGGTGCAGAATCTGATTGTCGTCGGATCCAACTAGAGTGGAGGAGGACGAGGTCGCCGCCGGTGACCTGCAAAATAAAGTCCCATTCGGAGCTGGTGGGGGTGGCTCCAGTAGGACCCTCCAACGATCAAGTCAGCTCTTCTGGCCAACAGAAATGGTTTGCTCTGAAATGAGTTCGGCAGAGTTTAGAGAAGGAGAGGAGAGCTTAGAGCTTAGAGCTTAGAGGAAACATATCTAGAGGATTTCTTTTATAGATGGAGCTTGATTGATGGTGACGGCCATACCGCTTGGTGGCGGGCCGCTCGAGGCTGCGCGGGGTTTGGTGCGGAGAGGATGGTATCGTCAGGTCGATAGTGACAGCCATACCGTCCGATAGTGGTGGACTGCTCGAGGTCTGACGGAGTCAGTCACGGAGGGGGGCACCGCCTATAGCGTCGCCTGTGGCAGACTGATGGTGACCGTTCATCCAGATTTAATAGTCGTGGCTCTGAGAAAGCAGGCATTGATCGGTGGACTTTGATATGTATCAATTTCAAAGGAGTTCGGACTCCTGGAGGAGTTCGACCGAGGGAAAGCTCGGAAGGAGTTCGGCCAGAGGAGTGCAGAGGGAGTTCGACTCTCGTAGGCGTCTGGCTGGAGGAGTACGACTAAGGCTCGGTCGCTGGAAAGTTCGGAAGGAGCTCGATCGCTGAGGAGTCCGACCGGCCGAAGGGGATGTCCGAAAGAAGTCCGGCTCCTGAAGAAGTCCGATCGAAGGGGAAGCTTGGAGAGAGTTCGGTTCCCGCAGACGTCTGGCTGGAAGAGCGCGGAGGGAGTTCGGCTCTCGCGAGAGTTTGACCGAAGCTCGGCCGCTGAGGAGTTCGGTCGGATGAAGGAGTTCGGCTAAGATCCGACCGCTGGGAGTCCGAAGGAGTTCGGCCGGCTGAAGGAGTTCGGCTAAGATCCGTCTGCTGAAGCTCTTCCGTGGCTACCGGTTGCATTAGGCTGAGCATCGAACTGGACTTCGGTAGGAGCGGGGTTTATCTCCAACAATTATTTTTCCTCTCATGTAAGGAGGCATGTCTTTGTTATTCATTCAACTTGTTAGGGGAAAATATTGCATCGGTCATTTTAAGGTTTAAAATATTTACTTTTGTATCAAGTTCCTCTTAACTTCATTAAGTAATATCTAATATGGTATTTAGCATGGTTTGCTATATTGGTCGGTATTGGTGCGTACCGACCATACTGTACTATACCAGAATCGAACTGATATGCGGTATAGGAGATGTACCAAGTGTCAGCACACCAAACCAGCCCCATACTGGGCATGCCGATATAGTAATAGGATGGCATTGATATAGGATCTGGTATTGAGATGGTGCATCTTACTATTTAGCTTATATTAATGTTTGAATTTTCTATACAGAACATTTAGAACTGCTTATTTCACTTAATAAAGCTGATGAACTTGAAGCACATCATAAATGTATCTAGTACGCTATGGTCCTTCCTATTAGTTGACATAAACACATGTGTCATCATGGAATGGTTCACTTTGCCAATGTGCAGTCTCAATCACTCTTCATTAATCGGAAGCATGCACAACAAACAATGCAACTTAAGGACATAAGGGCCCCATGGATTGATCAGTTGACACTAGGTTCACTAACCCTTTGGATGAAGCCCAAGCACCATAAGGGGCCCAAGCCCACATGATGCCAAATTCTAGATTATTATATGTTAGACATCTGACTCAGATGTCCATGAGCTTAACTTCAGTTATTGTGTTAGGGTGGTGCATCATCCATCATGTTGTCCTCTAAAGATCAGTACGATGCATAGTTCCGAAAAAAGTCTTTACAAAAGACAGCATAGTCAGCAAGGTCTATTGTACCAACTCACACCATCTTATACCAATTGTTCCATATCATACAGGTAAGATATCAATATGGTACCGAGGTTCAATTTAGTATATGAGCTGAACCAGTCTGTATCATTCTAAATTGAACGGAAATGCCCTGTACCATCCATGTTGGGTGGTATTGTGGTTGGGAGTGAGAAAGCATATTGAAAGCCTATCTCAGCATGGGGTGTGTATTGCACCATACTGAATTGGTAATGTATTGATATGATTCTCATTATCGGTTGTGGAACCTTGATAGTTAGTATTCGACCTTAAACCATCTTTTCTTTTCATTGCCTATGGCATCAAGTTAGTTTTTTGATGGTTCCTAAATCACCTTGACTGGGGCAGATGGAGGAGTTATGATTGAAATATTGCAACATTTTCAGCCCACTTGTTTCTAATGGTGCATGTTCTACATTCCTCGTACAAGATAACAAAAACTTGCCATCAAATATCAAAGGCCAAAAAGCCATTTTTGAATCCTTTTGGGTTTAGGATAGTTGTGAAGCATTTAATCCATTGTCAAGATGCCCAAACTGCTATAATGATCATTTTGCTTAGTTTGAGATGAATAAGGGTATTTTTTTTATAGTATTTTGAAGTTTGGAAAGTAAATAAAGGATCCATGAGTCTTATTGATATAGGGGTTCTTGATAATGATGAATATCACTCTTATATTACTCAAGTCACACATAAATGAAAGTGTTCTTCTGTTGAGTGCACTTTTAGTGTTTCTTTTTCTATGTAGAAGACTTTGCATGCTTTAGTGGATTTTAAAGAAACCTTGGTGGAGGCTGGTGATTGCGCAATGGTCAGTTGATAGATTCCAAGGAGTTGTGAGCCACTTTTAAAGACCTTGGTGGGTTTTGAACATCAACAAAGTCCTTTAGTAGCATGGATTCAAGTCCTACTGATATAAGGGGCCCTTGAATACCATAAATATTCCTATTATATTACTCAAATCAGACATCAATGAAATAATTCTAATCTTGAATGCAATTTTTAGCGTTTCTTTTTCTGCATGGTGGATTCCAAAGCAACCCTTGTGAAGTTTGGTGATCATTCAATGGCCAGTTTGTAGATTCCAAGAAGCTTTGAGTGACTTTTAAACATCTTGGTGGATATTGAGGATCGATGAAGTGCTATGGTACTATGGATTTACTAGTAGGTACCATAGCTTAGTTTCATTTTTTACTTTAAAACTTTACAATTTTTATGTAAGCTTGCTTGTTTCATTATTGAGCATATCAGAAGTTTGAAAAGAAACCTAGATTTCCTTTTCCTATTTGGTTTGAGATGAAGGGTTGTCAAATCTTTCCAATGTCTAGAAACCATAGTTGGAACCAGGGGTTGTTGTTCGTTAGTAGGAAACCTTCATCCCACATCTGCATCCTAACTAGTGTAAACTTGCCTTGATACCACGCCGGCTAGGTTGCCATTGATGAGTACTCAGTATATGGGCTTGGTATCATAGAAAATCACATGGGATAGCATTTAGTCCCTTCATTATGCTATTTAAATGCTGTCCATCGTTTATATGCATTGTTTTTTTCCTATGAACTTAGAATCCTATTTATTGAATATTTCATATTAGGAAACAATTTACTTTATCCAAAATGATTGAATTCATGATTCTATAAGCTCCATAAGAAAATAATAAAGCTCCATTTGGAATTAAATACACAATTTACCTTCCTCGGTAGGATTGAATGTCAAAGCTAGATATATATTGCACGGTCAAAGAATAAAGTTTTCTTTTCTTTTCTTTTTTTAAAATTAAATTACACATGTATTCTCATGGACAAAACTTTATTATACTTTGTAGGTAGCCGCCCCCAAGATTTTTGTTCAAAAGTTTGCTTGAAGAGTTTTAGGTAATTAGGTTTAACGGGTTTGGAAATGAAAATTGGCTAAATTGACGACCTTGAGAATAATAATTTTCTAAGTTGGGTCTACTGTGTTCAATAGAGAGAGACAGAAAGTTTTTTGGAAGAATTAATCTCAGGAATAAAGATGAAGTGTTATGTGATTGCAACATGCAAATCCAACTTAGTAATTTTTTTCATAAATAGTAATACACTTTAAATACTTAGGTGCTGCAGAATGTTTATGCTCATAATATTTCTTCAGGGATGAAGTATTGATTTTTATATGATAAGTAAAAAATAAATAATTCTATAAATCGGACATTGCATAAGTTGGAGAATTGCACTAATAGAATATAAGGAGATGCAGAATGAACAACCATGAGGACACGAAGAATGAGAATTAATGTATTGTAAGAGTAATAAATGATAAAAAAGCAATGTATGTTGCACTTCTATGGTCCTATGCTATATTAGAGTGAGATAGTTTTAAATGTCTGTCAATTTTATTCCTAAAGTATCCTAAAATCTATTATGTGATCCCAAATCCTTATCCCTAGCCTCTATCTCAAATTGATACCTTCCTAATAATTCATAGTTGTCTGCCTTCAACCTAAATTCCAACCTAATCTCTCTCTCTCTCTCTCTCTCTCTCTCTCTCTCTCTCTCTCTCTCTCTCTCTCTCCCTCCCTCTCTTCCCCCTCCCTCTCTCTCAGATTAGAGCCTAGAGCTTACTTAACTCTCTTGTTCTTTCCACATTTACTACATATTTGAACTCTCCTACCTCACTCCACCTTCACTTTTGGTCCATCTAATACTTGCCTAATTTTCTTCTCCAAATTCTCCTTGATCTCCTCTTAAGTGCTTTATCCTTACTTTCTCATGTTAGTTACCTTTTTAGTGGATTCTCTAATGGTGCTATGAATGCTCCATTTTAGTCTGACCTCCTCCCATCTTAGTGTTTGTGTATGCCCACAAGTTTGTGTGTCTCTAACTCTCCCTCCCCCACACTCTTTTCTACTTTCGTTTTTAACATTTGTAGTTGTGATTTTTATTGATGCTTTGTTGTTATATTTTTATGGATTAATTATACAAAAAAACCTAAACTATTTGGAAGCTTTCAATTTCATTCTGAACTTCAATTTAGTGCAATTAGGTCATCCAAATTTTAAATTCATTCAATTCGGATCCTATCCATGGATTTTGTCTAACTGCCATGACAGAATTGTCATGTAATGTCACCTTCTATGTTATGCCTTTCTGCCACATGAGAAGGTCACGTGACATTGCATGATAATTCCGTCATAGCAGCCATATGGAATTTACAGTCAAGGTCCGAATTAAATAAATTTGAAAGTTGGGTGACTTGATTGCACTAAGTTAAAATTCAGGAGGAAATTAAAAACCCTCAAATTGTTCAAGATTTTTTGCATAATTAATCCTATTTTTATTAAGCATTTTTTGTATTATTTATTTTGTTTTATTTTTTAAAAAATTACTTATGCAGTTTTAGTTTCTTGTTTCATTATTCCTATTTATTTTTTATATTTTATTTCATTTTTTTTTACTTTCATTCTTTTTTTTGTAATTTCTATTTCTTGTTTCTAGTTGATCTTCTTATAATTTTTTAGTTCTGCATTTTGTTTCTTTTTCCCCCTAAACATGCATCAAATGTCCCCATTTGCTATTTCAGCAATAAAGGTAGTATAGAGAGTTCAAAAGTGAGGTGTGATGAATGCATAGTCAAGTAAGAAGGATCGGGATATAGGTAAGTACATTAATGGAAGTTTAGAGTTGCACCTATCCCTTGAAGAATTGGACCAAATTGGGAGGCATGGGGTCGTACCGATCAAGTGAAATCGGTTTAAGTTTGGCACTTAGTTCCTTGGCAAATAGGAAAAATAAGGCTATACTACTCAGTGTCAGTGGGTACCAAGTGGCACTACTGGCACTTGCCTGTTACAGTTACTAAGTGGAAAAAGTACCCATACCATTTTGACCTTTTTGTCCAAGTTTTGAATAAGATAGAGGGTGAGTGAGGATGGAAGCTCTGTTCTCCTTTTCCCCTTCCTATTGCCACCCTTAGTGCAAATCACCTTGGCAGAAGCTTCTAGGAAGGTAAAGCATCCTCACTTCCCCTTTTTTTTGCCACCAAAAATGGTCAAAAATAAAAAAAAGGGGGGGGGGGAATCGTGCCAAATTTTTTTCTTTGGCATGATTTCTTGCTATGATGTAGATCTAGAATGGATCTACATATCCATGCCAAAATCTTTTTTTCTTCCTTTAAATTATTTTAAATCATACCAACTTGCATTCCAACTAACCCTAGATTTTAGTATTTTTTTTTTTAAAGATTTTTGAGGGCCTAGAATCCTAAAGAAACAATTAAAACTAGGAAAAGCTATGCCGAAAATCTGTGGAACAATAGAAGAAACCAATGAAACAAAAAAAGGGGATGGAAAAAAAGAGGAACTTTTAGTGTGCCGGCACCCATACTGACTGGTATCTGACAGATATGGGGTTCAGCACTGGTTCTTGAAACACTGGTTGCAGAAATGGAAGATATGGTGATGATCAATAAATGAGTTGATGGGATCATGTGCGTGGAAGACTAAAGTATAAGTAATATAGGAACTGGGAGGATTTTTGTGGATGGATAAGGTAAGAAAGGACATAACAAATCAATAAGATTGAGGTCATGGGGAAGGAAAAGAAAATTGTCGTTGATAGAGGTTGCATATGATGAGAATAATTGTAAACAAAACTTGATTAGAAACTTAAATCACTTCTTAATATTTTATACTTGTTGGCACATTGATTCTTATTGCTAGCTGTTATCAGTTTGATATTCTATTTCTCAAAATATTGTAGCATTTTTCAATAGAAAAAACTTATATCGCATTTTCTGCTTGAAATTTTTGTTGTTTTTGCCTCGTGCGTTATGCCACAAAGTTGCTTTGTGCTAAAGTTTAGTCCTTGAACTTTGTGATAGTTATTATACATCTTATGCTTCCATGATAATTGCTGATGCACACACTATTTACTATTCTGTCATGACATATTTCATTTCTAGAATTATATGCCTGTAATTGGAATGACAAATCCTTTATAAGACTAACTAGGACTACAATTTGAGCTGATTTATTTGAACTCCATCCTTATTGTTATGATCATTATCTGTGTGACAGCCTTATATTATGTTACACAAATAATTGTCCTGTTAGTTTTGTTTTAGAGAGTTGGCTAGAAAATGAGTTCTGATCATTGTTGTGTTTGAGCAGGTGCCCTCCATCAGTGAATGGGAGTGGTCTGCTGTACCTAGAGTGAGAGGCGACCAAGGCTTAAGTTCTTTCCCAAATAATGTGGCTTCTGCATTAAATTCAGTGGATACAGGATTTCGAAAAAATGACCCAAGCATCAATGTTTCAATAGTCTCAAATCCCATTTTGCTGGGGCTTCCTTTATCTGTTGGCTTAGCTTCTGTTATGCAAGGTCATGGAAGCTCACCTGCCCCTGTAGGGATTGCTAGTGATCAGATACATTGTTCCACTCAACTAACTGAAGTATCAATGCAACTGCCTGTTGTAGCCACAGCTGCACAGCTGGAACAGTCTGACTGTATATCCTCACAACCTCTTTCTCCACCTGTTGGCTTGGCTTTGGCTGTGAATTATCATGCAAGCAGACCTGCATCTGTCAGAAGTGATCAAGTTCCTTGCAATCAAGTGCATTGTCTGGTTCAACCTATGGAAGCATCAATGCAACAGTGGCTTGTACTTAAAGAGTCTAATCATACATCCTCACAGCCTCTGCCTCCATCAATTGGCTTGACTTCAGCTGTGCATGGTCATCCAAACAGACCTTCACCTGTAGGAAGTGGCCTAGAGCCTGATGGTCATATACATTGTTCTGCTCAACTTACTGAAGTGTCCATGCAACAGCCCATTGTATTCGCAGCTGCACAGTGGGAGAACTCCAATCATTCACTCTCACACCCTTTTGTCCATCCAATGCCTCCCATTACTGATATTCCTCCTGCAAGAACACACTCTGAGTTTCTCAGATCCGATGGTGGTCAACCAGAAAGAGGCAGTCATTTTCCATTAAGTTCCCCAATAATGCAATCCATGCCTCCACAAGATCCTAATCTCAAGATATTTTATCATGAGTTGAAGAGATTATATGCACTGAAGGCTTTATTTATCAGAAGGCATGAAGAAAAGGTAACTATGCCAGACATTATTTTGCAAATAGTCTTTGGCTGTTCATTTTCAGATTTTACTCTAGCTGTTATCTTGACTGTTTATCTGCTTTTTGTTGGACAGAAACTTAAACTTAAATTAGAATATGAAAAGGAGATAGATAATCTTAAAAGAAAGTATGATGCACTAATTCAGGGTACTGAAAAAGAGTTTGTAAAGAGAAGAAAGGAAATTGAGATGATGTACATTAAAGTTAGCAAGCATCAAGAATTAGCTGGGGGATTTCGGGAGATATTTGATGAATCCATTGAGGAGGCTGGAAGTGCTTATCAAGGTATGAAATTCACCACCATAATCTCTTCCATATATCTAGTTTCATTGTGAATAGCAAATTTAATCTGCCAGCAAGCATTCATGTATGTCCTGAGCTGCAAAAAACTCTCAAGTGGATTAAAAACTATTCCAGATGCTTATGTTTTGCATTTCATGTATTGTCTTATGTAAACATTGGCAATTAAATATGTTATCAAAAGTTCTCTTTCATATAAGTGCACTAATTTATTAAATGCAAATCATGGTCTCAACAACTACCAAAATGGAATGGTATCTCACTATCACCTGTACTGCACCTTTCGGTGCAAAACAGGCACCAGTATGGGCGTTGGGACGCCAAAGCAGCTGTACTAATATACACTGGCCGTACCTGTCTATGCTGGCCTGTTTTGGTGCATATCAGTAGCTCCATGTCGACCATACCATATTGGTCATTCTGGTCAGCATCGAAGATTTTTTTAAAAATTTTTTTAGAATCTTTCAGTTTTATAACTGCCATCAATACCAGTACCTACTTGTACCATGCTGTTACAATGCAAAAAATGGTACTGGGTTCAATTTCATTATCTAAAACCTTGATTCAAATGCACATATAGCACACGCATGATATCTAATTTTTGCAGATAAGAGACATGGCTAACCTGCTAGGAATGGTATTTGTTGACGCAGAATCTGATCATCGCCGGAATCAGCTGGAGCAGATGTAGACGAGGTCACCGTCGGGACCTGCAAAACAAAGTCCCGTCCGGAGCCGATGGGAGGTGGCTCTGGCAGGACCCTCCGACGATCAAGTCAGCTCTGGCTAACAGGAATGGAGTGCTCGGAAATGAGTTCTTGCGGAGCTTAGAGAAGGAGAGGAGAGCTTAGAGCTTAGAGATTAACGTATCTGGAGGATCTTTTTTATAGGCGGAGCTTGATGATGACAGCTGTAGCCGCATGGTGGCGGGCCGCTTGAGGTCCGACGGAGTCAGTCTCGGAAGAAGGCGCCGTCTGCGGCGCCGCCTGCAGTGAGTTGATGGTGACAGCCATCGCCGCCTGGTAGCGGGTTGCTATCGCCTGCAGCGGACTGATGGTGATGGCTGCAGCTGTCCTAATATTGAGCCACTTGGGGCCGAATGAAGGGTTGAAGAGCTTTGGCGTGTACCCATATCGGAGGAGTTCGGACTTTCGAAGGGAATATGGCTGGAGAGGGTCGCCCGGGAGGAACAATAGCTGAAGGAGGCCGGAAGGAGTTCGGCTTCCGTAGGGGTCTGGCTGGAGGAGTGCGGCTTAGGCTCGATTGCTGGGGAGTTCGGAAAGAGCTCGACCGCTGGAAAGTTCGGTCGGATGAAGGGGTTCGGCTAAGGCCCGGGCGCTGGGAGCCCGAAGGAGCTCGATCGTTGGGGAGTTCGGCCGACTGAAGGGGTTCGGCTAAGGCTCGGGCGCTGGGAGCCCGAAGGAGCTCGACCGCGGCTACCGGTTGCGTTAAACTAAGCATCGAACTGGACATTGGTAGGAGCGGAAATTATCCCCAATAATAGTCCCCCCACTCCCGAGTTCGAAACTCGAAGGAAGTGCAGAAAAGACAACCGTCGAAGTCCTCTTCTGAGCTCCGTGCTGGTTCAGGCTGAAACTCGGAGGAGGTCTCATTTCCAGTCAAAGTTGATGCTAAAGTTGAAGCCCGAGGGAGATCTCATCTTCCGTCGAGGTTGAAGTAGACCTTGCCTCCTGCGGTCGAGGTCGGAGGTTGAGCTCCTCGAGGGCGATATCGTCACCAGTGGCCGAGGTTGCTTCGGAGGAGCTTATCTCCTATAGTCGAGGTCAATATGAGCGCTCGAGCGAGGTTGTCTCCGATCTTATCTCCGGTCGAGATTGTCTCGGTCGCTCGAGCTGAGATTCTCTCTGACCGAGGTTGTCTCGGTTGCTCGGGCCGAGATTCTATCTCTGGCTGAGGTTGTCTCAGTCGCTCGGATCGAGATTGTCTTCGATCTTATCTCCGACCGAGGTTGTCTCGGTCGCTCGGAAGAGATCTTATTTCTGATCGAGGTTGTCTCAGTCGCTCGGGTCGCTCGGATCGAGATTGTCTCGGTCGATCGGACCGAGATTGTCTCCGATCTTATCTTTGATCAAGGTTGTCTCGGTCGCTCGAAAGAGATCTTATCTCTAGCCGAGGTTGGCTCGATCGTTCGGATCGAGGTTGTCTCGGTCGCTCGGGAGAGATCTTATCTCTGGCCGAGGTTGGCTCGGTCGCTCGGACCGAGATTGTCCCCGATCTTATCTCTGGTCGAGGTTGTCTCGGTCGCTCGGGAGAGATCCTATCTCTGATCGAGATCGTCTCGATCACTCGGCCGAGGTTGTCTCGGTTGCTCGGATCGAGATTGTCTTCGATCTTATCTTCGACCGAGGTTATCTCCAATCTTATCTCCGACCGAGATTGTCTCGATCGCTCGGAAGAGATCTTATCTCTGATCGAGGTTGTCTTGATCGCTCGAGCCGAGTTTTTTTCGATCGATCGGGTCGAGATTGTCTCCGATCTTATCTCTGACCGAGGTTGTCTCGATCGCTCGGAAGGAATCTTATCTCTGGTCGAGGTTGGCTCGGTTTGCTCGGACTGAGGTTGTCTCGATCGCTCGAAAGAGATCTTATCTCTGGCCGAGGTTGGCTCGGTTGCTCGGACCGAGGTTGTCTCGGTCGCTCGGAAGAGATCTTATCTTTAACCGAGGTTGGCTCGATCGCTCGGACGAGGTTGTCTCGATCGCTCGGGCTGAGATTGTCCCCGATCTTATCTCTGGCCGAGGTTGTCTCGGTCGCTCGGAAAAGATCTATCTCTGACCGAGGTCGTCTCGGTCGCTGGGCCGAGGTTGTCTCGGTCGGGCCAAGGTTGTCTCGGTTCGCTCGGGCTGAGATTGTCTCCGATTCTTATCTCTGGCCGAGGTTGGCTCGGTCGCTCGAGAGAAATCTTATCTCCTGCAGACCTCGGGGCTCGGATTTGGACTTTGCTCGCGTTAGGACAAGGTTCTCCTCCTATTCCTAACGGGCTGTGGGGGCACATTCGGACCGTCGTCCGTGCCTCTCCCCCATCTCGTCTAGGGGTGAACGAGGCCTTTGACTTTGCTCGCATTAGGACGAGGTTCTCCTCCTGTTCCTAACAGACTGTGGGGGCACCTTCAGACTGTCGTCCGTACTTTCCCCCATCTCGTCTAAGGTGAACGAGGCCTTCGATTTTGCTTGTGTTAGAACGAGGTTCTCCTCCTGTTTCTAACGGGTTGTGGGGGCACCTTCGGACCGTCGTCCGTGCCTCCCCCGTCTCATTTAAGGTGAACGAGGACGCGTCGTCCGTGCGTCCGTGCTCCCCCTCTCGTCTAAGGTGAATGAGGCCTTCGACTTTGCTCGGTTAGGCGAGTTCTTTTTGTTCCTAATGGGCTGTGGGGGCACTTCGGACCGTCGTCCGTGCCTCTCCCCATCTCGTCTAAGGTGAATGAGGCCTTCGACTTTGCTCGCGTTAGGATGAGGTTCTCCTCCTGTTCCTAATGGGCTATGGGGGCACATTTGGACCGTCGTCCGTGCTTCTCCCCCCGTCTCGTCTAAGGTGCACGAGGCCTTCGACTTTGCTTGCGTTAGGACGAGCTTCTCCTCCTGTTCCTAACGAGCCACTTTCGCTCGTTTCTTTCCTGTCACCACATAGTTTTTGCGTCCAGAAACAATATTATTGAAAGGGAAGAATTTTACCAAGGGGAAGTTATTTGCAGCACATCCCCGTTTCAGGGTTGCGGGGGCGTTGTTCCTCCGGATTTCTTCGGGCAGTAAGTCCCGGGCCGGACGATCTCCTCTATCTTATGCTGGCCTCCTTAATTTGGAGCAAGCTTCTCTTGGCTTTGTCGCTGGAAGATGACAGCCCGCCGAAGCGCCAAGCTCCTCCTAGAGGTAACGTTGATAACGTCGTGAGGCGGCCGACCTCCTTATCGTTTTTGGCTATGGCAGCGCCCTTGGCCTATTTTCTCCTACTTCAGGATGGCGTCGGAGGAATTTACCCAGCCACCCCTTTCTGACGAGCTCCTCAATTTCGTCTCGAAGCTGAATGTATTTCTCAGTGCCGTGGCTGTGGTCGTGATGGTAGAGGCATTACTTGCTTCGATCATGCATGTCCGAGGGAGGTTGTGATCCTTCTGGTCTTGGTAGCCGGTTCTTAACTTCCATGAGAATTTGAGTTCGAGAAGCGTTGTGGGGGCGCAGTCGCGGAACCTTTCGGAAGGAGGACTTCTTCGCGCACTTCTGTCGGGGCTTCATGCCCCTTTGTCGGGGCTTTCTTGATGACGAGCTTCGAGGGAAGTTCGGCCTTGCTTGCGCTAGGATGGTCGTGAGCGCGGTCGAACTTCATTCCGCCTTCCGTGAAACCTTCCATGGGAGAACTTCATGCCTCTTTATCGGAGCTTCCTTAATGACGAGCTCAAGGGGGAGTTCGACCTCGCTCACGTCGAACTTCATCCCGCCTTTTTGTGAAACCTTCATCGGGGCTTCCTTGATTACGAGCTTCGATGGAAGTTTGGCCTCGCTTGCGCTGGGGAGGTCGTGAGCGCGGCCGAACTTCATTCCGCCTCCTGTGAAACCTTCCGCCGGAGAACTTCATGCCCCTTTGTCAGGGCTTTCTTGATGACGAGTTTCGAGGGAAGTTCGGCCTTGCTTGCGCTGGGGTGGTCGTGAGCGCGGCCGAACTTTATTCCGTCCTCTTGCGAAACCTTCTTCGGCGATTGCTTTTTGCCTCTCTGGGGCGTGGCGACGCATCTTTTCTTTTATCAGCCGGTGCCTCGGATCGACGGCCAGCCGATGTTCCATGACCTCGGCGTCAATTTCCGGCATGTCCGTGGGGGTCCAGGCGAAGACGTCCGCGTTTCTCCTGAGGAAGGCGACGAACTACTCCCGAACCTCGTCTGCCAAGTTAGAGCCGATCTGCACCGTGTGCTCCGAGTTTCCGTCATTTAAGGATATAGAGACGAGGTCCTCCATAGGCTCGCCCCGCTCTTCAGTGAGGTCGTCGCGAACATCTAGTCCGTCAACAAAATAAGGGTCGGACCTTTCTTCCTTATGCAGGGCGATTGAGTAGCAGTGCCTCGTCAGAGCCTGGTCTCCCCCGGCCTCTCCAATCCCGCAACTCGTCGGGAACTTCATCTTCAAATAATAGATTGACACCACCGTCCGAAGTGCATTTAAACCAGGTTGGCCGAGAATCGCACTATAGGCGGACGGAGTCCTCACGACTAGGAAATCGACCTGTGCTTTGGCCAGTTTCGGATGTTGCCCTGTCGTCATAGCCAAGGATACTATGCCTTCGACTGGTACGGTGCTGCCAGTGTATCCTACCAGAGGGAAATTCATAGGCCCCAAGCGATCGTCGGATAGGACATTTTTGAGAAGGCATCGTAAACAATACGTCGGCCGAGCTTTCATTTTTTATCGAAACGCGGCGTACATCGCAGTCAGCAATGTTCAAAGAAATTACAACCGCGTCATTGTGCGAAAATTGGATCCCCTGACTGTCCACCTCGATAAAGGTCACGGGTTCCGCGGTCCTCCGCCTCTTCACCGGTCCCTCGAATCCACTGGCCTTTCCTTGTTGAAGCCCCCCGAGATAGTGTTGATGACATCGAGAGGCGGCCGATCTTTTTGCTGATTTTTTTCACTCGACGGTAACGCCCTCAACCGATCTTCCCGCCCCTCAGGTCTTCCCCGCAGGAATCGGCCAAGTCTATCTCGCCTGATGAGCTCTTCGATCTCGTCCTAAAGTTGGATGCACTCCTCAGTGTCGTGACCGTGGTCAGGATGGTAAAGGCAGAACTTGTTGGGGTTGCGCTTGTTAGGATGGGAACGCATTCTCTCCGATCTCGAAAGTCGTTTCTTGATCTTCATCAGCACTTGAGCTTTCGGGGCGTTAAGGGGGACGTAGTTGTGGAATCATCGTCGGGGAGAACTTCGGCGCTGAGGAGAACTTCGGCTTGCCCTTTCATCGGGGCTTCCCTGCCTTCGAGCTCGAGGGAGAGGTCGGGCTCACCCGTGATCAGGAGTCTGGGAACGCGGCCGAGCTTCATTCCGCTTCCCTTCTTCGGTGGACTTGCTTGGCCCGCCGATTCGCTGCTTGCCGCTGGCTTCATTGTCCTTAGCCTCGAAGGCCTCCTCTGTCCGGGCATAACTTTCAGCCCGAGCTAGCATGTTAGCAAAATCTCTGGGATACTTTTTTTTCAGGGAGAACAGCAAGTCATTCTTCTGAAGGCCGTCCTTGAGGGCGGCCATGGCGACTGACTGGTTCAGGTTCCGGACCTCCAATGCGGCAGTATTAAACCGGATGATATAAGCCCGGATGGGTTCCTCCTCCCTCTGCCTAATGGCCATTAAGAAATTTGAACTTCGGCGCGGGCGCCGACTACTGATGAAGTGGACCGCGAACTGTTGGCTCATCTGGTCAAACGATAAGATGGTACTTAGCTTAAGCGCCGAGTACTAATTTCTGGCAGCTTCCTTAAGGGTAGAGGGGAAAGCCCGGCACAAGATGGCGTCTGACGTGCCATGGAGTAGCATCGTTGTCCGGAAGGCTTCCAAGTATCGATCGGATCGGTGGTCCCATCGTAACTCTCGAGCTGCGGGAGCTTGAAGTTCGGTGGGACCGGTTCCTGCATAATTTTCTGCGAAAAGGGAGGGTCAGTACAAATGTCATTACCACATGAGGAGGGAGTGTGACGAAGTTCCTCGATTCGCCGGCTCATTTCTAAGAGCCTTTGATCTACGAGATCTTCACGGTCTTTGATCTCCAAAGTTTTCTGGTAGAATGGGTGCGAGGCTTCCCCCTAGATCGAGCCACGATCTGAGTAGGGGCTCTCCCTCCTTTGCCTTCCTCTTCCGGGGATCAGGGGTCGGGTAGCCCAAGTTGGCCGTTATTGGATCGGACCACACGGCTCTAGGGAGCCCCGCGTCGGTTGAGCTGGCGCTAGGGCCTGCTGGTGCATGGCTTGCACCGCCTCCGTGAGGCCACAAACCTGCTGGACGAGCAGGTTGAACTGCTCCGCATCCACCGCAGTCGTGGATGGAACCTGGGCCGCCAGGGCTAGAGTGGGAGCGAACGGATCTGAACGGGATCGGGCCATGGAAGCTGTCGATTGCCGGGTCGAAGCTCTCTTGAGGGCATTTTCTCTTTGGGAAAGAACTCTAGAGAGGAAGAAGAGAGATCTCCGGAGAGGGAAGAGAGAAATCGTCGTCGAGCACTCCTTTAAGAATAAGGGGACCTCGGAGGTTCAAGTCCCTCCTTCCAGCGCCAATCTGTTGACGCAGAATCCGGTCATCGCCGAAATCAGCTGGAGCGGAGGTGGACGAGGTCACCGCTGGGACCTGCAAAATAAAGTTTCGTCCGGAGCCGGTGGGGGGTGGCTTCGGCAGGACCCTCCGACGATCAAGTCAGCTCTGGCCAACAGGAATGAAGTGCTCGGGAATGAGTTCCTACGGAGCTTAGAGAAGGAGAGGAGAGCTTAGAGCTTAGAGATTAACGTATCTGGAGGATCTTTTTTATAGGCGGAGCTTGATGGTGACAGCTGTAGCCGCGTGGTGACGGGCTGCTTGAGGTCCGACCCGGAGAAAGGCGCCGTCTACAGCGCCGCCTGCAACGAGTTGACGGTGACAGCCATCGCCGCCTGGTAGCGGATCGCTGTCGCCTGCAGTGGACTGATGGTGATGGCCGGAGCTGTCCTGATACTAAGCCACTCGGAGCCGAATGAAGGGTTGAAGAGCTTTGACGTGTACCCATATCGGAGGAGTTCGGACTCCCGAAGGGAATATGGCTGGAGAGGGTCGCCCGGGAGGAACAATAGCTGAAGGAGGTCGGAAGGAGTTCGGCTTCCGTAGGGGTCTGGCTGGAGGAGTGCGGCTCAGGCTCGATCGCTAGGGAGTTCGGAAAGAGCTCGGCCGCTGGGGAGTTTGGCCGGATGAAGAGGTTCGGCTAAGGCCCGGGCGCTGGGAGCCCGAAGGAGCTCGGCCGCTGGGGAGTTCGGCCGGCTGAAGGGGTTCGGCTAAGGCCCGGGCGCTGGGAGCCCGAAGGAGCTCGGCCGCGGCTACCGATTGCGTTAAACTGAGCATCGAACTGGATTTCGGTAGGAGCGGGATTTATCCCCAACAGTATTATTTTTTTAATATATACATGAATTCACATGCAAAGATAGCACAAAAAATGGTAGGCGCTTTACCTATGAGAGTATCGAGATGATAAATGCAATCTAAGTAGAAAATATCAAAATATGGTTCCTCACTATTGTTAAGTAGAGATGAGCATGTGATCCAGCTTTAGCAAAATCACGGATGAACATTAAGCCAATTTTAAAAGTGGATCAAATTTGTTCAGATTTCATTAACAAAAAAAAAGAAGTGAACTTAATATGCTAATAGTGGATAGTGATACCAATGGACACATGACCACACAACATAGGCTAATAGTTTTAGAATGGATGCAATAGGAGGAAGAGACGATAGTAGAAGCCACTGGATTGTCAAAGACAAGATGATGAAGCCTAAACAGGAAAATTGTAGCATCTTTTCAATATAAATTAAGTTTTTTAGAGTGAAAGAAGTAGGACATGGATTAGACAATTAGCTATATTAGAAGTTACTAGACAAGTGTTTCAGGAGCTAGGAGCCCTTTAGAGTTAATAACAATAAAACAAAAGGAAGAGCCCAGTCCCATACTCCCATTCCGAGTTTTCTTGAAATTTAGTTTAAAACTGATTTTGGGTGTTTATTTTAGTTAGATAATGGATGTAACTTCATGTGCTAGATGTCATCAATAGTTTTATTGAGAAATTTAGGAAGGTCATGTGTAGAAGGGATGGTAAGTGTGCCTTAGCACAATGGTAATGTTGCTCCATTTTGACCTTGAGGTCACAGGTTCGAAATATAGCAAGCGCCTTTCCATACACAGAGGTAAGCTTGCATGCATCTAACCCTCACCACACTTTGTAGTGCTGGAGCCCCATACGTTGAGCTACCCTTTATGTGTAGAAGGGGGTGGTATGTTTCTATCCTTTAAGTATTAATTGTTCTTGGGGGAGTGCAAGGAAACAGAAAATATGTTAAGGGCCTAATCCTCAACCATATCATCCTGCACTATTCTACCTGCACGAAGTATTATTAGTCAGAAGATTTTGAATCTCTTCATCCAGTTGAGTGGCGGCAAAATCTTGTGGTAGTTTCCTTCATCTCTACCATTCTATGGTACCATACTGACACATTGTACAGCTTTTGGTGTTGGGACAGAAAAAAGAGGTGAAAATCATCTGATAGAAGCAGGTACAAGGAACTGCCATCTTACCAGTTCGATCCAGTATGAACTAGCACGTAGGAGTAACTTATATCCTTTTTCCTAACACTATCCATATTAGAAAGTCCAAAGCAAAAGGACTTGCATATAGAGAAACTTGGTGGCATGCTGATGCGGTACAGGAATAATGAATTGATCCAGGAAATGAAAGCTTATTTCAGAAAAATGGCAAAGAGCAACAAGAAGGTTTATTTCAGAAAATGGCAAAGAACAAGTGGCATCAACCATCAAGGACCTTGAGACATGCTTAAAGATCAAAATGCAAAAGGTTAATATGATGAAAACATGCAATTTATGCAATGGAAGCTACATTTTTACTTAGGGCTCATTTGGTTTGGTGGAAATGTGCTGACCAGAAGCCTAATTCATTGAAGTAGTTTTGCCTTGGTCCTGAGTGTATGTATTAGACACACTGCAAGAAATTTTCTCAAATAGAAAAGGTTGTCCTTGGGAAGGACAGTCATGCAACGTGCATAACAACTTCTCCAACTCTGATCTGTTAATATTGTTTGATGAGACAAATTCATGCGTTGACCATGCAAAGTGAAAGACACCAGTGTGTTAGTGCAATCAGCCCTAGCTGATAACTGAAGGAATAGCCATTCTAGTTTTCATAGACATGTGCCCTAGTGCAGCCTTTGGATAAAATGGCTAACCTCACTCCAAGCTATGAGTGACATTTCAAGTGCAAACTGGGCCAATGTTCCTTGTGACTCAGGCAAGGATTGAAATGCCAGGCACATCGGCCTTGTATTGGCTGTGAGCTGGTATAGGAGGGCTTGGTATGCAAAGGAATCAGATAAACCAGGGCCAAACCACACATATTGGCCTGAATTATGCAAAGCAGGGCCAATTGAGCCCATATCACGAATTGGACTAAACTGAGTGGTATCACCTGGTATTACTTGGGATGATGTTTTAGTTGGTTCTTAGTTTGTTTTCCATCATTTCAAGGTGGGAACAAGTTAATGGGGAAGCCAGGTGCTATTCAAATCCATTTTCTGCAGGATTGAAGCAAGGATCATCTAGTTTTTGGTCTAGAACAAAATTCGAGATAGATATATCACTTCTTTGCCCCCATGCCTCTCTTTTTTCAGTTTCCTGAAAAATCTGCAAATAGATTATAGAGTGGCACAGCTCCTTGTGCATAGGATAGCCTGCCAGCCCAAGAACATAGAATACAAGCACCAAGTAATTGAGGTGAGAATAGCGAGATAAAGAAAACTTGCAGAGGAAAAACTTTATCAAATAAACTTAAAAAAGTATGAAGAACCTAATAACTGTGCATGGTTCTTGCTCTTTCCAATAACACCACACACTCACCTGAGGCACACCACCCAACCAAAATACTGACAGCACCCCCCCCCCTCCCCCGCTGCCACCCAAAAAAAACATGACACACAGAGATGGTAAACTGTTTACTAAGGCATGGAAACATCTCATTACTGGAAAACAATGTGGAGCTCATTTACCTAAAAGTTCACCACTTCTAAAAAGACCCATGTACTATTCTCAGGGTAATAAAAGACTATGACCATATTCTAATCGCTCAAGTCAAACTTGAAAGTTGAACTTAGTGACTCCTATCACAACTATAATAGAATGCTAATAGCAATGAGCAACTCAACCTGTTCACGTATCTTCACATCATCTGATCACGATAAGAAAACTTACTTGACATTGGTGTTGAGCTTGACAACAACTCATAGTGAGTCTTGGCAATGAAGCAATGACTCTTGGTACTCCTCATTATGAAGTTTATGCTAGCCGGTGGCAACTCCGCTGAGAAACTCTTCACCAACCTTTCCACTCCTATGTTTGTAGTGTTGATGAATTCCAACAAAAGTTAGTATCAAATGTGTTCTTAATTTATTGTTTATCAAATCAGTGGCGGTTGTGGACTATTTCATCTAGAATCTTGGTAGTAGTTAATAACATTTATTGATTCAATGATTTTTAGTTTAATCTCATTGCATTTCAACTGTTAATTTTAAATGTTTAAATATACTTCAGTTCCAAGTTATATGATATTATGTCACGAAGATCCAACACATAAACATTAACACATTGGAAACCACGACTAGGGCACTTAAATTGATTATTTTACCATTCTCTTGCACAAATGTTATATAAGTAAATACCAGGGGCATGCCAGTTGTGTCAAAGTGTATCTGTTGACACCCTTTGTTGATAACAGCATTTGCCCTTGGTTGATATGGGTTTGATACTTGATAACTTGAATGAGAGTTAACCCAAACAAAAATCCTTAGACCTTCAGTCTATTTATATTTGTTTGTGATTATTCGGATTCTACGCTGCGAACATCTGTTGCACTTCAATGTATAGGAAAAAAGACATGCTCATATCTCTTCATATGCAGTACACAAGATGTGCAATGAACATGGACACAGGTGTACACTAATAAATTGATTCCTTTAGGCCTTAGGGCATAATATGATGCCTTTGTGGCGTAAATTTCAACATTATATAGGTAGTATTTGAATTGTGAATCTTTCTAATTTAAATATTTTTCTTTGAGAAGATCTAATCTAAATCATATATCCATATTTTACTATCTAGTATCTACCAGTATATTATTTTCATATCTATTATTATGTTCGAATAAAGTTTAGTTCAGCATCTGTTTATGTGACTTTGTATGAAGTTTCCCAACTCTGGATAACCATATGATATTATTATCATATTCGATAAGATCATCATTTTTATTTAAAATACTATTAGATCATTATTTGCACATTTGTATCTCTTTTGTTACATACGCTAGCCCAATTCTGAGTGAACTGCATGAAGTCTTGTGTGTGCTGTTACTTATTGTCCTGTCTTGCTTGCTATACTCCACTGCCATCTTTTGGATTAGTCGCCATGCATTTGTAACAAATGCTACACACACACACACAAAAAAAAAAAAAGAAGAAAAGAAAAAAAAAAAGGGAGAAGAAAAGAAGATGCTACAAGTACAACAAATAAACTGGTTAGGTGTTGTTTTTTTCCCTGTTGCTGATGCATGTTGTTACTTTACCAGGTGTGTGTTTGAGTACCGGGCAACGGTTTGTTCAGGTACTGGAGCAACAACATTTTGCCCAGAGGCCAGTCATGGCCTCACCCTCAAGAAGTGGTCCAACCGCTGCCAACGTACCTCCATCTCAAAACCCGTTGCCTCTTTCCTCAGTGGAGGTGAGGCACCCATCCTCAAATGTAGTCCCTGTCCCACCAGTTCAGGCGATGCACAGCACCCCTACTGTCTTCTCAGGCAATGCAGTCAGATTTCCTCCCAGTTCCATGGCTCATTCCATGTTAGACCTTCAAATTAGAAGTACACCACGTGAACTTGCTCCACATCTCCTTACATCCACAACTTCCATGTCTGTGTCAAATCTTCAACACCAAAATGGGAGTAGGTTGAACCAGCAACAAGTTTTCAATGATATGGGTATCTCATTGTCTACATCTGAGCAGATTTTACCCATAAGTGGAAGTCATCAACCTGAAGTTTTGGGTCTGTTGCATCTTCGCCAGAGTACATCTCCCTCCACCTCGGACTTTTCTTTGCATCTTGCAAGCTCCCGCATTGGTGTTAAACGGCCAAATCCTGACAGTTAGTGGAAGTGGAATTGGCATATACATCCTTTCCCTTTTCCTTTTTTAACAGGTTGGCAGCCTTTCGGCTCCATGTACATGTTTTTTGCAATCAGTAATTTAAGATCATAGATGATGTATGTTTATATTTTAATTTCTTCTGTTGTAGATGGGACATGCCTTTCTTTGTGTTTTATACTGCTTTGATGACTTTCTTAGTGGACGTGCTTCTTGTCAACAATTTAAATAGATTTATTTTATCTAAAACTAACTTCTGTGCTTGTATTACCAATTAATGTAATTTGTGTACTAGTTTGGAAGCCTCTTGAAGGACCCAGTATATTATGGTATATGTGATCAGTAATTTACATATATAATAATGTAGGTTTCCATTGTGGATATTTATATCTTCTGTTCTGTATATGTTTTTCTAGATGGAGCGTATGATGATGAGTGGTTGGAATTTTGATTTGAATGAAGCATCATACAAGTTGGCAATGTGCTACAGTAAACCCTGAAAATTTGTGTTGGTTAATGTAATGCATGGTCGGTTTAAAGTAATCATTTGCCGTTTCATTTCTTCTGAGCTTCAGGAGTGAGTCTGTTACCTCTCCAGTTTTATGGAGGTTGAAGGGCATACTTGTTAGTCATTCACATACATTCACTTGCACAAATAGGATATGACATAAAGTGTTCTCTTTCTGTGTTTTTCACCAGAAAATGTTGCTTATTTCTTACTTTGGTTGTTGCTTTTATGGATGACATGGTTGCATCAACAATATAATTTGATATTATATCTGAAAGCATCTTCGTGCGCTTAAACTGGATCATCCACTGAATTTGTGTGGCATTTGTCGAACAAAATTACTGCAGCAAGCACTTCTAGAGAAAAACTTGGTTGCAGAATTGTGGATCCAACGTGCACTTTTGGGAAGATGCTTGGATGGAAAGCATTCCTTTGTCTCTTCTCTTCAATGACTTATATGCTATGGCATCTAAAAAGAACTGTTCGATTGCATCACAGTGGTCATGGAGATCATTTTGTTGGAAGCTACGAGTTAGAGGGCCTTTGACAATGCAACTTTTTGAACAACTGGAAGTGCTGTGAAATATGCTCTCTTTGATCAAGCCTCCTCACATAGAAGATATTCCAACCTAGAAACATACTTAAAGCGGTGCTTTCTCTGTCAAATCTTTCTACAAATTTCTGAACAATGGGGGAGTACTTTGTCCATTTTATAAGATTATCTGGAGGACCTTCATATCTGAAAATGTTGAAGTCTTTCTGTAGCTAGCATTGAGAAACAAAGTGAATACAGGCGAGGTACTAGCTAAGAAGGGATGGCATGTTAGCTCAGGCTATGCTTTGGGTGGAGCAAGGTTAGAGTTGGCCCAGCAACCTCAGAAGTTTGTGGACGGACTAGAGAGAGAAATTTATAGCTTCTGCTAGAAAGATTGGGGAACAACTGATGGCTGCAGTGTCCTGGGAGGTTTGAAAAGAGGCGGTGTACTGGGACGTTTGGAAAGAAAGGAACAAAAGAATCTTCCTAAAGAAATCCAGCACCATCTGATCAACTTTACAAAGAAATCTGAGCTTGTTTCATAGTTGGCAGCACCTTTGTTCCAACAAGCACATTGACAATCATCATTGCCTTGGGAATTCTCTTGTCCCCCTAGTAGCAAGTACAATGAACGAGGATCCTGCCAAGAAGGCATCATTGTGAAGCACATTTGTAATCAAGATATCAACCGTGATGACTGGCCAATCTGACAGCAGATTGAGATGACAGGGATGTGCAAGATGTGGGCAACCATTTGGAAAAACATTTGAATATAGACATTATAAAAAGCATCGTAAATATATAAATATCTTATAAAGGATGTCAACTAGCTCAATTGGTGAAGTCCTCGAGTGTTGATAGCAGTGACTTGGGTTTGAATCCCACCTTCACCTAATCCGGACCGGGCTTATTGTCCTGGCAACTTTTGTAATCATTCAATCTTTTAGTTCTATTCGTGGCACCAAACATGCAGCATTAATTTGGAGCTTTTCACGTGCATGAAATTGGCACCCTATAGAATTACTCTAAAAATAATAAAACTTTCCCATCCAAAGGATCATGATACAAAAATCTCAACCAGTGAATTTGAAGATGTGATATGGAATTTTTTATAACTATTTAGACTAGTGAAAATTTGTGTACAAATACAATAATACATGTGTAGAATGAAAACTGTAGTAATAAATTTTTTGAATTGTGTACAAGCAAAAAGTTTCTATTTTTTTTTATTAAACTGATGACAAATAATTTTGCTATATTCAAACAAAAATCATAATCTTCACAAAAATCAACGTCAGATGTGTTTCCAGCAAGTGCAGCCTGCGTCTATACTCAACTTTAATAACTATCACCCTCAATATGTGTAGTATTAGGGCAATCAACTTCATGTGCAAACATATCAAAGCTCACAGAAATAAGACTTGTTGGCACTTTCTCATTGGATATGCTATTTCTATAACGCTTTGCTTTTCTAGAATGGATATCCATATATTCAATTTTAATGCAGGTAGCAGGTCAGCAACAAACTTTTTCACCATTGCGATTTTATAAAATTTGATAACTTGCATTTGTCTCATGGTGAACAACATTACAAACTCAATGTTGCAAAAGAACCAAAAAAGGGACGTGAGACGTGGATTCAATAATACCACCTACCTTGCTATCAACATTTTAGAAAATATCCTCCATCAAAATACCATGCAGTATTTAAAAACATTTGTCTAGTTGTACAACTAATTGCATTTATTTAACCTAGTTGGCATATAATG
Source organism: Cocos nucifera (assembly GCA_006176705.1). Lineage (NCBI taxonomy): Eukaryota > Viridiplantae > Streptophyta > Magnoliopsida > Arecales > Arecaceae > Cocos > Cocos nucifera. Next base: position 1,158,047 of record QRFJ01000141.1, on the reverse strand, counting down.
TAAAAATACACTTGTTCACTCCCCTCAACAGCACTGATAAGTTCAGGATCTCTATCATAGCAATGCGGACATATTTGATTGACCAAAGCATAAACGATATACCATGCCTCACACTTGCTGAATTCCTGACAGCCGCCTCGTCCGGGGGAAAAACAAAAACAAAAAAAAAACATTACACATAGGGCTCTTGTTATCAAATTCACCAACTTTGCCCTTCATTTATCCTGGTGATTTAATGTTCCATCCAACCTGCACAAATGAAAACCGAACTGAATGATTCGATTGCAATCCAGTCTAAATCGATCTAATGGTCGGAACTTCTTGCTAAGATACAAACATGACCTACTTGATGAGCGAGTTGGAGATGGTAGAGAGGACAGATATCTAACACGAACCAATACAAATCTCACTACAGACAACACTTCACGCTAAGATAAAATAGTTCTTGGTTAATAGGGGATCTCATTTCAATGAATGTGATGCTTCTAACTAAATCCAATTACTTGTGGACAAAAATTATTGGCATTTTTATGTATAATATAAATAAAATTTCAAAAGGATCAAACTTTGCCTGCAGCAAGATTTAATCTAGAACTTGTTCCATTACAAAATCAATAGAGCTGAAAGTATCGATAATGCTTTAAAAGCTGGATCAAACTTCCCCTTTCATGGATGGAGCACAACAGTAGCTCTATAATAACTATAATTTTATAAAATGCTAAGCTCTACTTACAGTTACTGGTATCTAGCACACATGCTTTGAGAGGCAGAGTCCAAATACCGGCAGACAAACTATTATTTTGGCACTTCTAACGTAAGGCTTCAGCTACACCGATTTTCCCATCATGGTGATACTTTATAATAGCTATTTTTCGTTTATATCCAAAATTTATTCAGAAATGAGATGGTGAATTCAATAAAAGTTTCGATTCACCATTATTACCACCAATAATAGAAAAATCCCTATTTGCTCGATTAATAACAATGTACATTCTTTATTATAAAATTGACCTCTTCACTTCTTTCTCTTCTCCTTTCCAACACTATTGGTGTCATTGCCGGGACCCTCTCTTCCCCGATTGCTAGATTTTTTGGTGCCAAATCTGGACTAGATTTTCCCGTTTCTCCCTTCTCTCTCCTTTCTCTTGTGTTGGTTAACCCCTTCGACAATTAACTCTCTTAGTCCAGTAGTCTCTCTATCTTCTCTTCTGGTGCTTTGGTGCTAGTGTCGGTCTGGGTTTCTGGAGGGTCTCAGGTTCATACTTTGGCTGCCTTGCTTTGATGAAAACTTCTTGTAGGATAAAGTTAGTTCCATTTAACTGGTAATTATATGTGGTTATAACTTCTATTGCATGCTGTTAGTAGATATATTATTCCTGCTGACCGTCCATTGGAATGGGAGAGATTAGGGTAATGAGTGGATTCTTTTAGTCTTCTATTGTTATATTTCTTGTTAGAAAATTAGTATTGAGTGAATGTTCATATATACTGCTGATTGATAGATGATTCATGCTGTTTCTTAAACCATTTACTCAAGGTTATCAAGTTGCCTAGGTGAAGCCTGAAGGTGGACACATTTTATGGCCTGGTTTATAAGGGCCTGGGAGACTGCCAAGGGAGGAAAGCACTCGAAGTTCTAATCATGCATGCTTTAAATGACATATGTAAATTAGTATATGCATATATATATTGTATATGTAATTTTTTTTAAAAAAATATATATGCTATTATAAAACCTTTTTTGCACATACAAAAGGTTGAAAGATCAAAATGTACAAGAAAGATGGCAATAAGAGAATTGCTGTCATTGCAACAACCAGCAAGATATATATAAGGACATAGCGAGGCAGTCAACGCTAGCAAGAAGTACAAGGAGGACTAGATTGGTAGGAAAGTACGTAGCAACCAACAGAATAGGACATAGCCAACACCTATCAAGAAGAAGGAAAGGAGGAGGCCGGCAGAACAAAGGCTAGTAAACAAGATGAAAGGCAAAATAATGAAAAACAAGGGAAGCATGCATGATCACATGAAGAAGCGATAACAAAAGAAAAGAAGAAACAAAAGTCAAGAAGGAGAAGAAGAATATGCTGAACATTGGTCTAAAGAAGAAGAAGAAGAATGGATCCGAGAAAGGAAGAAATTACAATAATTAGTGACCCGCTCGCTCCGCCACTCATTTCTTGATTATCCAGTTCATATGTCAACTTAATTAACATATATATGCTAGTGTTACTGTATCTGCAAGTGAAGATGAATCAGAATTCTGATTCATAGGTTTTAAGTAAGGTTGCATGTTTGATTATTACCTCTAATTTGATCGAGAGGGTCCTTACTGATCCTTTTTAATCCAAGTTTATAGGGTTGCATTGAAGGCATGCATAAACATACTCATCATCTCAACGTGTCTCTCACATATATATATGGGTTGCACGTCTATTGGCAAATTGAAAATACACTATTATCCTTAATTTTTTAGCGAATTCTAGCTTTGCATGTGCAGATTAGAAAATTTTGGCACGTATTTTGAGGTAACATGCATCCTGCATTCTCTCCGTTCAAAAAAAGCATCCTGGCTTCTAAAAACTCTGATGAGTTGCATTAATTATGCGCTATCATAATCAAATATTACCAACATGTAAATAACTTGCGTCCTAAACTTCGTAATGTTTCCTTTCGATCTACCGGCGAAATCGCTGATTTATCCCTTAACCAAACGAACATGCAAACAACAAGTCACAGCTATTTCTGAATTTGTAAACGAACTCCACAAATTGCATTTATTTATCTAAATGCTACACTAGTTTTTGCTGCATAACAAGATGTTATTCATTCTCAAAATTACATAAGCACAAGAACGAAAAAGTTTTAAACAAGCGAACATAATATACTGTCATTTTTTTCTTTCTTTTCTTTTGTTTTTTCGAGTGATGGAGGAAGTGAGACATATACTTCCCTAGCTTTATTAACCATAGAACGGAAGGAACGACATATACCAACAGCAACACAAATTGGGGTTCACATTACAAAAATATAGAGGCATGCAAGATCTAACAAAGAAGAGAGAACATCCGAAAGCTGAGGGGGGGATAAGAAATATTGCCGCCTCTTCCCAGTGGCTTCCCTTAACGTAAGGGGAGGGGAGCACCATCCCACTCCTTGAGACACTCGAGAAGAGGATCAATCAGTAACCCTCTGCTGATCGCCACAAATACCTTGTTGAACTCCTCCCCGGGTGAACACACCTTCTCACCTGACAGGAACCCGGCACCGACCTCCTCCTTCACAAACCTATACAGAGGATACGACCTGCACTTCTTGATTCTGTTCTCGATCGGCAAGTTGCCATTCTCAAACGCCACCCTCACTGCCTCCACCTCTTTCGGTAATGCAGCCTTGAGCTCCGCCTCGAAGGCATTTATCTTTTCGAAGACTGAAGTGCTCGCGTCCTTCTCCTTCTCACCATTATTTAATGCATGCTCCACAAGCACCTGCCTTAACTTCTGCATCAGAGTGTACCTCGAGCTGCAGGGGTCGTCGGTGTAGCTAAAGACGTACTCTCGATCGATAACTTCGATCATGTCCTTCTCACAGAACCTCGAGGGGTGGAGCTCGCCATCGACGCCCATCACGAGCACCTTCTTCGCCACTTGGCACGCCGTGTTCTTGACCGTGTTATTCAAATTCTCCTCCAAATGCCTCAAATCGATGGCTTGGCAGAGTGCTACTAAGTAGGTGGCGGACATGAGCTTCAGGATCTCCACTGCCTCTTGCGTCTTCCTTGCCGAGAGCAAGCCTAAGGAGTTCACATCCTGGTTGTGTTGCTCTGCACTCTGGACATGGTTGGTGACCGGGTTTCCAAGGACCTGGAGCTCCGAGCAGTAGGCTGCCATCGCTATCTCTCCACCTTTGAGGCCATAGTCTAAGCTGGGGTTCCGGCCGCCGGAGAGATTGGATGGTAGCCCATAGTTGTAGAAATCGTTGACGAGCTCGGAGAGCCGGGCGAACATGAGCTTCCCGATGGCAGCGATGGCCAACCGGGTGTTTTCCATCGAGACGCCATCGGGAGTAGCCTGGAAGTTGCCTCCATGTAAGGCCTTGTCCCTCGTGATGTCGATGAGGGGGTTGTCGTTCACTGAATTAATCTCTCTTTCGATACGCTTGGTTGAAAATCGGATTACTTCGATCAGGAGGCCGAGCCACTGGGGCGAGGTTCGGAGGGCGTAGCGGTCCTGCTTTGGCTTCTGGAGGGGGTCGATTTCGTGAAGCTGTGAAGGAGCTGCCAATCAGTATGTGCTCTAATGGTGTAGAATCTAGTTAATATCGAATTGAGTTGGAGTTGAGAAAGAAGAAAATAAAGTTTTATTTGAAGTCGTTAGTGGTGGCTTCGGTGAGATCCTCTGATGATCAAGTCAGCTCTTTTGGTCAATAAAAATGAAGTGCTCAAATAAGAATTCAACAAAATTTTGAAAAGAAGAAGAGAGCTTAGAGAAAACGTATTTGGAAGGTTCCTTTTATAGACGAAATCCAGAGCAGATTAATAGTGATGGCCATAATCGTCCGATAGTAGACCACTCGGGACCATATGGAGTTTATTATAAAGAGGTATCTGTTGCCGTGATATGGCCATTTGTTGAGATTTAATAGTCAAAGTTCGGAAGAAGCAGGTGTTGGTTGGTGAAGAGCTTTGATATACATTAATTCTAGAGGAGTTCGGACTCCTAAAGAAAACTTGACTGAAGAAGAAATCTGAAAGGAGTTCGACTTCTGGAGGAACTTGACTGAAGGAGAAGTCTGGAAGGAGTTCGACTCCTGGAGGAATCCGACTGAAGGAGAGGTCTGGAAGGAGTTCGGCTCCTGAAAGAATCCGACTGAAGGAGAAGTTCAGAAGGAGTTCAGCTCCTGGAGGCACTTAACTGAAGGAGAAATCTGAAAAAAGTTCGGCTCCTGGAGGAATCCGACTGAAGAAGAAGTCTGGAAGGAGTTCGGCTCCTGGAGGCATCCGACTGAAGGAGAGGTCCGAAAGGAGTTCGGCTCCTAGAGGTACTTGACTGAAAAAAAATTTGGAAGGAGTTCGGCTCATGGAGGAATCTGATTGAAGAAAAAATCGAAAAGGAGTTCGGATCCTAGAGAAATCCGACTGAAGGAGAAGTCGGAAAGGAGTTTGGCTCATGGAGGAATCTGACTGAAAGAGAAGTTCGGAAGAAGCTCGGCTCCTGGAGAAATCCGACTGAAGGAGAAGTCCGAAAGGAGTTCAACTCCTGGAGGCATCCCACTGAAGGAGAGGTCCGGAAGGAGTTCGACTCCTAGAGGAATTCGACTGAAGGAGAGGTCTAGAAGAAGTTCTGCTCCTCGAGACATCCGACTGAAGGAGAAATTCGGAAGGAGTTCGGCTCCTGAAGGAATTCGACTAAAAGAGAGGACCGAAAGGAGTTCGGCTCCTGTCGACATCCGACTGAAGGAGAGGTCCGGAAGGAGTTCGACTCTTAAAGAAATCCGACTGAAGGAGAAATCTAGAAGGAGTTTGGCTCATGAAGAAATTTGACTGAAGGAGAAGTCCAAAAGAAATTTGGCTCCTGTAGGAATCCGACTGAAGAAGAAATCTAGAAGCAGTTCGGCTCTTATCGACATCCGACTGAAGGAGAGGTCCGGAAGGAGTTCGCCTCCATAGGAATCCAATTGAAGGAGAGATCCGAAAGGAGTTCGGCTCTTCGAGGCATTCGACTGAAGGAGAGGTCTAGATTTCTCTAAGAGCCAAACTTCTTTTGGATTTCTCCTTCAGTCAAGTGCCTCCAGGAGCCGAACTCCTTCTGGACTTCTCCTTCAGTTGGATTCCTCCAGGAGTCAAACTCCTTCTGAATTTCTTCTTCAGTCGGATGCCTCAAGGAGCCAAAGTCCTTTCGGACTTCTTCTTCAGTCGAATTCCTTCAGGAGCAGAACTTTTTTCGTATTTCTCCTTCAGTCAAGTGCCTCTAGGAGCCGAACTTCTCCTTCAGTCGGATTCCTTTAGAAGTCAAACTCCTTCTGGACCTCTCCTTCAGTCGAATGCCTCCAGAAGCCGAACTCCTTTTGAACTTCTCCTTTAGTCAAGTTCCTTCAGGAGCCAAACTCCTGAATTTCTCCTTTAGTCAAGTTCTCTTTAGGAGTCCGAACTTCTTTGAAATTGATGTATGTCAAAGCTCTCCACCAACCAACGCCTGCTTCCTCCGAACTTCGATTATTAAATCTCAACGAATGGCCACATCACGACAACAGACACCTCTCTCCGTAACAAACTCCATGTGGCCCCAAGTGGCCCACTATCAGATGGTTACGGTCGTCACTATTAATCTGCTCCAGACTTCATCTATAAAAGGAACCCTCTAGATACGTTTTCTCTAAGCTCTCTTCTTCTTTCTAAAATTCTACTGAATTCTTGCCTGAGCACTCCATTTCTATTGATCGGAAGAGCTGACTTGATCATCGAAGGATCCTGTCGGATCCACCACCACCGACTCCGAATGAAACTTTATTTTACAGATCATCGACGGCGACCTCTTCTTCCTTAACTCCAGCTCGATCTGGTGTCAATCAGATTCTACACCAATAGGATTGGCGCTAGAGGAAGGGTCATTTATTCCTAAGATATCCTTATTCTTAAAGAAGTGTTCATCCGATCCTTTGGATCTTCTTCTCCAAGATCCATTTCCATCCTCTCTCTCAATCCCAAGAAATGCCTTCAAAGAAGGCGACTATCAGGAGATCTACCACTTCTGCCATCAGATCCATTCATTCTGGCTCCAGCACCGATGCTTCAACCTCCTCCTCCATCGATGGCTACGGTAGATTCAAAGCAATTTAACCTGCTAATGCAGTAGGTTCAGGGCCTCACTGAGATGGTGCAAGCCATGCGGCAACCTCCGATGATGATTCCATAAGAAAATCCACCATCAGGATGTCAGAAACTGATCCCAAAGAAGAGCACTTGGGCTAGCATACCCATCATCCTTGGGAAGAAAAAACAGAGAGCAGAGGATTCTTATTCGGATCGTGATTCTTCTCCGAAAGAAATATTTCCCATCTACAGTTGAAAGCCTTTCAAGATCTGCGATCGAGATGACGTCCTCGATCAAAAACTATGGAGGATGGATCGACGGATTGAGGAGCTCGGCCACGTCACCCTAGCTCACCATGACGATGTCCATACCGATCCCTCCTTTCTCTCCCCAAATTATGCAAGAGCCCATTCCACAAAACTTCGAGCTTCCTTCGATTTGAAAGCTACGATGGAACCTCTGATCCGATCGATCATCCAGAGGCCTTTTGGACTATGATGCTACTCCATGGTGCACCAGACACCATCTTATGCTGAGCTTTTTCGTCTACCTTAAAGGAAGCAGCAAGAAACTGATACTCAATGTTGAAGCTAGGTATGATCTTCTCCTTTGATTAGACGAGCCATCAGTTTGTGGCTCACTTCGTCAGCAGCCGACGTCCGTATCGTGGTTCGAATTTTCTGATGAATATCAAGTAGAAGAAAGAAAAATCTATCCAAACTTATATCACCTAATTTAACGCTACTGCATTGGAGGTTCAGAACATGGACCAGTCTATTGCAATGGCCGCACTCAAGGGCCGCCTTCAGAAGAATGATTTGTTCTTCTTCCTGGAGAAGAAGTACCCCAGAGACTTTGCCAATCTGCTAGCTCAGGCTGAAGGATATGTTTGAGCGAAAAAAGCCTTCAAATTGAGAGACGAGGGAGCCGCAGGAGAGTGGCAAGCGGGCGAGTCTAGTAAACCCATGGCTGATAAAGGGCCGAATAAAGTTTGGCCACGCTCACGGACTCCCTCCGAGCGCAAGCGAGTCCGAACTTCTTCTTAAGCTCATCATCAAAGAAGCCCCGACGGAAGGACGCGAAGAAGTTTTTCTCAGAAGGTTTCATAACTATGCCCCCCTCAATGCTCCACAGACGTCGGCCTGAAGTAAGAGAAGATCAGCCAAGGATGCTACCGCAGCTAGAACCACCAATAAGGGAGAAACAACAAGGAGATCGACCATCTTTCGACATCATCAACGCTATCTCTAGGGGGACTTAGTACTTCGGCGAGCCGTCATCTCTTAGCCTCAAAGTCAAAGAAAAGCTTGCCCCAAATTGGAAAGGCCCGTATGAAGTAGAGGAGGTCGTCTGGCTCGAAATTTAACGTCTGAAAAAGCTTGGAGGAATAATGCTCTCACGATCTTGAAACTTAGAGAATCTGAAAATATACTGCGGATAATTTTTCTTTAATAAAACTTTTTCATTTCAATATTATTATTTCTTGGTGCAAAAATTATGTGATGATAGAAAAGAAACAATCAATAATGTCAATGTTAGGAACAGGAGGAGAACCTTATCCTAACGTGAGCAACGTCGAAGGCCTCGTTCATTTTAGACGAGATGAGGGAAGAGGCCCTGACAACGGCCCTTATGCATCTCTACAGCCCATTAGGAATAGGAGGAGAACCTCATCCTAACGTGAGCAAAGTCGAAAACCTCGTTCATTTTGGATAAGATGGGGAGAGGCCCTAACAACGGTCCTTATGTGCCCCCACAGCCCGTTAGGAATAGGAGGAGAATCTTATCCTAACGTGAGCAAAGTCGAAGACCTCATTCATTTTAGATAAGATGGAGAAGAAGCCCTAACAATGGTCCTTATGTACCCCCACAGCTCGTTAGGAAATAGAAGGAGAACCTCATCCTAACATGAGCAAAGTCGAAGACCTCGTTCATTTTAGATGAGATGGAGGAGAGGGTTCTAACAACGGCCCTTATGTGCCCCCACAGCCCATTAGAAATAAGAGAAGAACCTCGTCCTAACGTAAGCAAAGTCGAAAACCTCATTCATTTTAGATGAGATGGAGAGAAAGGCTCTGACAATGGCCCTTATGTGCTCCCGCAGCTCGTTAGGAATAGGAGGAGAACCTTGTCCTAATGTGAGCAAAGTCGAAGACCTCGTTCATTTTAAATGAGATGGAGGGAGAGGCCCTAACAATGGCCCTTATGTGCCTCCACAGTCCATTAGAAATAGGAGGAGAACCTCGTCCTAACGTGAGCAAAGTCGAAGACCTCGTTCATTTTAGACGAGATGGAGAGAGAGGCCCTAACAATAATCCTTATGTATCTCCACAGCCCGTTAGGAATAGGAGAGAGAACTTCATCCTAACGTGAGCAAAGTCGAAGACCTCATTAATTTTAGACGAGATGGGGGAGAGGCCCTGACAACGGTCCTTATGTGTCTCCGCCAGTCCATTAGGAATAGGAGGAGAACCTCATCCTAATGTGAGCAAAGTCGAAGATCTCGTTCATTTTAGATGAGGTGGAGGAAGAGGTCATGACAACAGCTCTTATATGCTCCCATGGTCCGTTAGGAATAGGAGACCTCATCCTAATGTGAGCAAAGTTAAAGATCTCGTTTATTTTAGATGAGGTGAGAGGAGAGGCCCCGACAATAATCCTAAATATGCCCCTATAGCCTGTTAGGAATAGGAGGAGAACCTTATCCTAGCATGAGCAAAGGTCGAAATCCCGTAGACTAAAGATGTGGAGAAGGAAGAAGCTCGGTGGAGAATCCTTACATGTGCTTTCCCATGACAACCTGATTACGTCAAATGTGAAAGGCAGAACCATATCCTGATTTGTAAGAGAGATCTTAGTTTAACGTCCACAACAAGCCTGACGTCCACAATGAGCTCGACGTCCGCAACAAGCAGCAAGCACGGGAATCCAGGATCAGAATTCTCCTCCGAGCTTCAATTTGAACGTCAACCTTGGCTAGAGATAAGATCTTTCCCAAGCTTCAACTTCAATATCAACCTCGGTTGGAGATAAGATCTCTCCGAGCTTCAACTTCAACTTCAACCTTGGATGGAGATAAGATCTCCTCCGAGCTTCAACGTCAACTTCAATAGAAGATAAGATCTCCTTTAACCTCGGTTGGAGATAAGATCTCCTCCGAGCTTCAACACCAACCTCAATAGGAGATAAGATCTTCTTCAATCTCGACAGGAGGTAAGATCTCCTCCGAGCTTCAATTTCAATCTCGGCTAGAGATAAGATCTCTTCCGAGCTTTAACGTCAACCTCAATAGGAGACAAGATCTCCTTCAACCTTGACTGGAGATAATATCTCCTTCGAGCTTCAACCTGAACAGGTGCAGAACCCGAAAGAGAACTTCGGTAGTCACCTTTTTTGTACTTTCTTCCTTTAAATTTTGAACTTGGAAGTGGGAGGACTATTATTGGGGATAAACCCCACTCCTATCGAAGTCCAGCTTGATGCTTAGCCTAATGCAATTGGTAATCATGAAAGAGCTTCGATCAAAAATTCTCCTCCAGCAGTCGGACCCCAACCGAACTTTTTCGATGGTCAAACCTTAGCCGAACTCCTTCAGCCGGTCGAATTCCTCAGCAATCGAATCCTAGTTGAACTCCTCCAGCGATCGAGCCCTAGTTGAACTCCTTCAGCGATTGAACTCTTCCAGCAGCCGAACTCCTTTCAGATTTTTCCTTCAATCAGATTCCTCCAGGAGTCGAACTCCTTTCGGACCTCTCATTCAGTCGGATTCCTACAGGAGCCAAACTTCTTTCGAACATCTTCTTCAGTCGGATGCCTCTAGGAGCCAAACTCATTCCGAATTTTTTCTTTAGTCAAGTTTTCTTTAGGCATTCGAACTCCTCTGGAATTGATGTATGTCTTCCTTAAGGAGTCAAACTTTTTTCGGACCTCTCCTTCAGTCGGATGCCTCATAGAGCCGAACTTCTTCCGGACCTCTCCTTCAGTCGAATTTTCTTAAGAGTCGAACTCCTTCTAGACCTCTCCTTCAGTCGGATGTCGATAGGAGCCAAACTCCTTTCGGGCCTCTCCTTCAGTCAGATTCCTCCAGGAGCCAAACTTTCTCCGAACTTCTCCTTCAGATGGATTCCTCTAGGAGCCGAACTCCTTTTGGACCTTTCCTTCAATCGGATTCCTCCAGGAGCCGAACTTTCTTCCAAAACTTTTTCTTCAGTCGAATTTCTGCAGGAGCCAAACTCCTTTCAATCTCTCCTTCAGTCGAATGCCTCCAGGAGCCGAACTCATTCCGAACCTCTCCTTCAGTCGGATTCCTTCAGGAGTCGAACTTTTTTTGGACCTCTCTTTCAATCGAATGCCTCCAGGAGCCGAATTTCTTCCGAACTTCTCTTTCAGTCGGATTCTTTCAAGTTTCGGACTTTCGTTCAATCGGATTCCTCTAGGAGCCAAACTTCTTCCGGACTTCTCCTTCAGTTGAATTCCTCTAGGAGTCAAATTTTTTTTAAATTTTTTCTTCAGTTGTGTACCTCTAAAAGTCGAACTTCTTCCGAACTTCTCCTTCAGTCGGATTCCTCTAGGAGTTGAACTCCTTCCGGACCTCTCCTTCAGTCGGATGCCTTCAGGAGCCAAACTTTTTTCAGATTTTTTTTCAGTCAAGTTCCTTCGAAAGCCAAACTTCTTTCAGATTTTTTTCTTCAGTCAAATTTTCTTTGGGAGTTCGAACTCCTCTGAAATTGATGTATGTCAAAGCTCTTCACCAACCAACACCTGCTTCCTCCGAACTTCGACTATTAAATCTCAACGAATAGCCACATCATGGCAACAGACACCTCTCTCCGTAACAAACTCCACGTGATCTCGAGCAACCCACTATCGAATGGTTACGGTCGTCACTATTAATCTACTCTGGACTTTATCTATAAAAAAGACCCTTCAGATACAGTTTCTCTAAGCTCTCTTCTTCTTTCCAAAACTTTGCTGAATTCTTGTCTAAGCATTTCATTTCTATTGATCAGAAGAGCTAATTTGATCGTCGGAGAATCCTGTTGGAGCCACCACCACCGACTCCGGATGGAATTTTATTTTGTAGATCACCGATGGTGACCTCTTTTTCCTCAACTCCAATTTGATCCGGCATCAATCAGATTCTGCACCAACATGCTCCATGATGGTCATCGCCTCGATTTGGCCCGAGTGGTGCTTTAGTTTGTGGATGAGTTGGTCGGCAAATTGCGACTTTCCATTCATGACCTCACAGAGACCTTAGAGAGGATTGTGAGGATGTTCGCTTCATAAAGGACCAGGGAAGCCAGGCCGGAGCCCACAATGGTGCCACTGATAAGCGCCAGGCCTTCCTTGGGCTGCAGCTCGAAGAAGCCATGGGGAATTCTGACGATACGGAAGACCTCCGTGGCGTCGATCGGTTGCCCAGTGGGGCTGATGGCCACTGCATTGGGGCAACCGCTGAGGACACCGGCAATGTAGGAGAGGGGGATGAGGTCGCTGGAGGCGCTGATGCTGCCCCGAAGAGGGACGTAGGGGGTGACGTAGGAATTCATGAGGCTGGTGATGGCTTCCTGGATCTCGAACCGGATGCCGGAGTAGCCTTGGAGGAGAGTGTTGATCCGGACAAGCATCGCCACCCTTGTCGCCGAGGGGGACAATGTGTGGCCGGCTTCGAGCGTGGAGCCGAAGATTCCAGCATTGAGGAATCTGGTTCAAAAGGACTCCTCAATGAGTTGCTGCAAGCCTTTTTTTTTTTTTAATTTCTTGTATATAATGGTGAAGGGAGGAGTCGTTGATCAGCAAGACTAGCTAGACAATGAGAGAGAATCTTACATGGGTATGAAAATTAAAAATGGCTCCTAGAGTTAAAATATTCATGTGGAAATTGGGTAGGGATAGTCTCCTTTGCAAGACATTTCTTCATTCAAGGGGTCTTCTTACTGGTCAAAATACTCTTTGTGACTTATGCGGATCATCAATAGAGGACTTGCAACATTACCTTTTTGAGTGCTCTCATGCAGCTCAAACTTGGGCTGCATTATATGCTCATTATCAAAATAATCTTTCTATTACTTCTTTATAGCTACTCATACAGATTTGCTCAGTTGGTCCCTCCCATATAGAATGCTAGTTGCTTATACCACTTGGGTAATTTGGAATAGTAGAAATGAGTAGCTTTTCCAAAACAAAGAAAGTAATCCTATCAGTACATTTAAATTTATGCATTATTTGGCAAAGAAATATTTTAATCATATATCAAAGTTGACTAAAATGATGGATCAACAGTACTAGAATACCGGCGGATCGATGAGCTCGATTAATCTTTATCCAAAATTGGTCTCTTGGATATCTCCTCTCTGTGGTTTGGTTAAAGTAAACTTTGATGCTTCTTGGAATGACGATACTGCTAGAATAGGCTATATTATGAGGAATCATGAAGGTAATGTATTATATGCTGGAGCATGACGATGTCAAATAGGTACTGTTTCGATGGTAGAACTGCAAGTAACATAGAGTGTTATGGTCATAGCAATTCACCAGTTCCAATTTAAAGCTAATTGACTAGAGAAAGATTCAATAATGATTATTAAATAAATTTTTGATATTTATAATTATATCTCAGGCTTGATTGTAGTAGAGCTTTCATCCATCAAACACTCTTTAATCTTTTCAGATTTTTTTCTTGTTACTCATTATTATAGGAAAAAAAGCAGCCGATAGATAGATTAGTAATAAATATCATAAATTTATCAATAAAAATATTAATTTATCAATTAATTTATATTAATTTTTAAAAATTAATGATCAATTTATATATAATTTTTGAGAAATTAATATTTTTAATAATTAAAAAATAATTAAAAAAATAAAAAAAATAAAAAATAAAATTTTATAATTAATGAAAAGAGCTTATTTTTTTGATCACAATGAAATAAATTTTACACAATACGAAGCTAAAACGAAGAAGATATGAATTTCTAAAAAAATAAAATAAATAAAAATTAAATAAAAATAACATGCGGCTCAGTCGGCTCAAGCCGCTGCGCCAAGCCAGCCAGCCAAGCTGAGTCAGCCATGAAAGCCATCAGTCGGTCCACGATCCAGACGTGGACCACTAGCTTAGCAGAAATCGGTAAATTACAGCGCGACACGTGGTGGACCTAGACCCTTAAAGGATCCACAGAAATCTATCACGGCTCACAGGATATTTTGAACTTTTCACTCGACAACAGGAGGCCTTGATTGGTTGTGGTGTATGGTGAAGCTGGTCTACATGGTCCATGAAAACAATAATTGCGCGATCAGATGGTTGCAGTAGCTTGCGGTCAAGATCGGACGGTGGAGGAAGTTTTTCTACATCAGACTTCATGCAGATCACCATCCAATGACAGCACTTAATCCAGGGGATGATCCGACGATCCAGAGTGCTCCCGATGGTGATTAGAACTCTCGACGCACGATCAGCGGCCAAATTTTCTCCATCAATGCGTGATCGAATGGTCAGAATTTAATCCAACCTGATTTGGGCTGATACACATCCAATTTTGATAATTTTTAGTCCATTGGATTTCTATCAATGGTCAAATTTCATCTAGAGTAATAGAATTCATCTAGGACTCTTTTTAATCTAATTTTCATTCAAATTTTTTCATATTTTGATGATCAAAGAGCTCCTTAGTCCCACATTGCCTAGAAGAAAACTCTCTAGCCCCCTAGCTCTATAAAAAGAACCCCAGGCCTCCAGAAATTAATAGATCTGATAAGAGAAAAGCCAAGCTCAGGTTGAAGGTTGCTTCAAAGCTACAGTGTTGAGAAGAAAAGTCAGTCTTCTACGCCATCTCCACACCTACGCTGATCTGCGATCTCCTTCTAGTTTTTTTTTCTCTTTTCTTTTTTTAATTTTTTTTTATATTTAAATTCTGCATTTGAGTTTCAATAAAGAAAGCTTTATTACCCTTTTCAATTCTAACTCTATAAATTAATTATTCTTTATTGCTCTTCAATTTTATTGCAAGTAGTTGCTAAGATCTAAATAATAGATCTTAGTTCCAAGTTTATTTTTGCACAATTTAAATTCTATTTTTATTCATAAATCTATTTTTTACTTTAATTTTTTTTCAACAAAAATTTTTTTTATGAAAAAAAATAAAAAATTTAAAATTAAATCATTGCCTCTCTGTGGATTCGATCTGACTCACTACTCTCTTCATAACTTTTGATTAATTTAAAAAAGTTAAATTTAAACCGATAAATATGATATTTTAACGACAACATCACGTTTCTATCAAGTTTTTGGCATTGTTGCCAGGAAGGAATAAAAATTAAATTTTTTTTATTTTTTTGATTTTTTTATTGCCTTCTAATTATTTTTCTTATTTATTTTGTAGAAAAATAAAAAAGAGAAAAGAACAAAGAAGATTAGGGCACGAACAAAACTTTCAATCTTATTTGGTGAGATCATTCCTAAACCCTAAATCTCTTTCCTTATTTTAATATTTACTTTATTTTTAAATTAATTAAAAATTATCTACTTAAATCTAATTAAAAATCTCATCACAAGATTAAAAACCCTAATTATTTAGAGCATCCATCATATCAATTTTATTTTTTTTTTTGGTGATTGCTGGAGGCAAGGTAAGCTATTCAAAAATTTAATTAATTACATGCATCTAGTTTAATTGCATAGAACCCCTTGCTTGAAAATTTGAATATGAATATCATATTGAATTAATTTAATGGCACAATCCATTAAACAAGATAAGATGGAGATTTGATCATCCTTCTTTGGCCCATAAACAACCAACCCTCATATTGCATTAACCTAAATCTTAACTCTTAAAATTAATTAGACATCGATCCTTAAAGATATTCGAGCTCAATAGGACAAAAAAATCTTAGAGTTGAAATGGATTAGGATTAATCAATTTAACTGGTATCTAGGAAAGTGGTTTAGAGATGAATGAGTCCAAAGGAAGGTGGTTACTTAATTGATTTCGTTCGCTTACCTGGTCAAGCATAATTAATGTCTAAGGCAAGCAACGAAGGGACTCCCATCGATCTTATACTTACCTGACCAGTTTATTGGCTGATCCTATACTTGGAGTGCTCGAAGGCTGACTTGAAATAGTTAAGAGCTATCTAGGTTTAGGCTAATCTTAGGTTAGGATTAATTTATTTGAAACTTATTTGAAAATAAAATTTTTTACTTTAGGTATTTTCAATCTCTATTGTCCTGACATGAGGTTGCCCTGGTATAACGAGAAGTTATGTTGCATGGTTGTCCTAGGGTATGAAAAGGTTGAATTAACTTAGAACTAAAAAAAAATAAAATAAAATTGAGGACATTAAGAACATAATGAATTCTCCAACATCCGTGTGGAGAAGGATTTCAGGTCGACTAGTCAAAATGGATTTAGTTCCTATTTCAGATCCATAATGGATTTAGCAAATCAGCCTCAGCATCAAACCCTTAAGGACTAATGTTATCTAGTTGGTTCCGTCCAACCCTCTTATATCAGGTTGCCCCAACCCATAGCAAACAACTTTGAAATTAAACCTCAAATCATTAACATGCTTCCAAAATTTATGGGAATAGAGGATGTATATATATTCATTAGAGAATTTGAAGAGGTTTGTGCAACTATGAAACTACAATAATTGTCAGAGGACAAAATCAAACTGAGATTAATCAATTTTATCCTTAAGGATAATGCCAAAAAGTGGCTTTATAGTCTTCCAAATCAATCTATTACAATATGAGAGGGCTTTATGAGAATATTCTTAAAAAAAATATTTTTTTATTAAGAACATAATGAATTCTCCAACATTCGTGTGGAGAAGAATTTTAGGTCGACTAGTCAAAATGGATTTAGTTCCTATTTCAGATCCATAATGGATTTAGCAAATCAGCCTCAGCATCAAATCCTTAAGGACTTATATTATCTAGTTGGTTTCGTCCAACCCTCTTATATCAGGTTGCCCCAACCCATAGCAAACAACTTTGAAATTAAACCTCAAATCATTAACATGCTTCCAAAATTTATGGGAATAGAGGATGTATATATATTCATTAGAGAATTTGAAGAGGTTTGTGCAACTATGAAACTACAACAATTGTCAGAGGACAAAATCAAACTGAGATTAATCAATTTTATCCTTAAGGATAATGCCAAAAAGTGGCTTTATAGTCTTCCAAATCAATCTATTACAATATGAGAGGGCTTTATGAGAATATTCTTAAAAAAAATATTTTTTTATTAAGAACATAATGAATTCTCCAACATCCGTGTGGAGAAGAATTTCAGGTCGACTAGTCAAAATGGATTTAGTTCCTATTTCAGATCCATAATGAATTTAGCAAATCAGCCTCAGCATCAAACCCTTAAGGACTTATGTTATCTAGTTGGTTCCGTCCAACCCTCTTATATCAGGTTGCCCCAACCCATAGCAAACAACTTTGAAATTAAACCTCAAATCATTAACATGCTTCCAAAATTTATGGGAATAGAGGATGTATATATATTCATTAGAGAATTTGAAGAGGTTTGTGCAACTATGAAACTACAACAATTGTCAGAGGACAAAATCAAACTGAGATTAATCAATTTTATCCTTAAGGATAATGCCAAAAAGTGGCTTTATAGTCTTCCAAATCAATCTATTACAATATGAGAGGGCTTTATGAGAATATTCTTTAAAAAAATATTTTTTTCATCATAAAATAGCTAGAATTAGAAATAAAATAAACCAATTTTATCAACTAGCTAGTGAATTATTTTGAAAATACTTCGATCGATTCAAGAACCTCTTGACCCAATGCCCACACCATGGAATAGAAACTTGGAGGCTATGCTAAATAATTTATGAAGGATTAGATTCAAATTCTCGAACAATGCTAAAGTCCATGGATAATTTATGTACAAAGAACCAAATGAAGCCTGACAATTTTTAGAATACATAGCCGAGAAAAGTTTACAATAGAAAATAACTAAAAAATCAAAAAAATCCACACCTTTAAGAGGTGGAATATACCAAACTCAAACCTCCCTAGCTGCAGAAGCCAAAATTGCAATTTTGACACGTAAGCTAGAGGCCTTAGAATTTCAGAGACCAGCTAGTGTAAACCAAGTGTCTGTACCCATGTGCAATAGGTGTAATGCACCAGACCATGTCCTTGAGGAATATTCCCTCATTGTGAACCAATTAGATAATGGATGTGCATAAGTAAATACCACATATCAAAGACCATTGAACAATCCCTATGCACCCACTTATAACCTAGGTTGGAGGAATCATCCAAATTTTTCATGATCATAAAATTCAAATATAGGTGATTGATAAGCATCATAAATTTATCAATAAAAGTATTAATTTATTAATTAATTTATATTAATTTTTAAGAATTATTAATCAATTTATATATAATTTTTAAAAAATTCATATTTTTATTAATTAAAAAATTAATTAAAAAATAATAAAAATTAAAACATAAAATTTTATTATCAATAGAAAGAGATCATTTTTTTGATCACAACGAAATAAATTTCAAGAAAAATGGAGCTAAAATAGAAAAGATATAAATTTTTAAAAATATAAAATAAATAAAAATTAAATAAAAAAGAAAATGGCTCAGTCGGCTCCGTAAGCCGAGCCACCAAGCCAAGCCGAGCCACCAAGACAAGCCAAGCCATCAAAGCTGACTCAGTCGTTGAAGCCATCAGTCAGTCTACGATCCAGGCGTGGACCGCCAGCTCAGCAAAATCCGGCGAATCAGAGCCTGCCACGTGGTGGACCTAGACCCTTAAAGGGTCTACAGAAATTTATCGCGGCTCACAGGGCAATCTGGTCATTTCACTCGACGACAGAAGCGTTGATTGGTTGCGGTGTGCGGTGCGGCTGGTCTACGCGGTCCATGGGAACAGTGATTGCGCGATCGGATGGGTGCGGTTGATTGCGGTTAAGATCGGACGGTCAGCATTTTTTTTGGTTGCCAATTTCACTCGGATCACCATCGGATGGCAGCGCCTGATTCCAGCTTCGATCCGATGGTCCAGAATGCTCCCGGCGGTGATCAGGACTCCCGAAGCGCGATTTGCGGACAGATTTCCTCGATGAAGCGCGATCGGACGGCCAGAATTTAATCCGACCCGATCTGAGTTGATCTGCATCCGATTTTGATGATTTTTGGACCGTTGGATTCCTATTGAATGGCTGGATTTTATCAGATTTATCAGAGACGTATCAAAGCTATTTTAATTCAAATTTTATTCAAATTTTGATGATTACAAAGTTTATTAGTCCCACATTGCCTTTAGAAAAAAATATCCAACCCTCCTAGCACTATAAAAAGGACCCTAGGCCTCCAAAAATCAATATCTCCGATCAAGGTGAAGCTTTGGTACAGGGCGAAGCCAGGCTATGGGTTAAAGGCTGCTTCGAAGCAACGGGTGCCGAGAAGAAGAGCCGAGCTTCTATACCATCTTTCTGCCAATGCCGATCCAAGATCAGAGATCAGGCTATTTTATTTTATTATCTTTTCTTTTTAAATTTTATGTATTTAAATTCTAAAATTTTAGTTAATAAAAATTTTATTTTTATATTTTAATTTCTTACTTTTTTTTATTGTAATTTAATTTCTACACTTTAATTATTATTATTTTTATTGCAAGTAGATGCTAAGATCTAATTAGTAGATCTTAGTACCAAGTTTAAATTTCTGTACCTTTTAATTTTTATTTTCAATCTTCCGACTTCAATTTTTATTTCAAAATTCAAATTATTTTCTTTTTCTTCTCAAAAAAATCAAAAATTTCAAATCTAAAAACACCATCTTCCCTGTGGATTCGACCCGACTCACTACTATCTACGCATTTTCAATAATTTTAAGAAGTCGGATTAAACTGATAAACACGGTGTCTTAACGACAATATCGCGTCCCTATCAGTGATCCAAGTTTTAATCAGCAGAATCTAAGGCCTAATCCTGTGATAAACACCCTGCCACCATTAGGCTTTAATATTAATGAAAAAAAAAAATTCTTTAGAGAAAAGTCTGGAAGCCCTAGCCAAATCTAATACTGACATAATACCACCTTAAGCAATTTCATGCAAACTATGGGCCAAATTTTGAATTCAAATTCTCAGGCCATAGTTCGCTTAAAAATGCAAGTGAGTCAGCTAGCATCTACCATAAGTGAACGTAAATGAGGTAGGCTACCTAGCCAACCTGAGCTCAACCCAAGAAATCAAAATGGTAGACCATCCCAAAGAAATCAGGTTAATCAAGTTAATGCTATTCATTCCTTGAGATTAGAAAAATAAGTGAATAATAAGGTAAATACACCTAACACTAGAAAAGATTCGAGTGCTGAGTCTGTTGAGCCACTTAATGAACAATCTATCTTAAAAACTCAAGCTCCTGAAACTGATAGTGCACCAAACCAGATGTCCACAATCTCTAGAGCTCCTTTCCTAAATCGATTAAGATCTAATAAACAATCGAAATATTTAGATAAAATGTTAGAGGTATTTAAGCAAGTTCAAGTAAACATTCCTCTACTAGACATGATCCAACAAGTTTTGACTTATGTCAAATTCTTAAATGACCTTTGCACCAAGAAAAAGATGACTAACGTACCAAAGAGAGCTTTCTTAGCAGCAAGTGTGAGTTGATATTTGTTAAGTCATATGCCTATAAAGTACAAGGACCCAGGTTCTCCAATAATTTCATGTGTCATAGGAGAAACGTACATTAAGAAGGTGTTACTTGATTTAGGGGCTAGTGTAAATATTTTGCCCTATTCAGTTTATAAGCAAATAGGATTAGAAAAGCTTCAACCAACAGGGATCACATTACAATTAGTAGATCGATCTTTTAGGATCCCCAAGGGAATGGTAGAAGATGTTTTTGATTAAGATTGAAAATTTTATCTTTTCAGTTGATTTTGTCATTTTGGAGACTGAGCCAATATCAAATCCTAAGGATTAAATCCCAGTGATTTTAGAACGACCATTCCTAGCTACTGCTAATGTTGAAATCAATTATCGAAATAGACTTATGAAACTGTCCTTTAGAAACATGACTATTGAGCTGAATATTTTCAATTTGGAATAGGAATCTACCAAGCATGCTAATGTAAGTATAGTCCAAGATGAAATTTATGAACCCATAGACATTAGCGATGAGGAAGTCGATCTTGAATCTAGTATCTGGCCAACCCATGAATATGAGAACCTAAATAAAATACTTGAAGATAATAAAAATAATCAAAGATGGGAGCCTTCCACTGAACCATCCATAGAAATAATTAAACCATCACCTGAGTCATTAAAAGAAGAGGCACCCAAAGTAGAGTTGAAATCTTTTCCTGAGCACCTCATGAAGAAAAATTCTGATTTTCTGGACCAGGTTCGTTCAGATCTGATCAGATCAAGAGATATATTTCATTTTTTTTTTCTTTGATCTAGATCAGATCTGAGATGTTTCAGATCTGATTATTATTATTTTAAAAATTAAATAAAATATAGATAAATTAAATTTAATTTAATTTATCTTGATATGGATAATCCTATTATCTGTTGATGATCCTGTATGCAGCAGAAGGTTCTGGATCTAGCCATGCAAGTGCCTGGCCTCTACCGGTATCCACTCAAGTTAGATCTGAAGATCCTCTTCTTCTCTATCGCATCTCCAAAAATTAAATTTGGATCTGATCTGGAGGATCTTCAAAACTTTTTTTGAAGATCAGCAGTCATCCTTTGCAGCAGTGTAGCCTTCTAGCTTTCAGTCGCCTTTCTTTGATCTAGATCGCACCAACCAAAAATCCAAAACTCCTTTTGGATGTGGAGAGGAAGGGGAGAAGATGGTTTGGCATGGAGGAAGAGGGGAGAGGCAGCCTTGGGGTGTGGATAATTGTGATTCAATCATCTAAATCTGTTTGAGTTGGATGCATGATCTTATTTATAGACTAAGCGTGATCCAACTCCTCTTCTTCCCAACCAATCACAACCCTTTGTGAAATCAGATCTAAATCTGATTGGTGAAAATAGAGTCTCCTGGATTCCTCCTTAGAGGACGCCTAAGACCAGTCAAAGTTGGTTCTTAGGAGAACTCTAATTGGAATCCAAAAAGGAGATGGAGTCCCTGTCCAACAGGGACTCCTAGGCGCCTCCAACTTGGGCACACGCCAAGGGTGGCGTGCGCCCTCTTCCTTGCCAGGTTCTGGCAGGGGGACAGGCCCCCACCAGCTCTCCAATAGGTGCATGACATGTGGTCAAAAGTCAAAGTGTCAATGGTCAACATTTGACCAGTCAAAGGTAGACTTTTGACCAAAGTCAAAGAACAAGAAATGGCAGGTGACCAAAAATGGCAGGTAATGTCTTACAAAATAAGACAACCTTTTCTGACTTGGACAACCTCCAGTCAGACCATATGAAGGCCTCTGATTGAGCACAAACTCCTTTGGCTCAGTCAGGACAACTTATTTATGATAGTAAAAGAAGAACGTTAGGTTCAATCGAGTGCTAGCACGATTTTCTTGAACCTAATTGAATCTCATTCAGATCAATTGAACTAGATCAGTTCAATTGATGATCACCAGATTCAAACCCTTGTTTGTGTGACCCAGTTAGGTTCAGTTCTGTATGGTAATGGGATATGTCATGATCTCTATCATCGACATCATCGAAACTCCTTTCGATGGATCAGAACTCTTCTGATTCGAACAGCTAGAATGATCGATCATCTAAATCATTCTAATTGCTCCCAAAATCCACCAGTGACACCTAGCAGTATATGGTGGCAACCCATCAGAGCTGAATGCGAACCTCTTGGTGCAGCTACCTGTGTGATTAAGTTCTTCTATCTTGAGCCCCGATCAGATTAGGGTTAAGGTGAACTCGTCAAACCCTAGTTTCTGTCATATGATGTAATCATTCGATTCGAGTCCAATGTGAAAATCTAAATAGAAACTCTTTCTATTATTTCACTCTGCCATGGCCATGGGCTTCTGGACTTGATTCTCATGATCATCATAGGGCTGCTCCTCTACCACCGAGGTAGATAGATTCCATCTTGATGCAATCCAGTTCCTACAATGAACATGCTATAGCCAACATACACCTCAGGGTTCCATATGGCTAGGAGACCGAGTAATGGTGTAGTCAAACTATAACACCCTCAAGGTGAACTGCCGATGCACCTCAGGTCAAAGAACCAGACACACTACTGCAGCATCGAGTCAGTCATTGACGAGAAGGTAGATTCCCTAATGACTACTCGAGGTGGTCACGCTCAGTGCCCTCGTTCTCTAACGAGTACCTGTACTCTCGCTCCGGTGTCTCCACACCGTAGACTCAAGACTCATCTACTAAAGAGAAGCGATTGTACACCAACCTTCCGGATCAATCACCATCCTCGTGATGATCCTATGGTCGGGAGCATTTTATGAGTTAATAATGATTATTCATGTCTTAAATTTTCAACTCTTGAAAATATGAATTATCATTACCATTAACTCAAAGGATGTATCACAGACACTAAATACACATATGTGATAGAAAATAACCCATTTTATTGATTATAGTCAAAATTATAATTTTGCCCCTAGAAGTGTATTACAAGTGTCAGCCAATTCTGGCTTCTAGGGCACATATATCTAACAATCTCCCACTTGTCCTAAAGCCAATTGGCTACAAGTCTAAGTCCCATCTTCTCAAGGTGGGCTTCGATCTTCTGCTGGCCCAACGGCTTTGTAAGTGGGTCTGCCACATTATCTGTGGAGTTGACTCTCTTGACCTCGACGTAACCCTTCTCGAGGTAATCGCGGATGAGGTGGTATCGCCGCTCAATATGCTTGGATTTCTGGTGAGACCTCGGCTCCTTAGCAAGGGCTATGGCGCCATTGTTGTCGCAGTATAGAGGAATGGCATCTGATGGCATTACTCCAATTTCTGCAGCAAACTTCTTGTACCAGAATGCTTCCTTCGCAGCCTTCTGATGCAGCGATATATTCTGCTTCCATGGTGGAATCTGCTATCACCAGTTTGCTTGGAAACTCTTCCAGCTGACAGCACCACCATTGCACACAAACAGACTCCCAGATGTCGACTTTCGATCATCTATATCGGACATGAAATCCGAGTCTGTGTATCCCTGGACTTGGAGTTCTCCATTACCAAAGACCAACATCATATCCTTAGTTCTTCTCAAGTACTTAAGGATACATTTCACAGAAGTCCAGTGTTCTTCACCTGGATTTGACTGATATCTGCTTGTGACACTCACAGCATGGGCTATATCAGGTCGTGTACATAGCATGGCATACATGAGGCTCCCTATTGCAGAAGCATAAGGGATCTTGCTCATGCATTCTATTTCCTCAGGTGTGCTAGGGCACATCTTCTTGGAAAGATGAATACCATGTCTGAAGGGTATTAATCCCCTCTTAGAGTTTTCCATACTAAACCTCTTTAGTACTTTCTCTATGTACATCTTCTGTGAAAGTCCTAGCATCCTATTCGGTCTATCCCTATAGACCTTAATTCCTAGAATAAAGGATGCTTCACCTAGGTCTTTCATGGAGAATTCCTTGGACAACCATAATTTGACTGTTGTCAATCATGGGAATATCATTCCCAATAAGGAGGATGTCATCCACGTACAATACGAGGAAGACAACAGCGCTCCCACTGACCTTTTTGAAAACACATGGTTCCTCTTCATTTTTGATGAAACCAAACTTTTTGATCACATCATTGAAACGAGTGTTCCAGCTCCGAGATGCTTGCTTAAGTCCATATATGGACCTTTGCAGCTTGCAAACCTTGTGATCAGTATCACTGGATGTGAAACCTAGCGGCTGTTCCATATAGATATCTTCCTCAAGATATCCATTTAAGAATGCCGTTTTCACGTCCATTTGCCATATTTCATAATCGAAATAGGCTGCAACGGCAAGCAATGTGCGGATGGATTTTAGCATAGCCACTGGGAGAAAAGGTATCCTGATAGTCAATGCCTTCGCGTTGACTATAACCTTTTGCCACTAGTCTAGCCTTGAATGTCTCCACATTTCCATCTGCACCAATCTTTCTCTTGAAGATCCATTTACACCCAATAGGTACTATACCTTCTGGTGGATCTACCAAGGTCCAGACTTGGTTTGAGTGCATCGAGTCAATTTCTGACTGCATTGCCTCTAGCCATTTCTCGGAGTCGATATCTGATATCGCCTCGTTGTAGGTTTTGGGATCATCACCATGAGCACCATTACCTACGAGGAACATTTTCTCTACTTCCTCTGAAATAATACCTAAGTATCTTTCAGGGGGATGGAAAACTCTTTTCCGATCTACGAGGTGGAGGAGGTAGTGTTCTTATTGGCTCAACCTGATTTGGTTCCAATTGGTCCTTAGCTCGTTGTACTTGTGAGACTTTCTCATCAAGCTTAATCTGCTTTCCAATGCCGCTATCTTGAATAAACTATTTTTCAAGAAAGATGGCATGTCGACTCACAATCACATTGTGGTCTTCTGGAATGTAGAAATAGTATCCTAATGACTCTTTAGGATATCCTATGAATCGAGCTCTAAAGGACCTAAACTCTAACTTGTCCGCTTGTTGTCTTTTGACATGAGCCGGACAACCCCAAATTCTGAGATGACTCAGACTTGGTTTCTTACCGTGCCATATCTCATACGGTGTGGTAGGAACGATTTTAGAGGGAACCCTATTCAGTAGATAAATTGAAGTTAACAATGAGTGTCCCCAAAGAAAATCAGGGAGGTCTGTGAAGCTCATCATGGATCGAACCATATCCAATAGAGAGTCCGATTTCTCCATTCTGAAACCCCGTTGAGTTGAGGTGTTCCTGGTGGAGTCCATTGAGAGACTATGCCATTTTTCTTTAGATAGTCTAGGAATTCTCGGCTAAGGTATTCACCTCCTCGATCTGATCGAAGAACCTTAATGGGTTTTTCCAGTTTGTTTTTCTACTTCATGTCTGAATTCTTTGAACTTTTCAAAAGCTTCAGACTTGTGTCTCATAAGATACACATACCCATACCTAGACAGATCATCGGTAAAGGATAATGAAGTAGACAAAATTGCCTCTAGCCGGCACATCAAATGGGCCGCACACATCAGTATGTACTAGGGCAAGGAGATCTGTGGCCCTCTCCCCATGTCCAACAAAAGGGAGTTTAGTCATTTTGCCTTGAAGACAAGATTCACAAGTTGGATATGACTCAAAAGTCAATGGACTCAATAGCCCATTTTTCTCCAATTTGTTGATCCTATCTTCTGCTATATGACCTAATCTCAGGTGCCATAGATATCTATCGTTTGGACTATCCCTAGGTCGTTTGGCATTCACGTTTTGCTCGATAGTTAGAATAGGTACATCAATATGTAGCTGATAAAGACCATTAATAAGGAAAACCATTTGCAATTTTATTTCTTTCATAAAGAATGTTACAATGGTCCTTAAAGAAGGTAATCACATAGCCTTCTTAGTGCTAAGCATGAAACAGAAATCAAATTCCTGCTAGCTGCAGGCACATAATAACAGTCTTTCAAAACTAAGTCTAAACCAGATGGTAATCGAAGAGGGTATGTTCCCACGGCTACTGCAGCAACTCTTGCTCCATTACCGATGCGTAGGATCATGTCTCCATCCCTCAGCCTCCTGCTATCCTCAAGACCCTGCATGGAAGTGCACAGATGAGCACTAGAACCAGAGTCAAGCACCCAACTGGATGCAGAAGAAACCGTAAGGTTAGACTCAATAACGAGCATACCTCCAGAAGGACCTTCCTTCTTGTTCTTCAGGGTGGCCAGGTAAGTAGGGCAGTTTCGCTTCCAATGGCCGTCGCTGTTGCAATGGAAACACTTTTCTTTGACATCGGCCTTTTTCTTCGGCTTCTGCCTTCTTCTTCTTTGCTCCTTCCACCTTCTGCTTTTTCGCAGACTTCTTTTTCTTTCCATAAGACTTTCTTTTGGAAGAAGTCCATTCCATAGCAAGAACTGAGCCTTTAGAACCTTTCATAGAAAGCTCAGCGGTAACCAGCATATTCATTAATTCGGCCAAGGAATTTTGAAGTTTATGCATGTGGTAATTCATGATGAATTGCCCATATGCATCAGTCAAGGATTGCAGAATAATATCGTTCTGCAGATCCAAGTCTAACTTCACACCGAGCTTCTCAAGCTCTTCCATGTCCTTGATCATTGTCAGACAGTGATCTTGGACTGACTGCCCATCACGCATCTTAGCCTTAAAAAGTCATTTCGTGACTTGATATTTGGCTGCGCGACTCTGTTCACCAAACATCTCCTGCAGGTGAGCCAACATTTGGCGAGCAGTCCCGATATCTTCATGTTGGCGCTGGAGCTCATCAGACATCGAGCCCAACATGTAATATCTGGCCTTATTATCTTCGTCTATCCATTTTTTCAGAGATGCTCTCTGTTCAATGGATGGACGGGCTGGTAAGGTGGGAGGGTCCTGGTCCAGTACATGGGTTAACTTCTCGAAACCCAAAACTATTTTGTAGTTCCTGAGCCAATCTTTATAATTGGGTCCAGTCAGTCTATGTGTGTCCAGGATACGTGCCAATGGGTTGGACGCAGACATTTTCCTATAGAGAGTCAAAGATTCTAGTTAGATACTGTAATTATGACTTGACCAATTTATTTAAAAATTTTATTTTTAAATAAATTAGCTTCCACTATTTTCTTGGATCCCTACACTCCCTCTGTAGAGATGCAAAAATCTCCATGATTAATGATTTCTAGTGGGTGGTGCGGTCTCACCAACTGACTCATCACCTCACCTAACAGTTATTGGTGATGGGTTAGCCAATGAGTGAACAACTCTTGTTCAATGATTCTCTAATCATGGTGCACCCAAACTTGGTCTCTAATTCATGAATCTCACCGTATCCGAAATATTGATCCACTCCTTAGTTAAGTCAGACCCACCATTTGCATAGACTGGGTTTCCTAATTGAGTCTCTCACCGTATCCAGAATATTGAGCCCAACTCATCCTCCAGCCCATAGCATCCAATGCCTAATAGACATGGTTGCATCTTTTCGGTGCAACTGAGCCACTGTATCCAGCCGAGAACAATCAACCCCGGGAAGGGCCCGCACATCTACAATGGTGGAAGACCTCAGACTTAATCTTTTCTTAGGGAGAATTGATTCAGGTCTCATTAAACTAGACTTATCATAGTCATAACAATTATGACTAACCTAGTGGCATGGGTTAGCTCGGATTATTGACCACCTCAGATCAGAACTGTGTCAACAGATATGGCCAGGTAAGTGAGACCGGTGGAAGGAATATGCCATTAACTCGTACAAGAACGCATTCAGGTCGAGTAGCTTCCAATTAAAAACCAGTCGGTCGTATGTGCCAAACTTACCTTAGACACCAAATTGTTGAGCCAGAACCAATTGGGTTAGCCTACAATCCAGACTCTAACCTCTGAGCCTAATTAGGTCTTGCTTGATCGTGACTCGATCTTGACCCAGACTTAATCCTATTAGGCTGGTCAATTTAAGCATTGTTGATCCCATCTAACCAACTCTTGATTCGGTTTGATCAACCGCTTAGACCTAATTGAGCTACCCAAGCCCGAACCCAGTATTATGAATATGTCTTAGATCTAAAATTCTCAATTTTAGACCTAATTAATATTTCATAATCTTAATTTTTAATTAAGTAGGGTTCATAAACAAAATATGCATAATAAATCCTAGGGTTTCAGGATCTAGGGTTTTGCAGAAAGTAAGTTTTGGGTTTTCTGATTAAGGACGAACACGCAGCACCCCTACACATCATAAGAACACCCCATCGAATGGGAAGAGAGGGCCTTTAAACCCTTCTTCGTTCTTATGACCGGACGGCCAAGAGGAACGCCTTAATCAGGAACATGCAATACTACAAAACAGTTTTAGATCTATATCATATATCTCATATACAAATTAGATCTAATCATGGCATATTTTGCATACATCTCATGTATCGAATCATGCATATTTTTAGATCTAAATTATCTCATAATAATCTAAAAAATTAGATTTAAATTGATCTAATCAAAATAAATTCTAATCTAGATAATTATGTAGAACTATTCTACAACTAGTCTAGACATGCATCTATCATATCTCATATGATATTTAAAATTAAATAATTTTTATTTGCTATTTTTTAGATGTTATTATAACCATTATAATATCAAAAAATAGTAAATAAATAGATCTAAAATATGATTTAATCAGATTAAATCAAAAACATGCAAGACTATTCTATAGAACTATTCTATTTTAGAACTAGTCATGCATATTTCCTAATCTTAGATCCAAATCATTTAATTTTAATTTTTTCTGATTTTAGATCTGATCACATCTCATGTGACATCTGAAATTATTTATTTTTTAATTAAAATAAATTTAAAATCAGATCTAAACAATTTTAGAACCTTGGCTCTGATACCAGTTGAAGGAAAATCCTGATTTTTTGAATCAGGTTCGTTCAGATCTGATCAGATCAAGAGATATATTTTAAATTTTTTTTTTTGATTTAGATCAGATTTAGAATATTTTAGATCTAATTATTATTATTTTAAAAATTAAATAAAATTTAGATAAATTAAATCAAATTTAATTTACCTTGATATGGGTAATCCTATTACCCATTGATGATCCTGTATGCAGCGGAAGGTTCTGGATCTAGCCACGCAAGTGCCTGGCCTCTACCGATATCCACTCGGACTGGATCTGGAGATCCTCTTCTTCTCTATCACATCTCCAAAAATTAGATCTGGATCTGATCTGGAGGATCTTCAAAACTTCTTTTGAAGATCAGCAGTCGTCCTTTGCAGCAGTGCAGCCTTCTAGCTTTCAGTCGCCTTTCTTTGATCTGGATCGCACCAACCAAAAATCCAAAACTTCTTTTGGACGTGGAGAGGAAGGGAAAGAAGGTGGTTTGGCATGGAGAAAGAGGGAAGAGGCAGCCTTGGGGCGTGAGGAATTATGATTCAATCATCTATATCTGTTTGAGTTGGGTGCAGGGTCTTATTTATAGACTAAGCATGTGATCCAACTCCTCTTCTTCCCAACCAATCACAACTCTTTGTGAAATCAGATCTAAATCTGATTGGTGGGAATAGAGTCCCCTGGATTCCTCCTTAGAGGGCACCTAAGACCAGTCAAAGTTGGTTCTTAGAAGAACTCTAATTGGAATCCAAAAAGGAGATGGAGTCCCTGTCCAACAGGGACTCCTAGGCGCCTCCAACTTGGGCACACGCCAAGGGTGGCGTGCGCCCTCTTCCTTGCCAGGTTCTGGCAGGGGGACAAGCCCCCACCAGCTCTCCAATAGGTGCATGACATGTGGTCAAAAGTCAAAGTGTCAATGGTCAACATTTGACCAGTCAAAGGTAGACTTTTGACCAAAGTCAAAGAACAAGAAATGGCAGGTGACCAAAAATGGCAGGTAATGTCTTACAAAATAAGACAACCTTTTCTGACTTGGACAACCTCCAGTCAGACCATATGAAGGCCTCTGATTGAGCACAAACTCCTTTGGCTCAGTCAGGACAACTTATTTATGATAGCAAAAGAAGAACGTTAGGTTCAATCGAGTGCTAGCACGATTTTCTTGAACCTAATTGAATCTCATTCAGATCAATTGAACTAGATCAGTTCAATTGATGATCACCAGATTCAAACCCTTGTTTGTGTGACCCAGTTAGGTTCAGTTCTGTATGGTAATGGGATATGTCATGATCTCTATCATCGACATCATCGAAACTCCTTTCGATGGATCAGAACTCTTCTGATTCGAACAGCTAGAATGATCGATCATCTAAATCATTCTAATTGCTCCCAAAATCCACCAGTGACACCTAGCAGTATATGGTGGCAACCCATCAGAGCTGAATGCGAACCTCTTGGTGCAGCTACCTGTGTGATTAAGTTCTTCTATCTTGAGCCCCGATCAGATTAGGGTTAAGGTAAACTCGTCAAACCCTAGTTTCTGTCATATGATGTAATCATTCGAGTCAACGTGACTAGCATATTCAATTAATCAGGCAAAAAATTTTGAAGTTTATGCATGTAGTAATTCATTGATGAATTGCCATATGCTATCAGTCAAGGATTGTCAGATAATATCGTCTGGCAGGTCCAAAGTTCTAACTTCACACCGAGCTTCTCAAGCTCCTCCATGTGTCCTTGATCATTAATCAGATAGTGGATCATTTGTTTTTTTTTTTTTTTTTTTTTTTTTTTTTTTTTTTTTTTTTCTGGAACTGACTGTCCCATACCGCATTTAGCCTTAAAAAAGTCATTTCGTGACTTGATATAACTTTGGCTGCGTGACCTCTGTTCACAAACATCTCCTGTAGAAAATGAGCCAGCATTTGGCGAGCAGTCCCGATAATCCTCATGTTGGCATCTGAAAACTCATCAGACATCGAGCCATATGGTAATATCTGATCTTATTATCTTACGCCTATCATTTTTTCAGAGATGCTCTCTGTTTCAATAGATGGACCGGCTGGTAAGGTTGGGGAGGTTTCCTGGTTCAGTTCAATGGGTTAACTTTCTCGAAACTCAAAAACTATTTGTAGTTCCTGAGCCAATCTTTGTAATTGGATCTGGTCAGTTCTATGTGTGCCAGGGATACTGCCAATGGGTTGGACGCGAAACTATTTTCCTATAGAGAGTCAAAAATTCTAGTTAGATACTGTAGATTATGACTTGAATCAATTTATTTAAAAATTTTATTTTAAAATAAATTAGCTTTCCACTATTTTTTTGATCCTTACACTCCTCTGTAGAGATGGCAAAAATCTCAATGATTAATAATTTCTTAGTGGGTGTGCGGTCTACCAACGTGATTCATCAACTCACCGCTAAACAGTTATTAGTGATGGGTTAGCCATGGAGTGAAAAACTCTTGTTCAATAATGTTTTCTAATCGCTCAATGGTGCATCCAAACTTGGTCCTCTAATTCATGATCTCACTGTATCCGAAATAATTGATCCAACTCCTTAAGTTAAGTCAGATCCACTATGTTGCATAGATTGGTTTCTAATTGAGTCCTCTCACCGTATTCAGAATATTGAGCCGAACTCATCCTCCAGCCATAGCATTCCAATGCCTAATAGACATGGTGCATCTTTTCGGTGCAACTGAGCCACTGTACCAGCCGAGAACAATCAACCCCGGGAAAGGACCCGTACATCTACAATGTGGATAGACTCAGCTTAATTCTTTTTTCTTAAGGGAGAATTTGATTCAGGTCTCATTAAACTAGACTTATATAGTCACAACAATTATTGACTGAACCCATAGTGGCATGGGTTAGCTCGGATTTATGATTGACGCACCTAGATCCAGAACTATGTCACAGATATGGCCAGTAAAGTGAGACCGATGGAAGGACATATGCATTAACTGCGTATAAGAACCGCATTCAGATCGAGGTAGTTTCCAATTAAAAACTAGTCCGGTCGTATGTGCCACGACTTTACCTGTTAGACACCAAAATGTGTTGAGCCAAAAATCCATTGAGTTAACCTACAATCAGACTCTAAACCTCTGAGCCTAAATTAGGTCCTTGCTTGATCGTTGACTCGACTTGACCCAGACTTAATCCTATTAGGTGCCGTCAATTTAAGCATGTTGATCCCGATCTAACCCAATAAGGAGGATGTCATCCACGTACAATACGAGGAAGACAACAGCGCTCCCACTGACCTTTTTGAAAACACATGGTTCCTCTTCATTTTTGATGAAACCAAACTTTTTGATCACATCATTGAAACGAGTGTTCCAGCTCCGAGATGCTTGCTTAAGTCCATATATGGACCTTTGCAGCTTGCAAACCTTGTGATCAGTATCACTGGATGTGAAACCTAGCGGCTGTTCCATATAGATATCTTCCTCAAGATATCCATTTAAGGAATGCCGTTTTCACGTCCATTTGCCATATTTCATAATCGAAATAGGCTGCAACGGCAAGCAATGTGCGGATGGATTTTAGCATAGCCACTGGGGAAAAGGTATCCTGATAGTCAATGCCTTCGCGTTGACTATAACCTTTTGCCACTAGTCTAGCCTTGAATGTCTCCACATTCCCATCTGCACCAATCTTTCTCTTGAAGATCCATTTACACCCAATAGGTACTATACCTTCTGGTGGATCTACCAAGGTCCAGACTTGGTTTGAGTGCATCGAGTCAATTTCTGACTGCATTGCCTCTAGCCATTTCTCGGAGTCGATATCTGATATCGCCTCGTTGTAGGTTTTGGGATCATCACCATGAGCACCATTACCTACGAGGAACATTTTCCTCTACTTCCTCTGAAATAATACCTAAGTATCTCTTCAGGGGGATGGAAAACTCTTTCCGATCTACGAGGTGGAGGAGGTAGTGTTCTTATTGGCTCAACCTGATTTGGTTCCAATTGGTCCTTAGCTCGTTCCACTTGTGAGACTTTCTCATCAAGCTTGATCTATTTTCCAATGCCGCTATCTTGAATAAACTATTTTTCAAGAAAGATGGCATGTCGACTCACAATCACATTGTGGTCTTCTGGAATGTAGAAATAGTATCCTAATGACTCTTTAGGATATCCTATGAATCGAGCTCTAAAGGACCTAAACTCTAACTTGTCCGCTTGTTGTCTTTTGACATGAGCCGGACAACCCCAAATTCTGAGATGACTCAGACTTGGTTTCTTACCGTGCCATATCTCATACGGTGTGGTAGGAACGGTTTTAGAGGGAACCCTATTCAGTAGATAAATTGAAGTTAACAATGAGTGTCCCCAAAGAAAATCAGGGAGGTCTGTGAAGCTCATCATGGATCGAACCATATCCAATAGAGTCCGATTTCTCCATTCTGAAACCCCGTTGAGTTGAGGTGTTCCTGGTGGAGTCCATTGAGAGACTATGCCATTTTTCCTTTAGATAGTCTAGGAATTCTCGGCTAAGGTATTCACCTCCTCGATCTGATCGAAGAACCTTAATGGGTTTTCCAGTTTGTTTTTCTACTTCATGTCTGAATTCTTTGAACTTTTCAAAAGCTTCAGACTTGTGTCTCATAAGATACACATACCCATACCTAGACAGATCATCGGTAAAGGTAATGAAGTAGACAAAATTGCCTCTAGCCGGCACATCAAATGGGCCGCACACATCAGTATGTACTAGGGCAAGGAGATCTGTGGCCCTCTCCCCATGTCCAACAAAAGGGAGTTTAGTCATTTTGCCTTGAAGACAAGATTCACAAGTTGGATATGACTCGGAAAGTCAATGGACTCAATAGCCCATTTTTCTCCAATTTGTTGATCCTATCTTCTGCTATATGACCTAATCTCAGGTGCCATAGATATCTGTCGTTTGGACTATCCCTAGGTCGTTTGGCATTCACGTTTTGCTCGATAGTTAGAAATAGGTACATCAATATGTAGCTGATAAAGACCATTAATAAGGAAACCATTTGCAATTTTATTTCTTTCATAAAGAATGTTACAATGGTCCTTAAAGAAGGTGATCACATAACCTTCTTGTGCTAAGCATGAAACAGAAATCAAATTCCTGCTAGCTGCAGGCACATAAATAACAGTCTTTCAAAACTAAGTCTAAACCAGATGGTAATCGAAGAGGGTATGTTCCCACGGCTACTGCAGCAACTCTTGCTCCATTACCGATGCGTAGGATCATGTCTCCATCCCTCAGCCTCCTGCTATCCTCAAGACCCTGCATGGAAGTGCACAGATGAGCACTAGAACCAGAGTCAAGCACCCAACTGGATGCAGAAGAAACCGTAAGGTTAGACTCAATAACGAGCATACCTCCAGAAGGACCTTCCTTCTTGTTCTTCAGGGTGGCCAGGTAAGTAGGGCAGTTCCGCTTCCAATGGCCGTCGCTGTTGCAATGGAAACACTTTCCTTTGACATCGGCCTTTTTCTTCGGCTCTGCCTTCTTCTTCTTTGATCCTTCCACCTTTTGCTTTTTCACAGACTTCTTTTTCTTTCCATAAGACTTTCTTTTGGAAGAAGTCCATTCCATAGCAAGAACTGAGCCTTTAGAACCTTTCATAGAAAGCTCAGCGGTAACCAGCATATTCATTAATTCGGCCAAGGAATTTTGAAGTTTATGCATGTGGTAATTCATGATGAATTGCCCATATGCATCAGTCAAGGATTGCAGAATAATATCGTTCTGCAGGTCCAAGTCTAACTTCACACCGAGCTTCTCAAGCTCTTCCATGTCCTTGATCATTGTCAGACAGTGATCTTGGACTGACTGCCCATCACGCATCTTAGCCTTAAAAAGTCATTTCGTGACTTGATATTTGGCTGCGCGACTCTGTTCACCAAACATCTCCTGCAGGTGAGCCAACATTTGGCGAGCAGTCCCGATATCCTCATGTTGGCGCTGGAGCTCATCAGACATCGAGCCCAACATGTAATATCTGGCCTTATTATCTTCGTCTATCCATTTTTTCCAGAGACGCTCTCTGTTCAACAGATGGACGGGCTGGTAAGGTGGGAGGGTCCTGGTCCAAAACATGGGTTAACTTCTCGAAACCCAAAACTAATTTTGTAGTTCCTGAGCCAATCTTTATAATTGGGTCCGGTCAGTCTATGTGTGTCCAGGATACGTGCCAATGGGTTGGACGCAGACATTTTCCTGTAGAGAGTCAAAGATTCTAGTTAGATACTGTAATTTTGACTTGACCAATTTATTTAGGAATTTTATTTTTAAACAAATTAGCTCCCACTATTTTCTCGGATCCCTACACTCCCTCTGTAGAGATGCAAAAATCTCCATGATTAATGATTTCTAGTGGGTGGTGCGGTCTCACCAACTGACTCATCACCTCACCTAACAGTTATTGGTGATGGGTTAGCCAATGAGTGAACAACTCTTGTTCAATGATTCTCTAATCATGGTGCACCCAAACTTGGTCTCTAATTCATGAATCTCACCGTATCCGAAATATTGATCCACTCCTTAGTTAAGTCAGACCCACCATTTGCATAGACTGGGTTCCTAATTGAGTCTCTCACCGTATCCAGAAATATTGAGCCCAACTCATCCTCCAGCCCATAGCATCCAATGCCTAATAGACATGGTTGCATCTTTTCCGGTGCAACTGAGCCACTGTATCCAGCCGAGAACAATCAACCCCGGGAAGGGCCCGCACATCTACAATGGTGGAAGACCTCAGACTTAATCTTTTCTTAGGGAGAATTGATTCAGGTCTCATTAAACTAGACTTGGCTTAGTCATAACAATTATGACTAACCTAGTGGCATGGGTTAGCTCGGATTATTGACCACCTCAGATCAGAACTGTGTCAACAGATATGGCCAGGTAAGTGAGACCGGTGGAAGGAATATGCCATTAACTCGTACAAGAACGCATTCAGGTCGAGTAGCTTCCAATTAAAAACCAGTCGGTCGTATGTGCCAAACTTACCTTAGACACCAAATTGTTGAGTCCAGAACCAATTGGGTTAGCCTACAATCCAGACTCTAACCTCTGAGCCTAATTAGGTCTTGCTTGATCGTGACTCGATCTTGACCCAGACTTAATCCTATTAGGCTGGTCAATTTAAGCATTGTTGATCCCATCTAACCAACTCTTGATTCGGTTTGATCAACCGCTTAGACCTAATTGAGCTACCCAAGCCCGAACCCAGTATTATGAATATGTCTTAGATCTAAAATTCTCAATTTTAGACCTAATTAATATTCCATAAACTTAATTCTTAATTAAGTAGGGTTCATAAACAAAATATGCACAATAAATCCTAGGGTTTCAGGATCTAGGGTTTTGCAGAAAGTAAGTTTTGGGTTTCTGATTAAGGACGAACACGCAGCACCCCTACACATCATAAGAACACCCCATCGAATGGGAAGAGAGGGCCTTTAAACCCTTCTTCGTTCTTATGATCCGGACGGCCAAGAGGAACGCCTTAATCAGGAACATTCAATACTACAAAACAGTATCAGATCTATATCATATATCTCATATACAAAGTAGATCTAATCATGGCATATTTTGCATACATCTCATGTATCGAATCATGCATATTTTTAGATCTAAATTATCTCATAATAATCTAAAAAATTAGATTTAAATTGATCTAATCAAAATAAATTCTAATCTAGACAATTATGTAGAACTATTCTACAACTAGTCTAGACATGCATCAATCATATCTCATATGATATTTAAAATTAAATAATTTTTATTTGCTATTTTTTAGATGTTATTATAACCATTATAATATCAAAAAATAGTAAATAAATAGATCTAAAATATGATTTAATCAGATTAAATCAAAAACATGCAAGACTATTCTATAGAACTATTCTATTCTAGAACTAGTCATGCATATCTTCTAATCTTAGATCCAAATCATTTAATTTTAATTTTTTCTGATTTTAGATCTGATCACATCTCATGTGACATCTAAAATTAATTATTTTTTAATTAAAATAAATTTAAAATCAGATCTAAACAATTTTTAGAACCATGGCTCTGATACCAGTTGAAGGAAAATCCTGATTTTTCGGTCCAGGTTCGTTCAGATCTGATCAGATCAAGAGATATATTTCAAAAATTTTTTTTTTTGATCTATATCAGATCTTAGAATATTTTAGATCTAATTCTTATTATTTTAATAAATAAAATAAAATAAGATAAATTAAATCAAATTTAATTTACCTGATTTGGGTAATCCTATTACCCATTGATGATCCTGTATGCAGCGGAAGGTTCTGGATCTAGCCACGCAAGCGCCTGGCCTCTACCGATATCCACTCAGGCTGGATCTGGAGATCCTCTTCTTCTCTATCACATCTCCAAAAATTAGATCTGGATCTGATCTGGAGGATCTTCAAAACTCCTTTTGAAGATCAGCAGTCGTCCTTTGCAGCAGTGCAGCCTTCTTGCTTTTAATCGCCTTTCTTTGATCTGGATCGCACCAACCAAAAATCCAAAACTCCTTTTGGACGTGGAGAGGAAAGGGAGAAGGTGGTTTGGCATGGAGAAAGAGGGAAGAGGCAGCCTTGGGGCGTGGGAATTATGATTCAATCATCTATATCTGTTTGAGTTGGGCGCAGGGTCTTATTTATAGACTAAGCTGTGATCCAACTCCTCTTCTTCCCAACCAATCACAACCCTTTGTGAAATCAGATC
The DNA here is from genome assembly GCA_006176705.1 of Cocos nucifera. Taxonomy (NCBI): domain Eukaryota; kingdom Viridiplantae; phylum Streptophyta; class Magnoliopsida; order Arecales; family Arecaceae; genus Cocos; species Cocos nucifera. The sequence goes on along the minus strand of QRFJ01000141.1, from coordinate 1,119,998 downwards.
TAAATCTGATTGGTGGGAATAGAGTCCCCTGGATTCCTCCTTAGAGGGCACCTAAGACCAGTCAAAGTTGGTTCTTAGAAGAACTCTAATTGGAATCCAAAAAGGAGATGGAGTCCTTGTCCAACAAGGACTCCTAGGCGCCTCCAACTTGGGCACACGCCTAGGGTGGCGTGCGCCCTCTTCCTTGCCAGGTTCTGGCAGGGGGACAGGCCCCCACCAGCTCTCCAATAGGTGCATGACATGTGGTCAAAAGTCAAAGTGTCAATGGTCAACATTTGACCAGTCAAAGGTAGACTTTTGACCAAAGTCAAAGAACAAGAAATGGCAGGTGACCAAAAATGGCAGGTAATGTCTTACAAAATAAGACAACCTTTTCTGACTTGGACAACCTCCAGTCAGACCATATGAAGGCCTCTGATTGAGCACAAACTCCTTTGGCTCAGATCAGGACAACTTATTTATGATAGCAAAAGAAGAACGTTAGGTTCAATCGAGTGCTAGCACGATTTTCTTGAACCTAATTGAATCTCATTCAGATCAATTGAACTAGGATCAGTTCAATTGATGATCACCAGATTCAAACCCTTGTTTGTGTGACCCAGTTAGGTTCAGTTCTGTATGGTAATGGGATATGTCATGATCTCTATCATCGACATCATCGAAACTCCTTTCGATGGATCAGAACTCTTCTGATTCGAACAGCTAGAATGATCGATCATCTAAATCATTCTAATTGCTCCCAAAATCCACCAGTGACACCTAGCAGTATATGGTGGCAACCCATCAGAGCTGAATGCGAACCTCTTGGTGCAGCTACCTGTGTGATTAAGTTCTTCTATCTTGAGCCCCGATCAGATTAGGGTTAAGGTAAACTCGTCAAACCCTAGTTTCTGTCATATGATGTAATCATTCGATTCGAGTCCGATGTGAAAATCTAAATAGAAACTCTTTCTATTATTTCACTCTACCATGGCCATGGACTTCTGGACTTGATTCTCATGATCATCATAGGGCTGCTCCTCTACCACCGAGGTAGATAGATTCCATCTTGATGCAATCCAGTTCCTACAATGAACATGCTATAGCCAACATACACCTCAGGGTTCCATATGGCTAGGAGATCCGAGTAATGGTGTAGTCAAACTATAACACCCTCAAGGTGAACTGTCCGATGCACCTCAGGTCAAAGAACCAGACACACTACTGCAGCATCGAGTCAGTCATTGACGAGAAGGTAGACTTCCCTAATGACTACTCGAGGTGGTCACGCTCAGTGCCCTCGTTCTCTAACGAGTACCTGTACTCTCGCTCCGGTGTCTCCACACCGTAGACTCAAGACTCATCTACTAAAGAGAAGCGATTGTACACCAACCTACCGGATCAATCACCATCCTCGTGATGATCCTATGGTCGGGAGCATTTTATGAGTTAACAATGATTATTCATGTCTTAAATTTTCAACTCTTAAAAATATGAATTATCATTACCATTAACTCAAAGGATGTATCACAGATACTAAATACACATATGTGATAGAAAATAATCCATTTTATTTATTATAGTCAAAATTATAATTTTGCTTCTAGAAGTGTATTACAAGTGTCAGTCAATTTTGGCTTCTAGGGCACATATATCTAACACCTCAAGTATTTATATTTAGGTCCAAAATGAACCTTACCTATAATTATTGCATCAGACCTGAATCCTAACTAAGAGGAGAAATTATTAGCGATCTTAAGAGAAAATTAAGAAGCAATAGGCTGGACCATGACAGACATTAAAGAAATAAGCCTTTCTATAGTTTAACATAGGATACACCTAGAGGAAGAGGCTAAACCAACTCGAGATGCCCAGAGAAGACTGAACCCAGCCATGAAGGATGTAGTCAAAAAGAAAATTTTGAAGTTGTTGGATAATGAAATTTTTTACCCCATTTCTGATAGCTCATGGGTAAGCCCTATACAAGTGGTACCAAAAAAATCTGGGATAACAGTAGTCCAGAATGAAGCTAATGAACTTATCCCAACTAGGATCCAAACGGGATGGAGGGTCTGTATAGATTATAGAAAATTAAATGCAGCTACAAAAAAGGATCACTTTTCTTTGCCATTTATTGATCAAATATTGGAAAAGTTAGTCGGACAAGAATTTTACTATTTTCTAGATGGATACTCTATTACAATCAGATCCCCATAGCCCCTGAAGATCAAAAAAAGACCATATTCACCTACCCATTCAAAATCTTTGCTTATAGGCATATGTCCTTTGGACTATGTAATGCTCCAGCAACCTTTCAGAAATGTATGATCAGCATGTTTTTCGATATAATTGAATGATTTCTAAAAATTTTTATGAATGACTTTTCCATCTTTGGACCTAGCTTCTCTGAATGCTTAAACCATCTAAGACTTGTTCTAGGAAGATGTAAGAAGAAGCATTTAGTTCTTAATTGAAAAAAATGTCAATTCATGATTAGAGAAGGTATAGTTCTTGGTCATGTAATTTCAAAGAAAGGAATGAAAGTTGATAAGGCCAAAGTTGACCTGATTGCAAGTCTTCCACCACCCAAGACTGTTAAAGAAATTCGTTCCTTCTTAGGATATGCTGAATTTTATAGAAGGTTCATACCCTATTTTAGTAAAGTGGCTCGCCCATTGACGAACTTGTTAGCAAAAGAAGCAAAATTTGAGTTTACTTCTAAGTGCCTTGAGTCTTTTGAATTTCTTAAAATGGCACTCATTTTAGCCCCCATCATTCATCCACCTATCTAGACCGAACCTTTTGAGCTCATGTGCGATGCATCTGATCATGATGTGGTGCAGTCTTAGGTCAAAAAATCAACAAGCTGCCAAGAGTTATTTATTATGCAAGCAAAATATTAAATGATGCGCAGCTTAATTACACTACCATGGAGAAGAAATTCTTAGCTGTTGTCTTTGCCCTAGAAAAATTTAGGTCCTATTTGGTTGGATCTTATGTTATTATCTATACTGATCACTCAGCCATTAAACATCTCCTAGCAAAGAAAGATGCCAAGGCACGTTTAATTTGATGGATCTTGCTTCTTCAAGAATTTGACCTAAAAATTAAAAATAAGAAAGGGACAGAGAATGCAGTTGCTGATCACTTATTTCGAATCATAGTTGCGCCATCTAATGAATCACCTGTCAATTAGTATTTTCCAGATGAACAACTCATGTCAGTATCCACTGAACCTTGGTATGCAGATATTGTGAATTATTTAGCCATTGGTAAAGTGCCTTCTCATTGGACTAGTCAGGATAAATATAAATTCTTTTTCTAAGTAAAGTATTTCATTTGGGATGATCCATATCTGTTTAAACAATATCCTGATCAGATCATTAGGAGGTGTGTCCCTGATAATAAGGTTAAAAGTATTCTGTCATTTTATCATGACCAAGCATGTGGTGGTCATTTTGCATCTAAGAAGACTGCTGCCAAAGTACTGTAATATGGATTTTATTGGTCTAATTTATTTAAGGATGCACATGTGTACTGTCAAAGTTGTGATCGATGCCAACAAATAGATCAGATTACAAAGAGAGATATGATGCCACTCAATTCAATCTTGGTAGTTAAAATTTTTGATGTCTAGGGAATTGATTTTATGGGATCATTTTCGAATTCCTTCAAAAATGAGTATATCTTAGTGGCTGTTGATTATGTTTTCAAGTGGGTAGAAGCTATTCCATATAAGTTCAATGATAGCAAAGTGGTCCTTAAATTTCTTAAGAAAAATATTCTCTCTCACTTTGGTACTCCTAGAGCAATCATTAGTGATCAGAAAATATATTTTTATAATTGATCCTTTATCGCATTAATGAAGAAATATAATGTTACCCATAAATTAACCACACCATATCATCCTCAGACTAGTGGGCAAGTTGAAGTGTCAAATAGACAAATCAAATAAATCTTGAAGAAAACTGTTAATGCCAATAGGAAGGATTGGTCTGTGAAATTAGTTGATGCACTTTGGGCCTACCGCACTATCTACACGACCAACCTAGGAATGTCTCCTTATAGGATTGTGTTTGAAAAACCATATCACTTGCCTGTTGAGTTAGAACATAAAGCCATATGGACAATAAAGAAATTAAATATGGACCTAGACGTAGCCAAAAATCATAGAAAACTTCAGATCAATGAATTGGAAGAACTGAAAAATGAAGCTTATGAGAATGCCAAGGTATATAAGAAATGGATGAAAGTATTTCATGATCAAGCAATTCATAGAAGATCTTTCAATCCTAGATAAAAAGTTTTTTTTGTATAATTTAAGGTTACATCTTTTTTCTGGAAAGCTTAGGTCTAGATGGATAGGATCTTTCTTTATTAAAAAAGTTTTTCCATACGGGGCTGTAGAGATTGAAAACTCAAGTAATGGTGTTATTTCTAAAGTTAATGGTCAACTATTGAAATCATTCTTGGAATTACCCACAGAATCTATGGAGGAAGCCATGGTTCTTTATAAACCAATATATCTCAGTTAGTTTGTTATCACCGTTTAGTCTGACTGAAGATTTTAAACTTAGCACTTGTTGGGAGGCAATCCAATACTTCTTAAATCTAATTTATTCTTTTAGTTTTTTTTCTTTTTAGGCTAAGTTGGAGAAGGACCAAAAAGCTGAAGAAGGATCATAAGCTTCAAGACCCATGCTAAATAAATAAACATAATTTACATCCTTTTATTTATTTTTCCTCTCCATTGAGGATAATGTCAATTCAGTTGGAGGATAAAATATATATATATATAATATAAAAAAATAAAAATAAAATAAAAAATAATAATATAATAATAATATATATATAATAATCAAATTTTAAAACTATTTTAAAATTTTTTGGATAAACCATATTTCAGGAAAGAGAATCTTAAGCAAAATAAACTAAAAAAAGTAATAAAGTTAGAAAGTATTAGCTAATAATGAAAGCAAGTTAAGAAGTAAATTACTTGGTCAGACAATTAGCAGCCTACTTAGATCATTTAAAGGCTAACAACACTTCTAATTGCACATGCACACTAATGAAGCAAAGTAAGTGTTGATTATAAGGCTAATTGAGGATTCAATTATCACTAAAAATTAATAATTTTTATATAATAATTAAAAAAATTTGAATTTAAGAAAAGAGTTGTCTGCTTAAAAAAGTATAAAATACAGAGTATATGTGGATTGCCTTAAACTTAGTAATTAGATCTCTGCACCTAAGTCAAGTGTGGAGGTTCACATCAAATGATGAAGAAAAGATCAGGATGCTCAGCACTATAAAAAAAAAATATAATAAAGCAGTGTGAAAGCTATCTTAATTCATGCACTTAACTTGGGAGTATATAAAAAATCAATCAAAATAGGTGATAAAAGAAGATTCGTTTGTCCTTTGAATTAACATCCAAATGCTAAGTTATTATTCACAAAACTAAGTACTGAAAATCTTTAGATAAATTCTAAAAAATTTTTTGATTAATCTGCCATGAAATTTACTTCTGAAATTCAATACTTAGTTAGTAATACTGTCTAATTTTTGATCTTAAATCCTAGATCTATTCTTGTGAAGGAGGATCTCAATGAAACATGATAATTAATCTAAATTCTTTCTTTATTCGAGGACAAGCAAAGCTTAAGTTGGAGGATGTGATAAGTACCATAAATTTATCAATAAAAATATTAATTTATATTAATTTTTAAGAATTAATGAATCAATTTATATATAATTTTTAAGAAATTAATATTTTTATTAATTAAAAATTAATTAAAAAATAATAAAAATTTAAAAATAAAATTTTATAATTAATAGAAAGAGCTTTTTTTTTATCATAATAAAATAAATTTCACATAAAATGAAGCTAAAACGAAGAAGATATGAATTTTTAAAGAAATAAAATAAATAAAAATTAAATAAAAATAACATGCGGCTCAGTCGGCTCAAGCTACCATGCCAAGCTAGCCAGCTAAACTGAGTCAACCATGAAAGCCATCAGCCAGTCCATGATCCAAACGTGGACCACCAGCTCAGCAGAAATCAATAAATCATAGCACGATACGTGGCGGACCTAGACCCTTAAAGGGTCCACAAAAATCTATCGCCGCTCATAGGATATTCTGAACTTTTTACTTGGCAACATAAGATGCTGATTGGTTGCGGTGTACAGTGAAGCCGGTCCACGTGGTCTATGAAAATAGTAATTATACGATCGAACGGTTGCAGTAGGTTGCGGTCAAGATCGAACGATGGAGGAAGTTTTTCTACATCAGACTTCCCACGGATCACCATCCAACGGCAGCGCTCGATCCAGGGCATGATCCGACACCCCAGAATACTTTCGACGGTGATCAAGACTCTTGACGCGCGATCAACGGTCAGATTTTTTCCATCAACATGCGATCGAACGGTCAGAATTTAATCCAACCTGATCTAGGCTGATACACATTCGATTTTGATGATTTTTGGTTCTTGGATTTCTATCCATGGCCAGATTTCATCCAGAGCAATAAAATTCATTCAAAACTCTTTTTAATTTAATTTTTACTCAAATTTTTTCATATTTTGACGATCAAAGAGCCCCTTAGTCCCACATGGCCTAGAAGAAAGCTCTCCAGCCCTCCTAACTCTATAAAAAGGATCCCAAGCCTCCCAAAATCAATAGATCTGATGAGAGGAAAGCCAAGCTCAGGGTTAAAGGTTGCTTCAAAGCTACAGTGCTGAGAAAAAGAGCCAGTCTTCTACACCATCTCCATGCCTACGTTGATCTACGATCTCCTTCTAGTTTTCTTTTCTCTTTTCTTTCTTTAATTTTTTTTGTATTTAAATTCTGCATTTAAGTTTCAATAAAGAAAGCTTTATTATCCTTTTCAATTCTAGCTCTATAAATTAATTATTCTTTATTGCTCCTCAATTTTATTGCAAGTAGCCGCTAAGATCTAAATAATAGATCTTAGTTTCAAGTTTATTTTTGCATAATTTAAATTCTACTTTTATTCATAAATCTATTTTTCACTTTAATTTTTTTTTCAAAAAAAAAATTTTTATAAAAAAAATTAAAGATTTTAGAATTAAATCATTGTCTCTCTGTGGATTCGACCCGACTCACTACTCTCTTCATAACTTTTGATTAATTTAAAAAAGTTAGATTTAAACTGATAAACACGGTGCCAAAAACTTGATATGAACGCGATGTTGTCGTTAAGATACTGTGTTTATCAGTTTAAATCTATTTTTTTTTAAATTAATCAAAAGTTACGAAGAGAGTAGTGAGTCGGGTCAAATCTATAAAGAGGCAATGATTTAATTCTAAAATCTTTAATTTTTTCTTATAAAAAAAGAAAAAAAAATTTTAAAAAAAAATAAAGTAAAAAATAGATTTATAAATAAAAGTAGAATTTAAATTATGCAAAAATAAACTTAGAACTAAGATCTATTTATTTAGATCTTAGCGGCTACTTGCAATAAAATTGAAAAGCAATAAAGAATAATTAATTCATAGAGTTAGAATTGAAAAGGACAATAAAACTTTCTTTATTGAAACTTAAATGTAAAATTTAAATACAAAAAAAAATTAAAGAAAGAAAAGCAAAAAGAATACTAGAAGGACATCGCAGATCAACATAGGCGTGGAGATGGCGTAGAAGACTGGCTCTTCTTCTCAGCACTGTAGCTTTGAAGTAAGCTTCAATCCTGAGCTTGGCTTTTCTCTCATCAGATCTATTGATTTCTAAAGGCCTGGGGTCCTTTTTATAGAGCTAGAGGGGTTGGAGAGTTTTTTTCTAAGCAATGTGGGACTAAGGGGCTCTTTGATCGTCAAAATATGGAGAAATCTGAGTGAAAATCAGATTAAAAAGAGTTTCTATTGCTTTGGATGAAATTTGATACACATCAAAATTAGATGTGTATCAGTCCAGATCATGTTGGATTAAATTCTGACCGTCCGATCGCACGTTGATGGATGAAATCTGGCTGCTGATTACGCGTCGAGAGTCTTGATCATCGTCGGGAGCATTCTGGATTGTTGGATCATCTCCTGGATCAAGCGCTGCCATTGGATGGCGATCCGTATGAAGTCTGATGTAGAAAAACTTTCTCCACCATCCGATCTTGACCGTAAGCTACTGCAACCATCCGATCGCACAATTACTGTTCCCATGGACCACGTGGACCGGCTTCACCGTACACCATAACCAATTAGCGCCTCCTGCTGTCGAGTGCAAAGTCCAAAATATCTTATGAGCCACGATAGATTTCTGTGGATACTTTAAGGGTTTAGATTCGCCACGTGTCACGCTGTGATTTACCGATTTCTGCTGAGATGGCAGTTCATATTTGGATCATAGATCGACTGATGGCTTCCACGATTGACTCGGCTTGTCTGGCTGGCTTGGTGCAACGGCTTGAGCCGACTGAGCCGCATGTTATTTTTATTTAATTTTTATTTATTTTATATCTTTAAAAATTCATATCTTATTCATTTTAGCTTCGTTTTATGTGAAATTTATTTCATTGTAATCAAAAAAATAAGCTCTTTCCATTAATTATAAAATTTTATTTTTTATTTTTTTAAAATTAATTTTTAATTAATAAAAATATTAATTTTTTAAAAATTATATATAAATTAATCATTAATTCTTAAAAATTAATATAAATTAATTAATAAATTAATATTTTTATGGATAAATTTATGATACTTATCAATTAGTCAGGTTGATGATTAATGTAGATTTGTTTTTAATATCTTTTGATATAAGAACTTTGATTTTTGCTGATATGGTCAGAATTTCATATTTTCGTTAGTAATTTTTTTTTATTGAGATAAATATCTCTTACTTACATAAATAAATAAATAAATATAAATAAAATTAAAAATAAAAAAGAGGAGTCATAAAAGCATTTATATTAACTGTCGAGGGCAATCGGTAACGGTTAGTTTCTAACAGAGAGAGAGAGAGAGAGAGGGGTCAATGAAAGCATGATTTGATTATTGATAGGTAATAGTGAGTGGAGTCACGTCACCTGATGAGCTCCTTCTGAAGGGCTCCTCCTTGCGTGGTCCTGTAGGCGTCACCAAACCCTGCGATATCTTGAGCGATGCACCCTCGAGCCTCACCAAAGGCTGCCTGAACTCCTCCACCATCCTCTTAACATCATCAAGGTGGCTCCCGGTCAAGGCTTCGGCCGCCGCGGCCCAATTCAACGGGTCTTTCCTGCTCTGCACAAGCCCTTGGCATTACCCTTCTCGTGCGCAAACTCCATGAGAGAGAATGTTGAGAAAATAAAAGAAATCAGGAGTGGAAGAAAAAGAAGAGGAGGAGAGATCACTCAAGAGTAGTGAAAAAAAAAGTAGTTCCTAAGGGTGGAGATGGAAATCTTTTTCCCGAAGCGGGGAGGGGGGCAGATGGAGACCAGTTGCTGTCATGGAGAGAATTGAATAGGGATTCACAAGCTGTATGAAGGTGCGCAGTTTGCATCATAAAATAAAATGATGAACATCGTCATTAAAATATGAACGACTATCAGTATAGAAATGTGTTATGCACCTCAACTCATCTTGTTAGATAAACAGCCGTCCATCTCTCGACGGCCGCCATGCATACAACAATATACAATGCCAATCAGCACCCGCAGAGTATTCGTACCTTTTAAATGATGGTGGCAGAGAAAGGATTGTCAGTCGGAAGATCGTTTTGCAACATCATATGGCAGGTCGGAATGTGGGGACGTGCGCCTCCGTATTGCATGCATCAGATGCAACTGGACCACGTAGATCCCACGGTGGATAATACGCACACCACGTTACCCCTTGTGTTTCACCGATTCCCCATTGCGCGCCATCCACCGTGCATCCGCTTTGGGATTTGTCCTGGTTCACTTGCACCGAAAGGATATCTTTTTTTAATATATATATATATTTCCTAACAACCCCTCTTCTTTCTCTCTCTCTCTCTCCACACACACACACATATATATATATATATATACATACCATAATAACATCCATTAGATTTAGAGCCAAATCTGATCAAGTTCCCCACCATCCGATTCTTCTAATCCATATGGATCTTCATATAGCAAAAAAAAATTAATAGATATTTTTCTATCCATTTAGGATCATTTTTTAAAAAATAGACCATCAATACAAATAGGATGGATGGGTCGAATTTATATTTATTTTAAAGCATTTTTATTTATCACCATATGTATTTATTTAAGAGCATTTTTATTTATTTTGTTTCTATTTATTCTAGATTTATTTGTATTTATTACACATGTTTGTATTTATTTTGAAGGGATTCGTATTATTTTGAAGAAAGTTTTGTATTTATTCTATTCGAAGTTTATATTTATCATACATAGTTTGTGGATAATAGTCAGAGTAACCATTAATATGGATGGGACATGATACTTTTCATCTCTCCATAATAAATATAAATTATATAAAATAAATATAAATTAATGAAATAAACATATTTTTTTTAAATAAAAATTAATCTAGAATAAATAGAAATATTTTATAATAAATATAAACTCCGTAGGATAAACCAAAATATTTTAGAATAAACACAAACTTAAATCTCAACCCTTGGCATGCATGGACTTCTATCCTATCCGTATTAATAGTCTATCTTTTTTATATTTTGCTCAATACTTCCATCTCTTCGGAGTAGTTTGAGCATCGTTGGATGTGTTTATCAAAAAGTACTTTTTGTAGTCCAATACCTATCTTGATCATCTATTCAGCATACGAGGGCAATGGGTGTATGCATAATTTAGATATATATTCTTCATTTTTATGTCACGACACAGTATAGTAAAAATATATACTCATTATTTAAGAATTATATCGATAATCATATAAATATTTTTCAAGTTTATTACTCAGTATAAGAAAGTCTTGGAGAGCAGATATGACTGGGAGGATGAAGTACATAAGGATTTTTGCATGTACCATGTTTAACTAACTTTATGATTGAAGTACTTAATCAAGAAATAAACTTATATTGAAGTGTATACAAGAAATATATTTAAGCTTTTTAGGGAGTAACTCAAAATAACTACTATGTATGATATGGAGGAGGTCGAGAAGTACAAATTGTATCATGTAATTAGATTGGTGCTTTAAATGAAAATCCGATTAAGAGAACATCATGCTGTTTAACATGTATCATATCAGATGAGAAGTTTTCATTATCATGTCTAATATTTGAATTCAACGATGTTCTATGTGCTCATATGTTAAAAGTTCTTATTGCTTTACGAATTTACCATATCACTGCACATTACATATTAAAATATTGAATGAAATCTGCAAAAAAAGGGTATTGATATGGCATAAAGGTTAGGTAAAATTTACAAGGACACGATATTGAGAACTACAAGATTCAATGGGCTATGTGAAAAGCTTTTAAACTTAGCATATGATGGTTGTACCTTCCATAAAATATATGATCTTATCATAAATAATGTGGAGTCTATCATTCTAAAAGTTTGTACATTAAAGAAAAACCTACTTAAAAAATAAAGTGTTATAAATGAGAGCCATACCAGTTTGTAGCTACGATGTAGTATAGTCAAATAAAAAAAATAAATGATAATAGTATCATATTTAAAGATCCTTCAATTTGTAACTATAAAGGTCATAAAATTAAAGCTCAGTAGATTTGACCATCCAATGGATGTAGCAGTAAAAAAATAGCGAACATCCAAGAAATATCATCAAAAGGATCATAATATTTGAACATCTAAGACAAACATTAGTAAAAGCTATATCTTCTTAATTAATTAGTTCGTATTATGTATTGACAGAATCCTTTTCTTATGACTTACTGAATAGTTATATTTTATATAAGAAAATGATTTTGAAGCCTACATCAGTGGCAGTTCATCTAATTAGAAAGAGAAATTCAGTGACTATATAGGCTTACTAGTATTTTATATCATAGGCTTATAATTTTGTTGTGATGGACACTATTTTGATTTGGATACAAGTTATATATAAGTGATGTATATGATGTTCAATCATTAAGATGTAAAAATATATGGTCATATATAGTTGTAAATGAATATATTACTCTTACACAATGATATGATTTATCATTTAGTTTGTATATTTAATGTCACATTAATGATTGTGAACTTCAGATATATAGTCCTATAATAGATATGATGCAAAGTGGTTTCGCATAATTTAATCCATGTTAAACTCTAATTTTAAAATAAATAAAAAAATTATATAATAAATAAAAATTTTATATAATAAATACAAACTTTGTGATGATAAACAAAATTCATCTAGAATAAATACAAGCTTGGCAACGGTCCTGATCAAGGAGGAATTATTTTTGTACTACCTCGGCTCACCCCCACTGCCGGCAAAGTCCGAATCTGGAGAAGAATTATTTTTGTATCTAATAGTCTTTCCGACGGCCTTAACAGTAGTCCTGATCAAGAAGAAAGCGAAGATGCAGCAACCGGTCTACTACGTAAGTCGAATCCTGAGGGATGCAAAGCTCTGATATTCTAAACTAGAAAAATTGACTTACTCTCTTCTAATTGCTGCTAGAAGATTCCGATCTTACTTTCAGAGGCACACCAACGGTCCTCATGGATCAACCAATAAAAGCAGTCCTTCATCGAACGGATGCTTCCGAAAGAATCGCAAAATGGACAATCGAGAAAATGATAAATACTAACTTCTGATAAAATAAAAATAAAGTATGTAAGAATAAATATAAACTCCATAGAATAAGCTCAAACATATGCAAGATAAATACAAACCTAAGAAGCTACTCTCTATCTTACATCAGATTATGCCAGAATAAATACAAACTATCTTAGAAAAATATAAATTTCATAAAATAAATAGAAACTACATATAATAAATACAAACTTTGCAACGATAAATATGAACCACCTAGAATAAACACAAACTGGATCTTAAAACTTAGGTCATTCAAGGGTTCCTCCATGATAAACAATAAGAGAGGAGAATAAATACTAACTTTTGATGGAATAAACATAGAGTATGTGAGAATAAATATAAACTCGATATAATAAATATAAATATGCCCAGGATAAATATAAACCTATTGAGTTTCTCTCTGTCTTGTATGGGATCATGTCAGGCTAGCTAACACAAACTATCCCAGAATAAACATAAATTTTATATAATAAATAGAAATTTCATATACTAAATATACACTCTATGACAATAAACCCAAGTTACCTAGAATAAACACCAAGTAGACTTCCTAAACTTGGATCATCCAAGGGTTCCACCATGATAAATAACAAGTAAAAAGGATAAATACTAACTTTTGATGAAATAAATTAACATAAAGAATGTAAGAATAAACAAAAACTTCATATAATAAATATTAGTAAATTGTAATAGGATCCTCTTCCATATAGAATATTGTAGAAAAGTGTTTCAACTATTGTCTAGGCAAGCAGGAGCTAGTTATTGAGAAGTTGAGGATGTGATTAATGAAATATATGCTTCAGCCTCGACTATTAGATTATTATTAATATAGATCTATACATGTTTCTAATATATTACATCAAGAATAATTGCTGATATATTACTATAAGAATTTTGATTTTTAGTGATGAAAAATTTAATCATAAATTATTTTATTTTTATCATTAAAAATTTTTAATAACTAAAAGTATTTTATCATTAGGTGGTCAGTAAAGGCACTGTGGCTAAAAGTTTTTATGATAAATATAAAGTTATCAAAAAAACTATTACATTTAGTGACGATAGGTAAATGGTCACTAAAGATAAATATTAGTAATGATTATATTTATGATAAAAGATTAAAAAATGATCATTGAAGAGCTAAAAAATTACGACTTGATAAGAAATTAATGATTAAAAATAAGTTTTAATGATGATTTAATATTGCCACTAAAATCATTTTTTATGATGGATTTTTATTGATCATCATAGTAATAAGATGGTACAATCAGCAATAAAATGAAAATGATCATTTATAATGATTTTTTTATGACAAAAGATTTAAAAAATTTTATAAGTAATCTACCAAAATAAAATATATTTTTATTTTAAATTAGAGTTGTACCATATCTATTTATATTTGTTTTGATTGAATTCAAATGAAAATTTTATGAATTTAAAAAATATATATTTTTTATATGTATGCCTCTATAAATGATCAAACCTAAGACTTATTAGATATTTGGAGACTACTTAGTCATTATACCAATATTAACTTCTAGTATGAAATCATAGTTAATTATATTTATTTAAAACTTTTTATATTATAAAATATTCTCATTTCAAATATATTATGATATTTTATTTTTTATCAACTAATTCTTTTATAAAAATTTAATCATCTTCTTTTCCTAAAGTTCTTTAAAAGTAAATAACTCATGACTCCTTTTATTTATATTATAACTAATAAGTAATAATATTTAATATTAAATAAATTATAATGCTTTATATTATGTATTTTATTTAAGTTAAATTAGTTATTCAAATTCTTGGTTAAATTATTCTCCATGCAAGTTTTTAATAATTATGACTTAGACTATCACTTGATTTTGGTATATTGGTTTCAATATTGATAGTGGATTTTATAGTAAAAAATATTTTTTCTAATTTTTAAATTATCTTGACTCATATAACTTATTTACTAAATAAATTAGATCAAATCAAGTTAAAAATAAATATTTAATCTATCAAAAAAATTTAGCTAAAAATAAAATCTAAAATCAATTTTATTAAATTAAATCCTAATGGGATGTATATAATTTAGTAGTTTAATGTATTTGAAAAATCCATCAACTATCCAATTAAAATCATATGCTATTAGGTATATCTTATCATCTTCTAATCTTGATGTAACTCATGATTGGCTTAACTTTAACAGCATATCAAATACAAAATCAAGATTCATATTTTATTCTAATGATTAACATATACATTATTTAAATATTATTATAATTAATATTTTTATTGATGATATTATTATTATTTCATCATTAATATATAAGATTTTCATGATAACATAGTGATTGGTACTAAAGATATAGATTTTTAATGACCACTCTATAATTTCATCGTTGATAGTATATATATATAGTAACTATTTTAAAATATTATTATAAAAAATATTTTTTTAGTAATGAATCATAAAATTATTATTAATATATTAATCAATATTTATTTTTTCAAGTCGCCATTAAAAAATATGTGCATATAGTGACCATTTTAATATATCATCACTAAAAGTATTAGTTTTAGTGATGAATTATAAATCGTTACTAGTTATTTGATCAACATTGATGTTGATACCAAAATTATAAAAATATAGATTTTTAATGACCGTTTTATAAGTTTTATCATTATATATATATATATATAGTGATCATTTTAAAATATCATTACTAAAGCCATAAATTTTAGTAATGAATTATAAAATTATTATTACTCGGTTGACCAAAATTAATTTTGGCTCTAAAACTGTTGTGGGAGATTGAAACCGGATGCTGACTACTCTCCTTGTTCACTTGCTTCCACACTTTTATAATGGTTTCCTATTGCTTAAAAGAGGCACCCAACAGTCCAGGTTGGCATCCTCATCATTTAAATCTGCTAATGATCAATTAACAATTAGCATGAAAGGGTTGGGGGGGGGGGGGGACGAAGCTTTGCCTGGAGAAACCTTGCGAAGATGATGCTTTAGCAGGAGGCCGGGTCATGATCTAAATCATTCTTCCCCATGAAACTTTTAGCTTGAAATTGTATTGGGGTTTCTAAGCCCTCTTTTGTCAATTATGCCAAATCTCTAATTTGCTCTCACAATCCTGACATAGTTTGTTTTTTAGAAATTAGACTTGAACAGCCAGCTCAATCTTGCGTTGTTCGTTTTCTGGGACCTAAGTGGGACCTTTATACTATTCCCCCTATTGAGCTTTCAGGGGGTATGATTATTGCTTGGCATAAAAGTCTTGGTATCATTCATTTCAGGTATGTTGATAGACAAATTGCATTTGGTGTTATTTCTATCCTAATCAACCCACTTGGCTTCTAAGTATTGTTTATGCTAGTATGCCTATTGTTACACATCGGCAGATTTGGTCTCAAGTATCCTGGTATCTCTTTGCTTTTGATTTAGGATTTTAACTACATTTTGCAATCTGAGGATAAGTATGGAGGTAAACTTTCAATGTTGATCGCAAAATTAGAGAGTTTAGAGACTTCATTTGGTCTAATGGTCTCGTAGATCTTGGGCTTCGAGCTCATAAATTTATTTGGTATAACAATCAGTTCAGTTTGGCTAGAGTTTGGGAACATCTAGATCGTGCTTTTGCTTCTGGCTCTTGTTTAGATCAATATTCTGAATCCACTATTTTACACCTTACTCAATTTGTCTCGGATCACTATTTCTTACTAATTTTTGTCATGGACATGATTAGTAAAGGCTCTATTCCTTTTCGTTTTAAAAAATTTAGGTTGATCTATGCTAGGATTTTAGAAGTTATCCGATAAACTTGACAATGTCAGGGTCACCACTCATCTTGGATGAATTTATCACTTTTACTTGCTAATGTTCATAGAGCTATTAAAGGTTAGAAGAGACGAATTGGAAACATATTTACTTGTGCCAATAATCAACTCAATGATTAAATCTATTATTTACAAACTCAAGAGGCCCGAAAAGATGGCTTGTCTATGCGTATGCACATGTACTTATTGCACTTTTTAAAAAAAATATAATATTTTGCTAATTTGACAAGAAATATTGTGACACCAAAAGTCTTGAGTAGGGATGATAATTTTTTTCGATCCATCGAGTATTCGATCTAATCCGATCCAAATGTGATAGATTTTAGCTGATCCAATTAAAATCCAGGTTGGATATGGGTTTAAAAAAAAAAAATCCAAAATGGGTTTGGATCGGATGCTAGTAATAATATGCCCCATCTTAAATCGAATCCGATAACCTTTATTAATATAAATTCTCAATACAAAGTCTTAGTCTTCGTCTAAACTTACCTATTCGGCTACTCCAAGCCTCCTAAGTCTCACCCAATGAGAGTGAGAATCCTAGCTATCATCTTTCCTATTATATCAGTAGAGGTAGAGATGGTGAGCACGGTGATGCCAATGAGTGGAGTAGGTGGAACGAAGGCAGGCAGCGAGTATGAAGATGCAGACGGTGAGTGTGGAGACACAGACGACAGCGATGACAAAATCCTAGCAAGGATTTGGGGCTTTGATAAGGTGAGAGGGCTTCGATGAGGTGATGGTTGGGCGGCGAACTGGGTAGGAGGAGATGAGGGTGGTGTCCGTGGCAGAATGGCTCTGACAAAATTGCTATCGTCTCTTCAGTGTTTTCGACTGTTGGTACAGAATCTGATTGACATTGGATTGAGCTAGAGTCGAGAAAGACGATGTCGCCATTGGTGACCTGCAAAATAAAGTTTCATCAGCAGTCGATGGTGGTGGCTCTGGTAGGATCCTCCGACGATCAAATCAGCTCTTCTGACCAACAAAAATGGAGTGCTCAAAAAAGAGTTTGGCAGATTTTTAGAAAGAAGAAGAGAGCTTAGAGAAAATATATCTGAAGAATTTTTTTTTATAGACGGAGCCTACAGCGGATTGATAGTGATGGCTGTAGCTGTCTGGTAGCGGATCGCTCGAGGTTTGATGGAGTCTATCATGGAGGAAGGCGCTGTCTGTAGCGCCGTCTATAGCAAACTGATGGTAATAGCCGTAGCTGTCTGGTACTGAACTGCTCGAAGCCATGTGAGGTTTGGTACGGAGAGGAAGAGACATCATCAGACTGATAGTGACCGTTCGTTGAGATTGAATAATCGAAGTTCGAAGGAAGCAGATGTTGGTTGGCGAGGAGCTTTGACATACATCAATTCAGAGGAGTTCAGACTCCTAAGAGGGATACGGCTAGAGAAGATCAACCGAAAGGGATGCTAGCTAAAGAAGAAGTTCGAAAGAAGTTCGGCTCCTGTAGGCATCTGACTGAAGAAAAAATTTAGAAAAAATTCGGTTCCTATAGATATCCTTCTGAAGGAGAGATCCGAAAGGAGTTCGACTCCTATAGGAGTTTGACTGCGGGAGAAGTCCGAAAGAAGTTCGACCGCTGGAGGAGTTCGGCTGGGGCTCGGTCGTTGAGAAGTTCGACCGGCTAAAGAAGTTCGACTAATATTTGGCCACTGAAGGAGTTCAGCTGGGGCTTGGCCGTTGAGAAGTTCGGCCGACTGAAGGAGTTTGGCTAATATTTGGTCGCTGAAGGAGTTCGACTGGGATCCGATCGTTGGAGGAGAATTTTCGATCAAAGCTCTTCTATGATTATCAGTTGCATTAGGCTAAGCATCAAACTAGACTTCGACGAAAGCGGAGTTTGTCCCCAATAATAGTCTCTCCACTCCTGAGTTCAAAATTCGAAAGAAGAAAGTACAAAGAAGGCGACTGTCGAAGTCTTCTTCAAAGCTCTGAACCAGTTCAGGTTGAAGATTGGGGGAGATCTTATCTCCAGCCAAGGTTGACATTGAAATTGAAGCTCGGAAGAGATTTTATCTTCAGCTGAGATTGAAGAAGATCTTATCTCCTATTGACGTAGACTTTGAAGCTTGGAGAAGATCTTATCTCCAGCCAAGATTGAAGGAGATCTTATCTCCTATTGACGTAGAAGTTTGGGAAAGATCTTATCTCCAGCTAAGGTTAACGTTGAAGTTGAAGCTCGGGGGAGATCTTATCTCCAACCGAGGTTGAAGTTGAAGTTAAAGCTCTGAGGAGATCTTATCTCCAGTCAAGGTTGAAGGAGATCTTATCTCCTGTTGACGTAGACTTTGAAGCTCGGAAGAGATCTTATCTCTAACCGAGGTTGAAGGAGATCTTATCTCCTATTAACGTAGCCTTTGAAGCTTGGGAGAGATCTTATCTCCAATCGAGATTGATGTTGAAGTTAAAACTTGGAAGAGATCTTATCTCCAACCAAGGTTAAAGGAGATTTTATCTTCTATTGACGTAGACTTTGAAGCTCGGAAGAGATCTTATCTCCAGCTGAGGTTGAAGAAAATGTTATCTCCTATTGACGTAGACCTTGAAGCTCGGAAAAGATCTTATCTTCAATCGAGGTTGATGTTGAAGTTGAAGCTCGAAAAAGATCTTATCTCCAACCGAGATTGAAGAAGATCTTATCTTCTGTTGATGTAGACTTTGAAGCTCGGGGGAGATCTTATCTCCAACCGAGATTGAAGGAGATCTTATCTCCTATTGACGTAGCATTTGAAGCTCAGGGAGATCTTATCTTCATTCGAGGTTGACGTTGAAGTTAAAGCTTGGGAGAGATCTTATCTCCAGCCGAGGTTGAAGAAGATCTTATCTCCTATTGATGTAGACTTTGAAGCTCAGGGGAGATCTTATCTCTAGCTGAGGTTGAAGAAAATATCATCTCCTATTGACATAGATGTTGAAGCTCGGAGGAGATCTTATCTCTAGCCGAGGTTGAAGAATATCTTATCTTCTATTGACGTAGCCTTTGAAGCTCGAGAGAGATCTTGTCTTCAACCGAGGTTGACGTCGAAGTTGAAGCTCAGAGGAGATCTTGTCTCCAGCCGAGGTCCAAGAAGATCTTATCTCCAGTTGATGTAAGAAGCTCGAGAAAGATCTTATCTCTAGCCAAGGTTGAAGGAGATCTTGTCTCTTGTTGACGTTGCGGTTAAAGCTCATGGGAGATCTTTTCTTTAGTTGAGGTCGACGTCGAAGTTGAAGCTTGGGGGAGATCTTGTCTTCAGCCGAGGTTGACATCGAAGTTGAAGCTCGAGGAAGATCTTGTCTCCAGTCGAGGTCTAGGAAGATCTTGTCTCCAGTTGACGTAGAAGCTCGGGAGAGATTTTATCTTCAGCTGAGGTTGACGTCGAAGTTGAAGCTCGAAGAAGATCTTGTCTCCAGCCGAGGTCCAGAAAGATCTTGTCTCCTATTGACGTTGCGGTTGAAGCTCGTGAGAGATCTTGTCTCCTATTATTATCGGGCATAATGGGACCGTTGTCGGAGATTTTTCTCTCATTCTGTCTAAAATAAATGAGGCCTTCGGGTTTGCTCACATTAAGGATGAGGTTCTCCTTCTGTTTCTAATAGACTGTGGGGGCACATAAGGGCCATTGTCAGGATCTCTCCTTCCATCTCATCTAAAATGAACGAGGTCTTCAACTTTACTCACGTTAGGATGAGGTTCTCCTCCTATTCCTAACGGACTATGGGGGCATATAAGAACTATTGTCAGGACCTCTTCCTCCATCCCATCTAAAATGAACGAGGTCTTCGACTTTGTTCACGTTAGGATGAGGTTCTCCTCCTATTCCTAATGGGCTGTGGGGGCACATAAGGGCCGTTGTCAGGACCTCTCCTCCCTCTCATCTAAAATAAACGAGGCCTTCGACTTTGCTCATGTTAGGATGAGGTTCTCCTCCTATTCCTAATATGGCCATTTTTAATTGCTTCTTTCCTATTATCACATAATTTTTGCACCAAGAAACAATAATGTTGAAATGGAGGAGTTTTATTGAAGAAAAATTACCGACAGTACATTCTCAAATTCTCTGAGTTTCAAGATCGTAGGAGCATTGTTCCTCTGAGCTTCTTTAGGCGATAAGTTTCAGATCGGACGACCTCCTCTATTTCATATGGGCCTTCCCAATTTGGAGCAAGCTTCTCCTGGCTCTAACGCTGAGAGATGGTGGCTCGTCGAAGTACTAAGCCCCCCTAAAGATAGCATTGATGATGTCGAAAGATGGCTGATCTTCTTATTGTTCCTCCCTCATTGGTGGTTCTAGCTGCGGTAGCGCTATTGGCTTGCTTCAGGCCAACGTCTGTGGAGCATTGAGGGAGGCTTAGTTGTGAAGGAGAACTTCTTCACATCCTTCTATCGAGGCTTCTTTGATGACGAGCTCGAGGGGGAGTTCGGCCTCACTTATGCTCGGAGGGAGTTCGTGAGCATGATCGAACTTCATTCGGCTCTCCATCAGTCATGGATTTGCTAGCCTCGCCCACCTGCCGCTTTCCTACAGCCTTTTTATCCTTCAATTTGAAGGTTTCTTCCGCACAGACATATCTCTCGATTCGAGCTAGCAAATCAGCAAAATTTTTGGAGTACTTCTTCAGAAAGAATAGTAAATCATTCTTCTGAAGACCACTCTTAAGTGCGGCCATTGCAACTGACTGATCCAGATTTCGGACCTTCAACGCAGCATCATTAAACTGGATGACATAAGCCTGGATGGATTCTTCCTCCTTCTGCTTGATGTTCATCAAGAAATTCAAACCTCGGTGCGGACGTCGGCTGCTGACGAAGTGAGCCGTAAATTGATGACTCATTTGATCAAAGAAGAAGATCGTACCCAGCTTCAATGCCAAGTATCAGTTTTTTGCTGCTCCTTTTAAGGTAGTTAGGAAAGCTCGGCATAATATAGCATCTGGTGCGCCATGAAGTAGCATCATGATCTGAAAGGCTTTCAGATGATCGACCGAATTAGAGGTTCCATCATACCTTTCAAACTGAGAGAGTTTGAAGTTCGACGGAACAAGCTCTTGCATAATTTGAGAAGAGAAAGAAGGATCGATACGGACGTCATCATGATGAGTTGGGGTGATGTGGTCAAGCTCCTCAATCTGTCGATCTATCTCCCACAGTTTCTGATTGAGGATGTCAACTCGATTGTAGATCTTAGAAGGCTTCCGACCATGGATGAAGAAGGTCCCTTCCGGAGAAGAACCATGATCCAAGCAAGGATCCTTTACTCTCCATTTTTTTTCTAGGAGCGACAGGTATGCTAGTCCAAGTGCCCCTCCTTGGGATCGATTTCTAACATCTCGATGACAAGTTTTCTAGCGGAACCACCACCGAAGGCTACCGCATAGTCTGCACCATTTCGGTAAGATCCTGAATTTGCTGCATCAGTAGATTAAACTGCTCCAAATCTATCATGACTGTCGATGGAGGTGGTGATTGAAGCAACGATGATGGAGCAGAAACAGATGGATCTAGCTCAGACCTTGAAGAAGAAGATCGATAAGATCGACTGAGCACTCCTTTAAGAATAAGGATACCTTAAAAATAGAGATCCCTTCCTCCAGCACCAATTCTGTTGGTGTAGAATCTGGTTGACGTTGGATCGAGCTGAAGTCGAGAAAGATGAGGTCATCATCGGTGATCTGCAAAATAAAGTTTCATCTAGAATCGATGGTGGTGGCTCCGATAGGATCCTCCGATGATCAAGTCAGCTTTTCTGACCAACAGAAATGGAGTGCTCAGAAAAGAGTTTGGTAGAGTTTCGGAAAGAAGAAGAGAGCTTAGAAAAAATATATCTGGAGAATCTCTTTTTATAGACGGAGCCTATAACGGATTGATAGTGACAGCTGCAGCTGTCTAGTAGCGGGCCGCTCGAGATCTGGTGGAGTCTATCATGGAGGTGTTAGATATATGTGCCCTAGAAGTCAGAATTGGCTGACACTTGTAATACACTTCTAGGGGCAAAATTATAATTTTGACTATAATGAATAAAATGGGTTATTTTCTATCATATATGTGTATTTAGTGTCTGTGATACATCCTTTGAGTTAATGATAATGATAATTCATAACTTTAAGAGTTGAAAATTTAAGACATGAATAATCATTGTTAACTCATAAAATGCTTCTGACTATAGGACCATCACGAGGATGGTGATTGATCCGGAAGATTGGTGTACAATCACTTCTCTTTAGTAGATGAGTCTTGAGTCTATAGTGTGGAGACACCGAAGTGAGAGTACAGATACTCGTTAGAGAACGAGGGCACTGAGCGTGACCACCTCGAGTAGTCATTAGGGAGTCTACCTTCTCGTCAATGACTGACTCGATGCTGCAGTAGTGTGTCTGGTTCTTTGACCTGAGGTGCATCGGCAGTTCACCTTGAGGGTGTTATAGTTTGACTACACCATTACTCGGTCTCCTAGCCATATGGAACCCTGAGGTGTATGTTGGCTATAGCATGTTCATTGTAGGAACTGGATGCATCAAGATGGAATCTATCTACCTCGGTGGTAGAGGAGCAGCCCTATGATGAATCATGAGAATCAAGTCCAGAAATCCCATGGCCATGGTAGAGTGAAATAATAGAAAGAGTTTCTATTTAGATTTTCACATTGGACTCGAATCGAATGATTACATCATATGACAGAGACTAGGGTTTGACGAGTTCACCTTAACCCTAATCTGATCGGGGCTCAAGATAGAAGAACTTAATCACACAGGTAGCTGCACCAAGAGGTTCGCATTCAGCTCTGATGGGTTGCCACCATATACTGCTAGGTGTCACTGGTGGATTTTGGGAGCAATTAGAATGATTTAGATGATCGATCATTCTAGCTGTTCGAATCAGAAGAGTTCTGATCCATCGAAAGGAGTTTCGATGATGTCGATGATAGAGATCATGACATATCCCATTACCATACAGAACTGAACCTAACTGGGTCACACAAACAAGGGTTTGAATCTGGTGATCATCAATTGAACTGATCTAGTTCAATTGATCTGAATGAGATTCAATTAGGTTCAAGGAAATCGTGCTAGCACTCGATTGAACCTAACGTTCTTCTTTTACTATCATAAATAAGTTGTCCTGTCTGAGCCAAAGGAGTTTGTGCTCAATCAGAGGCCTTCATATGGTCTGACTGGAGGTTGTCCAAGTCAGAAAAGGTTGTCTTATTTTGTAAGACATTACCTGCCATTTTTGGTCACCTGCCATTTCTTGTTCTTTGACTTTGGTCAAAAGTCTACCTTTGACTGGTCAAACGTTGACCATTGACACTTTGACTTTTGACCACATGTCATGCACCTATTGGAGAGCTGGTGGGGGCCTGTCCCCCTGCCAGAACCTGGCAAGGAGGAGGGCGCACGCCACCCTAGGCGTGTGCCCAAGTTGGAGGCGCCTAGGAGTCCTTGTTGGACAAGGACTCCATCTCCTTTTTGGATTCCAATTAGAGTTCTTCTAAGAACCAACTTTGACTGGTCTTAGGCACCCTCTAAGGAGGAATCCAGGGGACTCTATTCCCACCAATCAGATTTAGATCTGATTTCACAAAGGGTTGTGATTGGTTGGGAAGAAGAGAAGTTGGATCACAGTTAGTCTATAAATAAGACCCTGTGCCCAACTCAGATTAAGATGAGAATTGAAACCCCATGCCCCAAGGCTGCCTCTCCCCTCTTCCTCCATGCCAAACCACCTTCTCCCCTTGCTCTCCACGTCCAAAAGGAGTTTTGGACCTTGGTTGGTGCGATCCAGATCAAAGAAAGGCGATCAAAAGCAAGAAGGCTGCGCTGCTGCAAAGGACGACTGCTGATCTTCAAAAGGAGTTTTGAAGATCCTCCAGATCAGATCCAGATCTAATTTTTGGAGACATGATAGAGAAGAAGAGGATCTCCAGATCCAGCCCGAGTGGATACCGGTAGAGGCCAGGCGCTTGCGTGGCTAGATCCAGAACCTTCCGCTGCAAACAGGATCATCAACAGGGTAATAGGATTACCCAAATCAGGTAAATTAAATTTGATTTAATTTATCTTATTTTATTTTATTTATTAAAATAATAAGAATCAGATCTGAAATATCTCAGATCTGATATAGATCAAAGAAAAAAATTTTTGAAATATATCTCTTGATCTGATCAGATCTGAACGAACCTGGACCGAAAAATCAGGATTTTCCTTCAATGGTATCAGAGCCAAGGTTCTAAATATTTAGATCTGATTTTAAATTTATTTTAATTAAAAAATAAGTGATTTTAGATGTCACATGAGATGTGATCAGATCTAAAATCAGAAAAAATTAAAATTAAATATTTGGATCTAAGATTAGAAGATATGCATGACTAGTTCTAGAATAGAATAGTTCTATAGAATAGTCTTGCATGTTTTTGATTTAATCTGATTAAATCATATTTTAGATCTTTTATTTACTATTTTTTGATATTATAAGTGTTATAATAATATCTAAAAAATAGTAAATAAAAATTATTTAATTTTTGAATATCATATGAGATATGATTGATGCATGTCTAGACTAGTTGTAGAATAGTTCTACATAATTATCTAGATTAGAATTTATTTTGATTAGATCAATTTAAATCTAATTTTTTAGATTATTATGAGATAATTTAGATCTAAAAATATGCATGATTTGATACATGAGATGTATGCAAAATATGCCATGATTAGATCTGATTTATATATGAGATATATGATATAGATCTAAAACTATTTTGTAGTATTGCATGTTCCTGATTAAGGCGTTCCTCTTGGCCGTCCGGTCATAAGAATGAAGAAGGGTTTAAAGGCCCTCTCTTTTCATTCGATGGGGTGTTCTTATGATGTGTAGGGGTGCTGCGTGTTCGTCCTTAATCAGAAAATCCAAAACTTACTTTCTGCAAAACCCTAGATCCTGAAACCCTAGGATTTATTATGCATATTTTATTTATGAACCCTACTTAATTAAAAATTAAGATTATGGAATATCAATTAGGTCTAAAATTGAAGAATTTTAGATCTAAGACATATTCATAATACTGGGTTCGGGCTTGGGTAGCTCAATTAGGTCTAAGCGGTTGATCAAACCGAATCAAGAGTTGGTTAGATGGGATCAACAATGCTTAAATTGACCAGCCTAATAGGATTAAGTCTGGGTCAAGATCGAGTCACAATCAAGCAAGACCTAATTAGGCTCAGAGGTTAGAGTCTGGATTGTAGGCTAACCCAATTGGTTCTGACTCAATAATTTGGTGTCTAAGATAAGTTTGGCACATACGACCGACTGGTTTTTAATTGGAAGCTACTCGACCTGAATGCGTTCTTGTATGAGTTAATGGCATATTCCTTCCACCGATCTCACTTACCTGACCATATCTGTTGACACAGTTCTGATCTGAGGTGGTCAATAATCCGAGCTAACCCATGCCACTAGGTTAGTCATAATTGTTATGACTATGACAAGTCTAGTTTAATGAGACCTGAATCAATTCTCCCTAAGAAAAGATTAAGTCTGAGGTCTTCCACCATTGTAGATGTGCGGGCCCTTCCCGGGGTTGATTGTTCTCGACTGGATACAGTGGCTCAGTTGCACCGGGAAGATGCAACCATGTCTATTAGGCATTGGATGCTATGGGCTGGAGGATGAGTTGGGCTCAATATTTTGGATACGGTGAGAGACTCAATTAGGAAATTCAGTCTATGCAAATGGTGGGTCTGACTTAACTAAGGAGTGGATCAATATTTTGGATACGGTGAGATTCATGAATTAGAGATCAAGTTTGGGTGCACCATGATTAGAGAATCATTGAACAAGAGTTGTTCACTCATTGGCTAACCCATCACCAATAACTGTTAGGTGAGGTGATGAGTCAGTTGGTGAGACCGCACCACCCACTAGAAATCATTAATTATGGAGATTTTCGCATCTCTACAGAGGGAGTGTAGGGATCCGAGAAAATAGTGGAAGCTAATTTATTTAAAAATAAAATTTTTAAACAAATTTAAAAATAAAATTTCTAAACAAATTGATCAAGTCAAAATTATAATATCTAACTAGAATCTTTGACTCTCTACAGAAAATATCTGCGTCCAACCCATTGGCACGTATCCTGGACACACATAGACTGACTGGAACCCAATTATAAAGATTGGCTCAGAAACTATAAAATAGTTTTGGGTTCCAAGAAGTTAACCCATGTATTGGATCAGGACCCTCCCACCTTACCAGCCCGTCCATCTGTTGAACAGAGAGCGTCTTTGGAAAAATGGATAGACGAAGATAATAAGGCCAGATATTACATGTTGGGCTCGATGTCTGATGAGCTCCAGCGCCAACATGAAGATATCGGGACTGCTCGCCAAATGTTGGCTCACCTGCAGGAGATGTTTGGTGAACAGAGTCGCGCAGCCAAGTATCAAGTCATGAAATGACTTTTTAAGGCTAAGATGCATGATGGACAGTCAGTCCAAGATCACTGTTTGATGATGATCAAGGACATTGGAAGAGCTTGAGAAGCTCGGTGTGAAGTTAGACTTGGATCTGCAGAATGATATTATTCTGCAATCCTTGACTGATGCATATGGGCAATTCATCATGAATTACCACATGCATAAACTTCAAAATTCCTTGGCCGAATTAATGAATATGCTGGTCACCGCTGAGCTTTCTATGAAAGGTTCTAAAGGCTCAGTTCTTGCTATGGAATGGACTTCTTCCAAAAGAAAGTCTTCTAGAAAAGAAAAAGAAGTCTGCGAAAAAGCAAAAGGTGGAAGGAGCAAAGAAGAAGAAGGCAGAGCCGAAGATGAAAGCCGATGTCAAAGAAAAGTATTTTCATTGCAACAGCGACGGCCATTGGAAGCGGAACTGCCCTACTTACCTGGCCACCCTGAAGAACAAGAAGGAAGGTCCTTCTGGAGGTATGCTCGTTATTGAGTCTAACCTTATGGTTTCTTCTGCATCCAGTTGGGTGCTTGACTCTGGTTCTAGTGCTCATCTGTGCACTTCCATGCAGGGTCTTGAGGATAGCAGGAGGCTGAGGG
Source organism: Cocos nucifera (assembly GCA_006176705.1). Taxonomy (NCBI): domain Eukaryota; kingdom Viridiplantae; phylum Streptophyta; class Magnoliopsida; order Arecales; family Arecaceae; genus Cocos; species Cocos nucifera. The sequence goes on along the minus strand of QRFJ01000141.1, from coordinate 1,092,397 downwards.
ATGGAGACATGATCCTACGCATCGGTAATGGAGCAAGAGTTGCTGCAGTGCCGTGGGAACATACCCTCTTCGATTACCATCTGGTTTAGACTTAGTTTTGAAAGACTGTTATTATGTGCCTGCAGCTAGCAGGAATTTGATTTCTGTTTCATGCTTAGCACTAGAAGGCTATGTGATTACCTTCTTTAAGGACCATTGTAACATTCTTTATGAAAGAAATAAAATTGCAAATGGTTTCCTTATTAACGATCTTTATCAGCTACATATTGATGTACCTATTCTAACTATCGAGCAAAACGTGAATGCCAAACGACCTAGGGATAGTCCAAACGACAGGTATCTATGGCACCTGAAGATTAGGTCATATAGCAGAAGATAGGATCAACAAATTGGAGAAAAATGGGCTATTGAGTCCATTGACTTTCGAGTCATATCCAACTTGTGAATCTTGTCTTCAAGGCAAAATGACTAAACTCCCTTTTGTTGGACATGGGGAAAGGGCCACAGATCTCCTTGCCCTAGTACATACTGATGTGTGCGGCCCATTTGATGTGCCGGCTAGAGGCAATTTTGTCTACTTCATTACCTTTATCGATGATCTGTCTAGGTATGGGTATGTGTATCTTATGAGACACAAGTCTGAAGCTTTTGAAAAGTTCAAAGAATTCAGACATGAAGTAGAAAAACAAACTGAAAAACCCATTAAGGTTCTTCGATCAGATCGAGGAGGTGAATACCTTAGCCAGGAAATTCCTAGACTATCTAAAGAAAAATGGCATAGTCTCTCAATGGACTCCACCAGGAACACCTCAACTCAACGGGATTTCAGAACGGAGAAATCGGACTCTATTGGATATGGTTCGATCCATGATGAGCTTCACAGACCTCCCTGATTTTCTTTGGGGACACTCATTGTTAACTTCAATCTATCTACTGAATAGGGTTTCCTCTAAAACCGTTCCTACCACACCGTATGAGATATGGCACGGTAAGAAACCAAGTCTGAGTCATCTCAGAATTTGGGGTTGTCCGGCTCATGTCAAAAGACAACAAGCGGACAAGTTAGAGTTTAGGTCCTTTCAGAGCTCGATTCATAGGATATCCTAAAGAGTCATTAGGATACTATTTCTATATTCCAGAAGACCACAATGTGATTGTGAGTCGACATGCCATCTTTCTTGAAAAATAGTTTATTCAAGATAGCGGCATTGGAAAATAGATCAAGCTTGATGAGAAAGTCTCACAAGTGGAACGAGCTAAGGACCAAGTTGGAACCAAATCAGGTTGAGCCAATAAGAACACTACCTCCTCCACCTCGTAGATCGAAAAGAGTTTTCCCATCCCCCTGAAAGATACTTAGGTATTATTTCAGAGGAAGTAGAGAAAATGTTCCTCGTAGGTAATGGTGCTCATGGTGATGATCCCAAAACCTACAATGAGGCAATATCAGATATCGACTCCGAGAAATGGCTAGAGGCAATGCAGTCAGTAATTGACTCGATGCACTCAAACCAAGTCTGGACCTTGGTAGATCCATTAGAAGGTATAGTACCTATTGGGTGTAAATGGATCTTCAAGAGAAAGATTGGTGTTATGTTTTGATTAGAGGTGTTGGTGCGAATCCGTCGCCGCCAGGAGGTCGCCCCAATCGAGGCCGCTGGGCGCCGGCCGGGCGACCTGCAAAACGAAGTCCGTCGGAACCGGATGGGTGGTGGCTCCGAGCAAGGACCCTCCGACGGTCAGAGTTAGCTTTCCGCGCAAACAGTAATGAGATGCTACGGAATGGAGTTCCGGAGCTTAAGAGTGAGGAGGAGAGTTAAGAGAGGTCGAGAGTTTCAGAGGAAGCTTAGCCTTAGGAACTGTCCGGAGGCGTCCTTTTATAGCGGAGCTTAGTTATGGTGACGGCCTCGTGCCGTCTGCGTAGAGAGTCGTCGGGGCAGCAGGAGTTTGGGTACGGAGAGGAGCGTCTGTCCGCGTAGATCGGGGAGCCATTACCGGCGAGGTCGGTGGGCCGCATGAGTCCTGGTACGAGAGAGAAGGCGTCGTTCCGGTAGACGTGGGAGCCAATATCCGCGAGTCGTGGGCCGCATTGGAGTCCGGTACTGGGAGGAACAGGATCGTCCGGTTAGATTCGTGGGAGCCATATGCGGCGAGCCGTGGGCCGCACGGAGTCGGTACCGATGAAGAGGAGGCGCCGCCGGTCTTGCTGCAATGGGCCAGAGATTCGTCGCAATGATGTTCGGACTGGTAACAAGTTCGGCCGGGGGAAGCTGGGGAGTCGTCTGAGTGAGGTGTCGGCCCATCTGTAAGTTCCGGCCGTGGGACGGTTGCCGAGGAGTTGACCGGCTGAGAGGCGCCGAAGAAGCTCGGCTGGCCAGTTGAAGGACTTCGGTTGCTAGTTAGGTTTCGGCCAGGGCTCTTGCTGAGGAGTTCGTGCTAGGGTGGTCCGAAGGGGTTCGGCCACTTTGGGCTCGCAATGGAAGCGAGATGTCGTTCCGAAGCGAGTTCGGCCGTCGGGAAGTCGAAAGGAAGTTCGGCTGCAGGGGCTCGGCCTGGGGTCGGATCCGAAGGCGCTCGGCCGTGGGAAGTCCGAAGGAGTTCGGCGTGCATGGGCTCGCCTGGGTCGTCAAGGGTCGGCTGCATGGGGCTGCGTGCACAGGAGCCAGTCGGGAATTCGCGGGGGGTTGGCCGGAGCTGAGGGGTTCGGCCTCTAGGGCAGTCGGCCGGAGGGGCAGGTTTCGGCCCGGAGCTTTGGCGCACGGGAAAGTTCGCCTCGTAGGCAGTTCGGCCGTGGGTAGGGTCTCGGCCTGGCGCCTGCGCTAAAGCTCTTCAGGGCTACTGGTTTACATTGGGCTTGAGCGTCGCGGCCGGGCTTCGGCAGGAGCGGGACTTATCCCACAACAGAGGTTCCATCATTCGAGTGCAAACTTGAAGGAAGGGAGTCAAAACGGCGCTGCGAAGTCTTTCTTCCAGGCTCCGCCTTTGTTGCAGCTGAAGCTTCGGGGGAGATCTAATCTCAGCACCAATATTGATGCTGAAGTTGACGTGGGAATCGTTTCCAGCCAAATTGGTTGAAGTCCGATGTTGAGGCCTGGGGTCAATGCTGCGCCCCCCATGATCAGGGTCGGAGTGTGTGACACTTGCCTAAATCAACCAAAGTTCGACTCGGGGTAAGACCTCCTTTTTTTTGCAGTCAGGGGTTATGATCGCTTTGGGGGAGAATCTTTATTTCTTGGGCCGAGGTTGGTGCTCGCGTAGGCAGGTTCCTCCTCCTGTTCCTCAATCGAGAATTGTTCACTGGTCGTCGGGAGAGAATCTTATCTTCTAGCCGAGGTTGTCAACGGTCGCTCGGAAGAGAGATCTATCTCTAGCCAGCTTGATGTGCGCCGCTCGGGAGATCTTGTCTCCTGGGCCCGAGCTTCTCTCGGGGGAGATTTATCTCCTGCAGCCGAGGTGGCGCTGCTCGCGCGTTAGGACGAGGTTCTCCTCCTGTTCCTTACCGAGGTTTGTTCACGGTCGCTCGGGGGAGGATCTTATTCTAGCTCGAGGTTGATGCTCGGCGTTAGGACGAGGTTTTCCTCCTGTTCTAACCGAGGTTGTTCACGATCGCTTCGTGAGAGCTCTTATCTCTACTGTTTGGTTGTCAACGGTCGTTGTTGTCGGGAGAGATCTTCATCTCTAGCCGAGGTTTCAACGGTTTGCTCGGGAGAAGATCTTATCTCTAGCCGAGGTTGATGTGGCGCGCTCAGGGGGAGATCTTTATTCTCCTACGGCCGAGCTTCTCTCGGGGGAGATCTCTTATTCCTGCATGCCAGGAGGTGCGCGCTCTCATGCGTTAGGACGAGGTTCATCCTCCTGTCTAATCCCGAGGTTTTCATCTGGTCGCTCGGGAGAGATCTTATCTCTAGCCGAGGTTGATGTGCCTGCTCCGGGGGAGATCTATTTCCCTGCGGCCCGGAGCTTCTCTCGGGGAGAATCTTATATCTGCTTGTCTGCAGCCGAGGTGCGCGCTTGCGTTAGGACGAGGTTCTCCTCCTGTTCCTAACGAGGTTGTTAACGGTCGTCGGGAGAGATCTTATCTCTTACGAGGTTGATGGCTCGCGTAGGATAGGTTTTTCCTCCTGTTCCTACCGAGGTTGTTCACGGTCGCTCGGGAGAATCTTAGTTTCTAGCCGAGGTTGTTAACGGTCGCTCAGGGAGAGATCTTATCTCTTGCGAGGTTGATGCTCGCGTTAGACGAGGTTCTCCCCTGTTCTAACCGAGGTTTTCACGGCGCTCGAAAGTTAGAGAGATCTATCTCGTAGCCGACGGTTGTACGGTCGCTCGTGTATGAGATCTTATCTCTTGCCGAGGCTTGGTCAACCGGTCGCTCGGGGAGAGATCTTATCTCTAGCCGAGGTTTGATGCTCGTGTTAAGGACGAGGTTCTCCTCCTGTTCCTAACCGAGTTGTTTTCGATCGCTCGGGTAGAGATTTATCTCTAGCCGAGGGTTGTCAACGGTCGCTCGGGAGAGATCTTATTTCTTGCCGAGTGATAGCTTCGTGTTTAGGAAGAGGTTTCTCCTGTTCCCTAACCGAGGTTGTTTCGATCGCGTCGGGGAGAGATCTTATCTCTAGCCTATTGTGAGGTTGTCAACCGGTCGCTCGAGAGAGATCTTATCTCTTAGCCGAGGTTTGATGCTCGCGTTGGACGAGGTTCATCCTCCTGTTTCCTAACCGAGGTTGTTTACTGGTCGCTCGGGAGAGAATCTTATCTCTACCGAGGTTTGATGCCGGTTAGGACGAGGTTTTTCTCCTGTTCCTAACCGACGGTTGTTCACGGTCGCATCGGCGAGAGACTTATATCTAAGTCGAGGTTGTCACACGGTACGCTTCGGGAGAGATCTTATCTCTTGCCGAGGTTGATGCTCGCTCGTTAGGATGAGGTTTCCTCCTGTTCCTAATCGAAAGGTTGTTCCGTCGCTCGGGGAGAGATTCTTATCTCTAGCCGAGTGCAACCGGTCGCTCGGGACGAGATCTTAGAATCTCTTGCGTTGTCAACAAGGTCGCCTCGGGAGAGATCTTCTTCTAGCCGAGGTTGATGCTCGCTGTTACGGATGAGTTCTCCTCCTATTCCTAACCAGGTTGTCTTTCGGTGCTCGGCGAGAGATCTTATCTCATAGCCGACGGTTGTAACGGTCGCTCGGGAGAGATCATTATCTCTTGCGAGGTTTATGCTCGTGTTAGGACGAGGTTTCTCCTCCTGTTCCTAACCGAGGGTTGTTTTCGGTCGCTCGGGAGAGATTTATTCTACCGAGGTTGTCAACGTCGCCTCGGAGAGACTATCTCTTGCAGAGGTTGATGCTCGCGTCTAGGACGAGGTTTCCTCCTGTTCCTAACTCGAGGTTGTTCAGGTCGCTCGGGAGAAGATCTTATCTCTAGCACGAGGTGATGCTCGCGTTAGGACGAGGTTTTTCCTCTGTTCTCCGAGGTTGTTCACGGTCGTCGGGAGAGATCTTATCTCTAGCGAGGTTGTCAACATGGTCTCGGGAGAGATTTATCTCTAGCCGAGGTTGATGCCCGCGTTAGGAGAGGTCTCCTCCTGTTCTAATCGAGGTTGTTTCACGGTCGCTCGGGAGAGATCTTAATCTTCTAGCCGAGGTTGTCAAACGGTCCCGCTCGGGAGAGATCT